>CM070021.1:26070873-26323373 GCA_036247105.1 Cirrhinus mrigala
ACAGTTTAGGACGAGTTCGAAAAAGTAGGTTTTTCAAACTACTAAAAATAGAATAAAGGTAAACTTACGATTTTTAGTTATTAGCATAAACATGAGTGAAACTATGGACAAGAGGTGGCGCTAGAGAGTTTGAGTTAGAGACTCGAAACTTGCTATGTTTAATGTTGAGACTGTCTTCTATCTGTGTGCCAAATTACACAACTTTCCCGCAAACGGTTCTATGGGCTGCCATAGACTCAGGAGCGGAAGAAGAAACGGAAACGGAAGAAGTAGAATAATAAGAATGCCAGCGGCTAGCTTCGGTGCTTGGCCTCTAATGAGCAGAAAAATCTCTAATTAAAAAAAACTAATATTAACCTGGAAGAAATTAATGTAAAGTAAGGGCATTTAAGAACGATTTGACATGAACTCACAACGTCACGAAAGACAGCAGCTCGCAGACGGTTGATGTCCACGTCTTGCAGAAGTCTGTCCGGGTCCTTAATTGGAGAAACATTACTTGGAAAATTTTCTATGGTGGTCTAAGGCAAGAAAAGCAGACATTTAAAAAAAAGGCATTTAACACTTTAAGAAGTTCTCACACTGCAGAGCTCATTTACACATTCACACCATATCCACAGCACCAAATCACACTTAACGTGACAATGTTATATTGTGTGGAAAAAAATGAACGTGGTAAGACACCACATGCTTTCATTCTTTAAAATAGATGGCTTGAACAAAGAGAAGACTGCATGTTAAATCTCATAATACATTTTTTAAAATAAAAAATACAACAAGTAATTGTCATAAATTACATACATGACAAGTATGTGTTACTTCATGTAGATTATATGAATTATAGATATCAGTGTGTAGTGAAGTGGGTACCTTGCTGGCTGTGGACACACTTTGCAGGCCCTCCTGAGACTTACTGCAGGACAGGGTGGACTTTAGACTTCTGTCCCTCTGACGCTGACGACACTCTAAACAGTTCCTCACAGCTACGCAACATACTGAGACCGAGAGAAAGAAAGAGCACAAAATATACATGAAGAAAAACAGACAAAGATAGACGGAGGAAATTAAAGTAATTCAAAATAAGATATAAAAACATAATAGTTTTGACTCTGGCTGTGATTGATTAATATAGTGTCCTGTCCCTATCTATGGGCCCCCTGAATTATAGCAACAACCCTGCTTGTATCTTATTGGTTAAATGTATTTTTAAACAAACCCCTATTTTTTTTTCTTGTACAGCACCGACTGATAAACTGACTGAGGAAAAAAAATCAGAAATGCTTAAAAGTGTGTATTGGAAATTTATGCTTAAGGTCTTGAGGTGTTTTTTGCCTGTTATGTTTTTTTTTTTCATACAATATAATATAATATACAAGTTGTGCAAAGAAACATAGTAAAATAAATAATTCAAATTCTGCTGTTATCTTTTAAGATTAAAGATTTCAAGCAAATTTGTGATAATGACTACGTAAACAAAAATATTCTTGCTTTGTTTATAGTACACATGATTAAAAAAATAAAAAAATAAATAAATTGACTGTAGAAGAAAGTCAAAGTTGGTTGGAAGAGTCTTAAATTTTTATGCCGAACATCTTAAAAAAAAAAAAATAAATAAATAATACATAAAAAAATAAAATAAAATAAAAAAATACACACTAAAGGAAAAATGTAAGAAAATATGACAAAATTTTAAATTCTTTAGTAACATTTCTAGGTCTTTGATCATAAAAGCAAATTTGTGGTATTGACCAAAAATATACTTTTGTTTTAATATATAAGAGTACAGAGTACAAGATTAAAATACACTACCAAGTTTTTGAACAGTAAGAAGTCTCTTCTGCTCACCAAGCCTGCATTTATTTGATCCAAAATACAGCAAAAACAGTAAAAATTTTGAAATATTTTTATTATTTAAAATAACGGTTTTCTATTTTAATATATTTAAAAATGTAATTTATTCATGTGATCCTTCAGTAATTATTCTAATATTCTAACTTCCTGCTCAAAAGAAATGTATTATTATGTTGAAGACGTAATAACAGAGTAGAATTTTTTCAGGTTTCTTGGATAAATAGAAAGTTCAGAAGAATAGCATTTATCTGAAATAAAAATCTATATAATATTATAAATGTCTTTATCATCACCTGTGATCAATTTAAAGCATCCTTGCTAAATAAAACTATTAATTTTTATCATTTCTTCGTGTATATATATATATATATAATAAATATAAAAAAATATAATATAAAATATCAAATATATATATATAGAAATTAGAAATAGAAAGCAGTTATTTTACATAGTAAAAATATTTTAAAAATTGTACTTTTTGTGATGTACATTGGATCAAATAAATGCAGGCTTGGCGAGCAGAAGAGACTTCTTTAAAAAACATTTAAAATCTTACTGTTCAAAAACTTTTGACTGGTAGTGTGCTAAAAAAAAAAAAAAAATTGACTGAAGAAGAGAGTCAGAAAGTTGGTTGAAAAAGTTTAAAGACATTCAGCCTAAGGTAAATTTATACTAAATATCTTCAATATCTTCTAAATATCAGATGTTTTCTTCTCTAAAATGTGTCTTCACACACACACATATGTACATACACACCTAGTCTGAGGCACTGTCGCATCAGTCCACCTGAGGACATGTTTTTCTCAGCTTCAATCTCGCTGAAGTTGAGTGAACTCGCAAAGACCAGCACATCGACCATGGCCATCAGCCGGGTCAGAAAGATCACGGCCGTCTCAGACGACATGCCCTGCGTCGCCTCGATGCCTTCCATTTCAGTCTGACACAAACAGACACAACAATCAAGAACACAAAGGATACTGTCTGATCTCACAGAAAGTTTGTTAAAACATTTTGTTGTAATACTAATCAGTCATTATTTTCAGTATAAAAGTGGAACATTCAGGCTGAGAATGAGGTGTACTGGGTAAAATGTGACACAATACAGCACATCGTGCGAAACAGGAAGAGATGGGTCATGCTAAACGCTCTGGCAGATGCTTTCAAGGCTGCAAGTTTGCCAGTGGAAGATGGTGCATTGAAATGTAACATTTGAGAAAAATGGGTAACACTTTACAATGAGGTGTCATTTGTTAACATTAGTTAATGTATTAACAAACATGCACAGCAGAGCAAAGAAGAAATGCTACTCTGAACTGATTCTGGTTTGTTAGTGCACTGTTTTAACAAACTATGAACAATACATTTATTACACTATTTATTAATCTTTAATAAAAATGCAGTCGTTTATTGTTTGTTCATTTTAGTTTCAAGTGCATTAACTAACGTGTGATAACACAACTTGTGATTTTAATAATGCATTAGTAAATGCTGAAATTAACATTAACTGAGATTAATAGATGCTGTTGTTCATTCGTAGTTCATATTAACTAATGTAGTTAACTAATGAACCTTATTGTAAAGTGTTACCGAAAAACAAGTTCGAATTTCCCTGACCAAGTTAAACTACCACTCAAAAGTTTAGGGTTGGTGAGATTTCTGTCAATTACTTAATCAAAAATACAGTAAAAACTGTAAAATTGAACTATAATTGTGATATATTATTACCATTTAATATAAGTGTTTTCTATTTTAATATAAAATTAAATTAAGGTTTTCCTCAGCCATTAACCAAGTCTTTAGTGTCACAGTGTTTCAGATGCTCAAAACAACATTTCTTCTTATTATTACTGAAATATATTTTTATTCTACTTTTGTGTAGACAATAATACCTTTGTTATAGAACAGAAATATAATAAAATAGAAAAAAAGAATAGAATATTCCAAAACAGCATTTCTTTGAAATTATATATTATAAATATTTTTAAAATATTTATTATATATTATAAATTACATTATAAATATAAATGTTTTTACTGATCAAAACAATGCTATATAATAATATAATTATTATTATTATTAATAACAATATACATATATATATATATATATATATATATATATATATATATATATATATATATATATATATAATGATATATTGTTATTAATACAATAATAATAATAATAACTGTTCTTATTATTATTGTTATCATTATTATTTCAAATCGTATTTACCCCAAACTTTTGAATGGTTTTGAATGGTTTGAAAAAAAAAAATGTATGTATATATATATATATAGATAGATAGATAGATAGATAGATAGATAGATAGATAGATAGATAGATAGATATATATAGATTTTTTTTTTTTTTTTTTTTTTTTTTTTTTTTTATGAAATCCACTTTAAATGAAATCCACAAACAAAAATGAGCAATTTCAACCTTTCTATTGACTGAACCCTTAATAGAAAGTAGTTCCGGTAACATTAAACCGTTAACATAAAGTTCATTAGTTAACATTAGTTAATTACATTACTTTACATGAACTAAGAATAATCAATAATTTTACAGCATTTATTAATCTTAATGTTAATTTCAGCATTTACTAATGCATTATTAAAATCGCAAGTTGTGTTTGTTAACAATAGTTAATGCACTATGAACTAACAATAAATGATTGTATTTTTATTAATTAACATTAACAAAGATTAATAAATACTGTAAAAATTGTTGTGATGTTGTAAAATGTAATTGTAATGTTAACAAATGACACCTTATAAAGTGTTACCTATTATTTCTTTATATTTTTGTATAGACAATGATACCATTGTTTCATGACAGAACCATAACAAAATAGAAAATAGAACAGAATATATTTTGAAATAGAAACCTTTTTTAACATTATAACTATAAATGCTGTATAAAAGTACTAATTTCTTTTTAAAAAATTCTTACTGATCCAAACTTTTAAACAGAATTTGGAAAATACAAAAAATTTAACAAAAATGAAAAATGGTGTGCAAAAGCCATTCATTTAGAAAACCAGCATTATTTTTTGATGTGTAAGCGCATTAAAACAAAAATGAGCAATTTAAAAAAAAAACAACAACAACATATTGACTGAACCCCTAAAAGAATGATTACAAGGGCAAGTTTGGAAAGAAAACTACTAAATGGAAAGTAGTTCCTGTGAACTGAACTTTTAATAGTTAATATATCAATTTTCTTGCATTAAAGAAAAAAAAAGTACAATTCTTAAGGCCTATGAGAAAGTATGACATCCATGAGTGAGAGAAGATGGAAATGAACACAGAATATTTCAAACATATTAACATCTTGATACCAACCTTGGTATTCTTTGCATAAATGAATAAAGTAAAAGAGAAAAATGTAGTTAAAATACACAAATATATAAAATAAGGTAACATAATGTGTCAGCACCATCCCTGAGGCATCCTATTATTTTAATGTTTACGTTTGAAGAGCTTGCAGTGATCCATGATGACCACAGGATGGAAGTATTGTCAAATCTCTGGCACACTCACCGAGGGCGAGGTGGCGGCGGACAGCAGAGGAAGGATTCCTCCACAGGCGATGATGATGTTATCCACCATCTGTGAGATCAGGTGAATGGTGTTGTGTACAAAGATTATGTTCTCGTTGCTGTTGACGAAGTCCATAATGGATTTTGTCGAATGGCTAAGAGGCAAGAGTAAGAAAGATAGATATTTGTAAGAGAATTCTAACTCTATCAAGAGTAAGACTGCAGGTGACAGAATTACACAGGAAACAACACAGGAAACATAGCTTTTGGAAATTAGATTGCACTAGACCTTGTTATTGTTTGTATCAAATTAAATATGACGTCTACTCCACAGCCGGAGTAAATTGTAGCCACTGACCTTCTCCAAATGTGTACGTCTGCTTCTAGAGCAAAGAGCAGATCTGTAAGCAAGCGCTGGTGCATCGGGGACCACTTGAACTCTGGGATACGGAACATGGTGGTGCGGGGACCGGGACTGAACTGCCGACGTTGCTCTTCTGTCATCGGCATGCCTCTGAAACCCAGATCTACTCGCAGATCTCTATCCAGATGACTAACAGAACGGCCGTGCAAGCTCTGAAAGCATAGAAATGTTTTTAATACCCAGCGCTGGTGTGCTTAAAACACAAGGCACCTTAGAAAATTGGCAGTTTCCATTGCCAGTTTTCGACTGGTGTAGTAAAGAAGCGTTTGTGTAAAATTTGCAGTCTTTCTCGGGGCACTGAGGTGATATTATGTTCGTCCTTGCAAAAAAAACTCCACGAAAAAGCCTTCATGCTGGGAACATCTTTAAAGTCCTATATTTCCTTAAAAGCTAGCTGTACGCTGAAGGTATGACATTTCTTGAGGCAATTTTTTTTTGTTGTTGTTGTTTCAAGCTGGTTTTGCCAAGCTGCAGAATGTATCTTCCTCTAGGGTCCTCGATATATCACACAACACCTCAGAAGGAGGTTTGGCAGGCAGAAAAATGTCAAAGAATGAACCGTCTAAAATTTGAATGCTGTTTTTTAAAACAAATTCTGTCCTTCAAACTACATCAAATCCCAATAGCATTGTGTTTTTGTAAAATACAGCAATGACATACATTTCGACAAGTTAACTATATAATTTAGATATTTTAATTAAAAGGCTAAACTGTTCTCAGGACATTTTCATAAAGGGAAGGTCAATTTATTACAATTTCAGTTGGCTAAAACAATGGTGTAATATTTTTAATGTTAAACTTTCATTTATTTATTTAGCCATTTCATAATTTTTGTAGTGTTCAAATCTTGCTGAAAAGCCTGTAACAAAATACCTCACCTATTTGAACAATCAAACAGGATAAATAATTTGCATATTAATATAAATAATTAACATATGGATCTATATCTATCTATCCATCCATCTGAGTCTATTAATATAATGATAATAAATATATTAAGAATTTATTAAATCTAGATATTTTGCATCTAAAATGTCCCTAAAAATCAATAAAATTAAATTAAATAAATTTAAAAGTGTCAAACTCCAAATGTCTCTTATACTAAACAAGGATGTATTTGATTTGATATATTTAAAAAAGAAAAAAAAGGAATATTGGGAAAATATACAATTAAAAATAACTTTTTTTTTTTTTTTAATTTAGCCATTTCATAATTATTCTACTGTTTAAATCTTGCTAAAAAGCCTGTAATAAAATACCTCACCTTTTTGAACAATCAAACAGGATAAATAATTTGCATATTAATATAATAAATAATTAATAATAATAATTAATTATATATAATGTTAATAATATATTAAATCTAGATATATTGCAATAAAACAGAATTTGCATCTAAAATGTCCCTAAAATCAAATCAAATCAAATCAAATTCAATTCAATTCAATTCAATTCAATTCAATTCAATTCAATTCAATTCAATTCAATTAAAAGTGTTACAACTCCAAATGTCTCTTCTACTAACCAAGGACGTATTTTATTTAATTGATATATAGATATAAAAAACAGGAATATTGGCAAATATAAAATTTAAAATGTCTTTATCTATGTTTTTTTTTTAGCCATTTCATACTTATTTTACTGTTCAAATTTAGCTGAAAAGCCTGTACCCGACCTGTTTGAACAATTAAACAGGATACATAATTGGCATATTAATAATAAATATATTAAGAATATATAAAATCTAGATATTTTTGCAATAAAACAGAATTTGCATCTAAAATGTCCCTAAAAAATAAAATAAAATAAGTGTAAATGTCTCTTATACTAATACATATTATTTAATTGATATATTTTTAAAAAAAATCTTATTATTATCAATGTTGAAAACAGTTGTGCTGCTTTACATTTTTTGTGGCAAAACCGATGCATATTTTCAGGATTCTCTGATGAATAGAAAGTTTAAAAGAACAGCATTTATGTAAAACAGAAAACAGAAACGTTAAAAATGTCTTTACAGTGTTCAGGTAATTTGATGCATTCTTTACTAAAATAAAATAAAATAAAATAAAATAAAATAAAATCATACTTACCCTAGACTAGTACAGATTACCAACACCTATAGCTTACCTGTGTTGTAGCAGTAGTCTGAATCTTCTTAACCTCCTTATCTTTGCCATCATCTGATTTCTCTGTGTCTGATGTGGAGCTGGTAACATCTGCAGTGCTCTTTACCCCAGAAACCCCTGGCTCCAGATCAACTGCCACCGTCTCTATCTGCCCCGGGCATTTAGACAGGCTTTCCCCTTCAGAAACGCTAAAACCACTCAAAGCAGACTGCATCTTAAAGCCGTCATCCTCCAAAGCCGTTGGGTTAGCGTCCAACTCTTTAGAGGTCTTCGTCATGAGAGCCAAAAGTCCCAGGTCTGCGCTAGCGCTGGTATGGACCTGAGGTTCCACTCCTGAAAGCGGAAGAGGTTCAGACGGTCCCATTTCAGGAAGGAGGTTTTCTCCCGAGCTGGTCGCCATCGTCCCAAAGAGGAAGGTGTTGTTGCTGGGAATGGCATCTTTTTCGTCAGCCAGGGTGATGAGAGGACCTGAGCTTTTGTCTTCTATGGTGGCTTTGGGTACCAGAACACTGTTCACACTACTGTTTAGCTTCTCCACCGCAGCCGAGTAGACGTTATCCAGAAGAGAGTCCACTTCCACCAAGCCTCCATTTTCTGTGACAGGCAGGAGGTCCATGTCATCCATCTTCACCTCTGTGGCCTCAACCTTCTCAGCTTTGATATCTACAAGGAGGTCATGAACTTCCACATGGACACCTGATGCTGGGTTCTCCTCATCCAAACATTTTGTTTCAGACATGAGGTTCCGTCCAGAATCTGTCATCTCTGGTTCATCCGCTTCACTCTCGGGAGTCTGAGTTTGGGAATCTGGGTCCAGCTCCAGAGTGCCTTTGATGGCTGAAGCCTGGGCAGAAAGCCCCGATATGGTGCTGACAAGCCCTTTCTTCCCTTTCTTAATGTTCTCCTCTTCCTGTCGCTGGTACTCCTCATACATTTTAGCTAAATATTCCTTGTGAGCTTCATATGTCACCTGCCAAACAAAGATTTGTGACAAGTTTAGGCTTCTTAAATGCAAATGTCCTGAAAAGTTCAGAATGGAAAGAAGGGTCTATCTGTCCATCTGAGTCTATCTATCCATCCATCCATCTATCTATCCATTCAAGTTTATCTATCCATCCATCTATCCATCAGAGTCTATCCATCAATCTATCCATCCACCCAAGTCTATCCATCTATCCATCCATCCAAGGCTATCCATCCATCCATCTTTCCATCCATCTAAGTTTATCTATCATCCATCCAAGTGAGTCTATCCATCCATCCATCCATTCATCCATCCATCCAAGTGAGTCTACCTATCCATCCATCCCATCCATCCAAGTCTATCTATCCATCCATCCAAGTGAGTCTATCCATCCATCCATCCATCCAAGTGAGTCTACCTATCCATCCATCCCATCCATCCAAGTCTATCTATCCATCCATCCAAGTGAGTCTATCCATCCATCCATCCATCCATCCATCCATCCCATCCATCCAAGTCTATCTATCAATCCATCCATCCGAGTCTATCCATCCATCCACCCATCCAACCATCCAAGTCTATCTATCCATCCATCCAAGTGGGTCTATCCATCCATCCATCCATCCATCCAAGTGAGTCTACCTATCCATCCATCCCATCCATCCAAGTCTATCTATCCATCCAAGTGAGTCTATCCATCCATCCATCCATCCAAGTGAGTCTACCTATCCATCCATCCCATCCATCCAAGTCTATCTATCCATCCATCCAAGTGAGTCTATCCATCCATCCATCCATCCATCTATCCAAGTGAGTCTACCTATCCATCCATCCCATCCATCCAAGTCTATCTATCCATCCATCCAAGTGAGTCTATCCATCCATCCACCCATCCAACCATCCAAGTCTATCTATCCATCCATCCAAGTGAGTCTATCCATCCATCCATCCATCCATCCAAGTGAGTCTACCTATCCATCCATCCCATCCATCCAAGTCTATCTATCCATCCATCCAAGTGAGTCTATCCATCCATCCATCCATCCAAGTGAGTCTACCTATCCATCCATCCCATCCATCCAAGTCTATCTATCCATCCATCCAAGTGAGTCTATCCATCCATCCATCCATCCATCCATCCATCTATCCAAGTGAGTCTACCTATCCATCCATCCCATCCATCCAAGTCTATCTATCCATCCATCCAAGTGAATCTATCCATCCATCCATCCATCCATCCATCCAAGTGAGCCTACCTATCCATCCATCCATCCCATCCATCCAAGTCTATCTATCCATCCATCCATCCATCCGAGTCTATCCATCCATCCCATCCATCCAAGTCTATCTATCAATCCATCCATCCGAGTCTATCCATCCATCCACCCATCCAACCAACCCACAAGTCTATCTATCCATCCATCCGAGTTTATCTATCCATCCATCCATCAATCCATCCATCCAAGTCTATCCATCCATCTATCCAAGTCTATCTATCCATCCATCCATCCATCCGAGTCTATCCATCCATCCACCCGTCCAACCATCCAAGTCTATCTATCCATCCATCCATCCATCCATCCAAGTGAGTCTATCTATCCATCCATCCTATCCATCCAAGTCTATCCTTCATCCAACCATCCATCCAAGTGAGTCTATCTATCCATCCATCCATCCGAGTCTATCTATCCAGCCATCCCATCCATCCAAGTCTATCTATCAATCCATCCATCCAAGTCTATCCATCCATCTATCCGAGTCTATCCATCCATCCACCCATCCAATCATCCCAGTCTATCTATCCATCCATCCGACTTTATCTATCCATCTATCCGAGTCTATCTATCCATCCATCCGAGTCTATCCATCTATCCACCCATCGAACCATCCAAGTTTATCTATCCATCCATCCATCCATCTATCCGAGTTTATCCATCCATCCATCCATCCATCCATCCATCCGAGTCTATCCATCCATCTATCAATCTATCCGAGTCTATCTATCCATCCATCCATCCATCCATCCAAGTCTATCCATCCACCCATCTGAGTTTATCTATCTATCCATCCATCCATCCGAGTCTATCCCTCCATCCATCCATTCATCCATCCGAGTGATTCTATTCATCCATCCATTCGTCCGTTCATCTGAGTCTATCTGTCCATCCGTCCCTCTATCCGAGTCTATCCATCCATCTATCCATCCATTTGAGCCTATCCATCCATTCATCCATCCATCCATCCGAGTCTATCTATCCATCTGAGTCATCCATCCATCCATCCGTCCCTCTATCCGAGTCTATCCATCCATCCATCCATCCATCCATCCATCTGTCCATCCGAGTCCATCCATCCCTCTATCCAAGTCTATCTATCTATCTATCTATCTATCTATCAGATCATCCATCTGAGTTATCTATCCATCCATCCATCTATCTGTAAATCTGCCTTTAATCAATTTTTTAAATTTACAGATATATATAATTTGAATATGACTTTTATTTTCTGTTTATTTCATTTTTACTTCCTGACATTCACATTTGAATTGCATTCTAAATAAAATGCTCACACTTTTGGAGCCCATTGTACTGTTCATCTTAATTAGTATATTATCCATCCCTGCTTTCTAGATATCCAAATCAGTACTGGCCAAGTGGCCACTAAAAAAGCTCAATAGATCTACCACTACACTGTTGTTCAGTTGACGAAAACTGTCTATTTACTTTGGAGTGGGCTATGGAGAGTGTGTCCACCCACACACGCCAACCGCCCCACTCATGCTTGATAGCGTGGTAGAGAAGAATCCGGAAGATGTTGTAAACCATCTCAGTGATCTTCTGCTCCTCCGAGTTCTTAGGGTTAATGTAGCCGAGAGAGAACATCCAATCCTGCCAAACGGAACACTGCAGCAGACACCTGTCACACAGAAAATGAGATGGATTAAGCTCGCGGCAGTCGCTCGTGTTAAATCCTCCCTCTCCTCTGCAAACATCTTTCTTAACATCCTCAAACGACACTCAAAGTTGGAACCTAATTCACAAACCGACAAGTTACACAAAGCAATTTCAGCCCCAACCTCCATTAAACTTCAGATCCGCGAGGTAACGCTAAGAATGACTGGCAGCTATTTGAATAACACCTGAAGCACTTTGTGTTATTCACCGTAATTTTTTTTTCTCGGTGCATTGTGGCATAATAAATGGATCTTTGACTGAGGCAGAATGAATTAAGCTTGTTCCCTTTTGCTAAAACACTCTGGGTTGTAAGATTGCAGTAAGGATGATTTAATTTCGAACCCATCCCTACCGGCTAGTAAGCGCTGCTAAAGCTACGACGTGTAAACCATCGTTACAGGATTAGTTCACCATGAAATGAAAATCGGCATAATTTACTCACCCAACGTGCAACACAAAAGGAACATTTCTGAAGAACTGAATTGGTCGCTTCACAATGAAAATTAATGGGGACTTCAAGGCTTTCAAGAGACTTTACAAAAATGACTCCAATAAAAGTGGTCCAAACTAAATCTGCGTTATATTCAAATTCTTCCAAAGGCCCACAATGGATCTGTGCGAGGAATAAACCAAAATTGATTTGGCTATCTACAGTAAAGCTTGACATCTGCACCAGCAAAGTACCAATGTCCAGCTTGTAAACAAACTTTTTTTAATTGAAATATGACTGAACTAGTTCACAAAACTGATCAAGTATCTACTGGCACCAATGGTTTCAACAATCTATTTAGGCTTAAAATGCTTTAGGCAATCACGGCTCTGAAAGATTTGTTGAAGAATTGGAGTAATTCTGATTCTTGACTCAATGACTCAATGATCTTTTGCTGAATTAACTCATTGACAGGAAAGATTATGAGTGGAAAACATCTTACTTGGAGATTTTCCTCACATAAATCTACTGCATGGCTTCAGAAGAGTCATGTCAAACACTTTTATGGTGCTTCTGCATCCTTTTTGAAGCTTGAAAGCCTTGTTCCCTATTCACTGTAATTGCACAGAGAACAGTATGCAGCACAGTCTTCATAATAATTTCTTTAGCATTTCACCGAAGAAAGAAAGCCGACATGAGGATGAGTAAATAATGACGCAATTTTCGTTTCAGATAAACAGTTTCATTAATGCGAAGATAAATGTGTGGTCTAGTTACCATCCACTGTTTACAGATGTTTTAAGAAAGCACTCTGGAAACATAATGACCTCATCTAGTCTAAAAAGCTTCTTCCTTTCAGTTCTGAGTGGCTCACTGTAGAACTTAATGATGGAGATGATGAAACGTAATAATAACAGCCAATTGAGATTTCAGCACACACTGGGCGGCTGATTGACTGCCAGACTTGTGACGGCGCAGAGGATCAGGCGTTGGAGAGAAGAAAAGAAAACCAACAGCCATAGGACAGCAGCAAAATTGGTGTGGACTCGAACGTGTCACTGAAACATTTGCGGCGAGAAAAACACGGCGAGATTCCGAGGATTATTAAGCGTCACAGGGGTGCCCATTAAACACAACAACAAGGGAGAATGTCACTCTTTTTTCCGCTCTCTTTTCTGATCCATTCACCAGGCGGTTAATTGCTGTCATGGGGGATGGGGTGAGAAAGGAAGAGACCCTCACCGTCTGTTCTCACGGCTGTTACTGAAGAGCTTGATCATGTCAGACAGGAAGAGACGCCGCACCTCCATCAGGTCTGCACTGGGCGCGGAGTTCTTCAACAGTGTGGCAACCACCTTTAGAATCACTGAGAACCAACAGAAGAACCTGCATTAATCACTCAGCAAATCAAAGTTGAGTTCTGTTTGATTGGCAGAGATGTGGACCAATGAGCATGCAGCCTCACTAACTGACATAAATGAAACGGCATCTCTAGGTGAAGTCTATGTGCAGAAGCAGCCGTTTAATCATTCGCTAGTAAACTTTTAACTTCCATGGATGACAGTGAGTGTATTAGCACCGGGCCACAAATAAAATAAATGAGCTGACAGAAAGAATTACTTGGGTTCTGGATCTTCACAGTAGAGTCGGGCTCAGCGTGTGGCTTGTGGACGACCTGTGTGCAAACCTGCTCTGTCAAAATCTAGACAGGAAACGGATCAGATGAGACGCATGGAAGCAAGTACTGTATATATGGCATAAATCATCATGAAATTTAATTAATATGAAACACTGCAGGAATAGATTAAGCATCAATTGTGAAGATGGATTAAAATCTGCAAACTCTGCTCAAATATTTTTGTGTAGTGGAAATATAATGGAACTGAGTAAATAGTAAAAAGTTAGACATGAGTGTTGCTGTTAATTACTAGCTAAATACAGCATGCTACAAAATTTACCATGCTATAAAAATTAAAGAAACAACCAAGTTAAGACATTTACAGTGTCTTAACTTTCTATTTCAGTTTCTACAACTTTCTATTTATCAAAGAATCATTAAAAATGCATCACGGTTCCCACAAAAATATTGAATAAATATTGAATAGTGATACTGAAGACTGCCTGCTGAAAATTCAGCTTTGCCATCACAGGAATAAATTACATTTTACAATATATTAAAACAGAAATCTGTTATGTGAAAATGTAATAATATAAGACAACATTACTTTTTACTGTATCTTTGATTAAATAAATGCAACCTTGGTGAGCATATGAGACTTCTTTCAAAAACATAAAAAAATGTATTTACATTTTTACTATTAGTGTATATAAACAAATAACATTAAATAACATTAAGGGAAAAAAAACTGAATATGTAAATGTAAATTGTGAATATATAGTTGTGAGACTGAATATATAGAAGTAAATCAGAATATTTATTTTTAAATCATAATATATAAATGTAAATTCAGAATATATAGTTGTGGGACCGAATATAGAAGTAAATCTGAATATTTATTTATAAACCGGAATATATAAATGTAAATTGGAATATATAGTTGTGAGACTGAATATATAGAAGTAAATCAGAATAATTATTTATTAATCAGAATATATACATGTAAATCAGAATATATAGTTGTGAGACTGAATATATAGAAGTAAATCAGAATATTTATTTATAAATCAGAATATATACATGTAAATCAGAATATATAGTTGTGAGACTGAATATATAGAAGTAAATCAGAATATTTATTTAGAAATCAGAATATATAAATGTAAATCAGAAAATATAGTTGTGATACCGAGTGCATAAATAAATCAGAATATTCATTTATAAATCAGAATATATATATGTAAATCAGAATATTTAGTTGCGAGACTGAATATATAGAAGTAAATCAGAATATTTATTTATAAATCAGAATATATAAATGTAAATCAGAAAATATAGTTGTGATACCAAGTATGCATAAATAAATCAGAATATTCATTTATAAATCAGAATATACAGATGTAAATCAGAATATTTAGTTGCGAGACTGAATATATAGAAGTAAATCAGAATATATAGTTGTGTGACTGAATATATAAAAGTAAATCAGAATATTTATTTATAAATCAGAATATATAAATGTAAATCAGAATATATAGTTGTGAGACTGAATATATATAAGTAAATCAGAATATTTATTTAGAAATCAGAATATATGGATGTAAATCAGAATATTTAGTTGTGAGACTGAATATATAGAAGTAAATCAGAATATATAAATGTAAATCAGAATATATAGTTGTGAGACTGAATATAGAAGTAAATGAGAATATTTATTTTTAAATTAGAATATACAGTTAAAAATCTTAATATATAAATGTAAATCATGAATATATAGAAGTTAATCTGAATATGTAGTTATAAGTCTGAATATATAAATGTAAACTGTGAATATAGTCATAATTCTGAATATATACATTTAAATAGCAATATGTAGATATATGTCTGAATGCATAAATGTATATTGCAATATATAGATATAAATCTAAAGATATAAATACAAAACTGAATACAAAAAGGTAAATCATAAATAAGAAGTAAATCTGAACACATATTTTAAGATTGAATAAATAGACAAATTTCTTAAATATAGTTATAAGTCCGAATAAATAATTGTAAACCGAGTAACTATTTAATTCCTAAACTGGAATGAATATATAAATCTTGAATATATAAATGCAAACACACATCTGATTTATAAATAAATATTCTGATTAACTTCTACTGTATTCAGACTTACAACTATATATTCTGATTAACATGTATATATTCAGATTTCTAAAAATGATTTCTGATTTACTTCTATATATTCACAATTTACTTTTATATATTCCGATTTTATATAATTATTTCCTGTTTGGTGCTGTTTAGTGTTGTATATTATTTTTTTTATATTAACCTGAATATTTCTGGACAACTGCAATGGTATATTGAGATCCAGAACACAAAAAAACACTTCATATTACCTCATATAACGTGTTGTATGTGGTTATCGACAGTGTGTTGGAGTGCAGCATGAGTCGTTCTCCAAGAAGTGTGAAGAGACTATTTGTGTGCATTATTTCCACCTTCCTCCTGTGACAAACCACACACATAGAAAACATACTGTAGTTAGAATGCAAACTTTCATTCACCTCACAGCTAACGTCAAGCTAGCAGGAACAGGCCTTGATGGCGACTGAGCTTGGCACCTTTTGCATGGTGTCAGGTACCTTCAGTTTTTCCCACAGAATAACGAAGCAGCCACCTCTGCGGTCTCGTACTGTGGGAGAGCTGTGACTTTCACCATCACAAACTATCCAGCAGCACATCATGCTGAGCTACTGTCAGAATTCTAAGCCTTCTAAATGCAGTCCTGCCCAACAGCAGGTACAGACAAATGGGGACTGTACAGTGAAATGACAACGAGAAAAGAGTATGTTTTAAAGCGCCTGTGAGCATGCAGGATGGTAACCACTCAACGATGGATACGCTAATGATGACAAAAAGCAGTTGTGGATTTTATGTGCACTCTAGGCTAACGGCAGTACAAGTTTGCAAATGTCAGTGCTCTAAAAACAGCTCAGATGGCCTTTATATTTTTTTAAGCGTTCATTTAAGGGAAATGGCCTTACGCATACACTTACACTAATGCTCACACACACATATATATATATATATATATATATATTCAGATATACATACATTGTAGGTTTAACGATATACAGTGTGCAATAGTAGAAGCGTATCAAGCAAAAAATATTTGAACGGTGGCGAAGACTGACATGAAAGAGAAGAAATTGTTGAATAAAGTTGTTATTTTTGTTCTCTTTGCACACAAAAATGTATTCTTATAGCTTCATAAAATTAAGGTTGAACCACTGATGTCACATTGACTATTTTAACAATGTCCTTACTACCTTTCTGGGCCTTGAACGTGTCAGTTATGTTGATGTCTAACTTTTGACCACTAGTATAAGTAATTATTAATAATTGCTGAAAAACGATTAATTAAAATTACATACGTGTAGATGTATAACCACAATATAAATACACCAGGGCTGTCAGTCGATTAAATTTTTTAATCTAATTAATTACATGATGTTTTGATTAATTAATCTAGTTAATCGCAAAATAAAATTGACTGTGAAAACACCCACAAAAGATTATTTAAAGCCATTTTTGTGTTAAATGAGAAAGTATCAAGTAGACATTACGAATTGTAGCTTTAGAAAGAAATATTTTATTTGATTCAATATAGAATTTATTACATAAACATTTAGGCTGCAACGGCCTAATGTAAACTATAAAACACAAAAGAAGATAATTTGAGAAACATCTCAGTATTTTATTGTTCATACAATAAATATAGCCAAAACAGCTTTGTTACCAACAGTCTTCAAAATACCTTATGTTCCACAAAAGAAAGGTTTGACATGAGGGTGAGTAAATGATGACAGAATTTAGACTTTTTTAGTGAACTATCCTTTTAATGTTTTCATTTTTATTATTATTAGTATTACTATTATTACTATTTTTTTAATGAAATGATACTAAATAAAAAAAGTAAATCTGCCAGCAGGTGGCAGTAAATGTCTTTATGAGTCATTCATTCATCCATTAGATTTGTTTAAACAGCTGATTCATTCAGGAATTAAGTAAATGGCTCTTTTTTGAATGGGCTTTTGAATCATTGGTTCATATGATTCATTCAAAATGCGGATTCATTCAGAAACTAAACACTGCTGTGTTGGTCAGAGACGCGCAAAAATTCTGCTATGGCTTCAAAGGTAATATGTTCTCTGCAAAATTGAGCAAAAACACATAATATTATGTTTAAAATATAACCCAACATCAACTTCTTATTTACTGAACTATTGTATAAAATCACAATTAAGCTCATGATAGTGGGGGACAAAATCAGCACTCGTGTCATACTGCTCTTGCTGCCCGCGTGAGATATGCGACAAAACACATACAAGGGTATTTTTTGCACAAATATCTTAAATTTTAGGGCATGACTGCATTTGTGGAGTTGTTGCCCTCCATCATATTTGTCAACAGTCAACTACATGAAATATAATATGCAAAGATGGGAAGTAACTGAGTACAAAAACTTAATTACTGTACTTAAGTAGATTTTACTGGTATCAGTACTTTACTTCACTATTTATTTTTCTGACCACTTTTTACTTTTACTCCTTACATTTTTCTTACATTTTCAAAACAGGCTCGTTACTTTAGTTTTAATCTGCATTTGGTGGATCACTATTCGATTACGAATCTTTAAATCGTGAATCGGTTAGCCTGTACTGGCAACGCGTGCACGCTCCGCGTCTCTGCCAAACAGTTTCTATCAGAGTAATCAATGTGAGAGACTCGAGAATGGAATGGATCTGAGAGGCGAAACTATTAACCAGGACATCAAGTGCAGGTCAGTTTCATCTGTTAATAGGCTACTGTAGTTTGTCTTTGTTTAGTTAAGTGCTAGCATCTCTTAGCAGTAGCAGCCAGAGGATTAATAATACAGTAAACTAAACTAAACTAAATTACAATTACTCAAAATACTGTTTGTAAAAGGACATCATTATTATCTACTGTAAAGTTACAGTAGTAATTTAGCAAACAAATGTTATAAATGTCATGGTAACCACAAATTAACCATGGCTTTTCTACACTAACCATAGTCTAACTGTGAAATTTGTAGTAAAACTATGGTTGTGAATTAAAACAGTTGTAATCAATCCGCCAAAAAACGTTAATTTTAATAAGAGAAAAATATGGCTCAAGATAAAGCAATAACATGTTCAGAATAAGAATTTTTATGTAAAAAAATTATCATAATGTAATTATTATTATACTATTTTTGACATTCAGACAATTTAGAAAATATAGTTTTACTAAATCTGTAATACTTAAGTAATTTTACGATAAAACAACACATGGTCATAATGTGATACTTTAAATTGAACTAAAATAAAGTTACGTTATTGCAAACAGAATACAATGAGGTGTTGTTTTGCAAGAAGGTGGAGACAGTTCTGTTCATAACAGTAGATGGCTGATGGGAAAAGGGACAGGTACAAGAAAATTTGTGGAAAAAAGTAAACACACACTAAGTGAGATCCAGAGAGATATCATGGATAATAAAGAGACTGAAAAGGAAAATGGAAATGAAGGTGCAGTTCAAGAGAGAACCTTTAATAATTTTTTTAATTATTAGGTTTTATACCTTTTTTTTTTAAATGTGATGGACATACAAAAAATAGGTGGTTTCAGTATTTGTTGAGGGTGAATGGGATGGCCTGGATGAGTGTGAGATTTCACCGGCCTGAAATTTTGTCCCAGTCCTGCCCTGTTCTACATGGTGGTTGTTCAGCCTTGATACATTCATTAGCTAACAAAATTTTAAATGTAAATTATTTTGTATTAATGTGTCAATATGACTTGAGGTCCAGTTACCAGCATGACACTAAAACAGGCAGTACTAATGGGTACTTTTTACTTAAGTACATGTCAGAGCTCATACTTCTTTACTTTAACTTGAGTAAAAAAGTGCAGTCAGTACTTCTACTTTTACCAGAGTATTTTTAAACATGAGTATCTGTACTTCTACTTGAGTAAATGATGTGTGTACTTTTGCCATCTCATACGGGTCTGGGGGCGGAGCCAGTCCGTTAAATGCTTTAAATTATTTTAATCATGTTATTTCTTCATGACTAATTAATTAAAGCATTAAACTGACAGCCCTAAAATACACACTCAAAAATAGCAACATACACAATCACACACTAGTTAAAAGAAGAGACTTCTCTATCTCACTATAGGTACCGAAAGCCCTGCAGCCATATAGAGACTACTTCAAACATAAATGTTCAAACGTCTTAAGAACTTTAAAATTTCATAAATACATTACTGATGAGGACTCTGTCCTTATGCAAGCACAAATTTCACCTTGTCGGATACACCTGAGAAAGAAAATAATGACTCATGGAAGTCTTCGTTGTGAAAATGTCTCCGGGAAAGAGAAGAATGGATGCACTCACTTGTGGCCTAAGTGTTTGAGGAAATATGCCAGAACTTTCAGAGCCTGAACTCGGATGCTTTCACTCTTGGAAGCCAGTAGTTTGTACACCACCCTAAAAGAAACGAAATTAAATTAAAACTAAAAAGAGAAATATTCTAATTCACTAAATGCTATATCAAAAATAAAGAAGCAGTGGGAAAGTGCCAAACATTTTCTTTTTCAATTCATGAAAAAAGTGAAACTGGCAAACAATAATAAGTAATACTCGAGAGGAAATGGCATTGTGTAAAGCACCATGAAGCTGTTCATCAAAGTCATATCGGTTATTTTGAGCCAAACCCAAAAACTTCAAAAAGCAAATAACTCTATCAAATCCATCTATATTTCATTAGCTTGACATGCAGGGTGTGAGCTTTATTCTGCTTGTCAGAAAAAAATAAATAAATATGAAAATATCATTGCAATTCCTATGTCAGATCTTGTGAATAATTCATGATTGTATCATGTAGGCAAACTCCATCAGCGGAGACAAGATGAAATTTAATGAAATTTGACTGTGTGTGTGTGGTGTGAACTCGGATCTCACCGGATGCCGTTCCTCTTGTCAAATGCAGGAATCATGGAGGCAGGGTGCTCAGACATGAGGGCCACCAGCAGTTGAAGAACATCATGGAGGTTCTCATCCTGAACAGAGTAAAACACATAAGCATTTAATGCAAACCTGTGTTAAACTCCTGAAGTAAAGTTAAAAGTTCAGACAGGCTTTTACTGAAATATGTAGTAGAAAACCCATGAAAGATTTACGTTATTTAAAAAATCCACATCGTTTTATACATATTTTGGACTATGGGGGGCGCCATTATTTCAGTGAACTACTGGCGCTACCTGTCGCTATTTTTTTGCCACAACATAACTCGGAATACACAACTCAGAATATAAAATACTGATACGATGCCACATGCATGGTTTTTGGTTGTAATTTTAGTTGAAGGGCAACAAGAGAAGCGACGCAAGTCTTTACTACTTTACTACCGATTTTACTAGAAGAAGAGAAAACAATGGGAAGATGCCTGTGGATGAATAAAACTTCCTAAAGACCCGCGTCTTTGTCCTCTCCACTTCAGCCATTCGAGGCTTTTAGCAGACCACAGCTACTGAAAGAGCTTACAGATGGCAGAGACAAGAAACACTAGATGCCATCCTGGCAGGATGTAAATGTGCCGGCGCTTTTCATGATACCGCAGCCACTGAAGGAATTTCTCAGCGTGGATTTCACTCGATATCCGGGGCGTTTACACTCCTTGTGGGGAAAATCGGTGGTGCGGCACTTGGTTTAAGTCTGCGCTTATATCCGTCGCCACCTGTAAGGTCTTTCAGTAGCTGTGGTCATCGTATCAGTACCGTATCACCGTATCATTTTATTTTCTGAGCTGTGTTGTGGGAAAAATAGCAACTAGCAACAGGTAGTGCCAGCAGCTCACCGAGTGCAACCGTTTGACGTCATAGAAATAATGGCATCCTCCATAGTCCAAAATATGTCTAAAACAATGTGGATTTTTTTTAAATAATGTAAATCTTTCATGGGTTTTCTACTACATATTTCAGTAAGAGACATCATTTACATTATATTAGTTCATAGTTTAAGTCTGAAAATTGGGACCCAGGGCCACAAAACCAGTCATAAGGGTACATTTTTTGAAACTTTTATCATCTAAAAGCTGAATAAATACGTTTTTGTTAGGATATGGCAATATTTGACCGAGATACAACAATTTGAAAATGTGGAATCTGAGGGTGCAAAAAAATCAAAATATTGAGAAAATCACCTTTAAAGTTGTCCAAATGAAGTTCTTAGCAATGCATATTACTAATCAAAACTTAAGTTTTGATATATTTACTGTAGGAAATTTACAAAATATCTTCATGGAACATGATCTTTACTTTACAAATAAATCCTAATCTAATCATGACAAACTATATATCGTTGGGAAGGTCTAAGACTCTTAAATAGAGATCTTACCACTCTTTTGTGTTACAAATTATGTAGAAAAAGTAATAGATTAATTTATGACAAGAGTGCACCTTAAAAATCTACATCATAACAGGAGTTCTGACCTTTGTCACAAAAGACTTTCTTTGTTGCCTTTTTACCTCTCACGCAATAGAACTTAAAATCTCAAAATTCATCCTTTGAAAACCATTTTAAAATCAGACATTGCATTGCCATGGAAATTGTACATCAAAATCATGTTACAAAATGTTTTCATTCATGAATTATAAAAATTTAACTCTGGATAGTGCATTTTTATGTCTATGTTCAAGATAGGGAGTGACAGTTAAAGAGTTAATATCCTGATTTTTGGCATAAAAGAAAAATCAATAATTTTGACCCATACAATGTATTTTTGGCTATTGCTACAGATATATCTGTGCTACTTAAGACTAGTTTTGTGGTCCAGGGTCACAATTATTAAATAATGGGCATATGGAAATTACATAGTGACTGAAAAATGTCAAATAAATCAAACAGTCTTTATATTCAAGTGTCTTTAAAGTCAGCACCCTTCGTCTAGATTTAAGGTCTTCTCACTCACATTGCTCACAAGAGTTGCATTCTGGGATGGCCAAACAGTGCTGAACAAGTTAACATGTACATTAGAGTTTAAATATTTGGGGTTGGTTATATTTTATTTATGTTATTAATGTTATATTTATGTTTTTGAAAGTCTCATGCTCACAAAGGTTGCATTTATTCTATCAGAAATACAATAAAAATGGTAATGTTGCGGAATATTATTACAATTTAAAATAACTGTTCTCTATTTTAATATACTTTAAAAAAGAATTTATTCCTGTGATCAAATCTATATTTTCAGCATCATTACTCCAGTATTCAGTGTCACATGATCCTTCAGAAATCTTTTAATATGCTGATTTATTATAAATGCTTTTGCTGCTTTTTTTTTTTTTACGTTTTTAGGATTCTTTGCTGAATAAAATGTTAAAAAGAACAGCATTTATTTTAAACAGATATATTGCAACAAATACACTACTGTTTAAAGTTTGGGGTCAGTCATTTTTTTCTTTCTTTCTTTAAAATGTTTAATACGTTTATTCAGCAAGGATGTGTTAAATGATATTTTAAAAAAAGTTATAGTAAAGACTTGTATTCTACTGTTGCTGTTCTTTTTTATTCATTAAAGAATTCTGAGAATATATAAAGAATATATATATATACACTCAAAATGTGGGTATGTGGCTTTTTCTCAGATAGGATATCAGATGTAAGCCTGAAGCTTGATCTTCAGAAATGTGTGTAGTCTAATACTATAATCTACATCAAAATTACTGAAGGTTGAGTGCAAAAGGTTGTCAAATTTTGACAGTCAAATATCCCTAAGTGGCATAAAATTAGGCCTATTTAGAAACTTTAAAAAATGAACTCTTCTAAAACAGATAACTGTCACATTCAAAGGATCTGCTAAGGGGGAAACTGTAACATGGTAAAGACTCACCTCATGCATGGTCAGCAGGTAGTTGAGAATACTTTGAAGCTCATCTTCTTTAACGCCTCGGTCCTGACGAATAAAAAAGGACAACAAAATGCTGAGCAATGCTACTTTTGCAATATGCTGTTGCTAAACACCCAACTGCACTTATAAGCTGCGACTGCCATCGGGATGCTGACAGACTATGAAATATAAATAGAAAGAAAAAGAAAACCCACAAAATAACAATTCATTGAGGCTGTTTGTGTTTGCTGAAATTACTGTTCACAGCAAATTTGGGTCCTGACTTTTACAAGCTGTCTCTTATTATTAGGAAAGCAGCGTGAACTGTCTGCTTGTAGCGGTGCTGATGAACGCACACGTTTCCCATTACTGCGAGAGCACAGGCAGCTTGAGAGCTAATTGTTGTTTGCTCGTGCCTTGGCCACCTGACAGATTTCTTGATATGTTAGCACTGGTCTGAACAAGTGTACACTTCTTCCTACGGTCCTGTTAGAAAATTGTAAACAGCTGGGCCTGGTGAATGAGAACGAAAACCTGCCAAAGCAACAACAGCCCTAGAGCTGTGGTTCTCAATACTTTGATAAATCAACATGTGTGTATTTTTGACAGGCACACAGTTAAAATTTAATTCACTGTTGGTATCATAAAAGTTACAGTATATGGATGTATAAGTTTAAGTAGAAGTTTATATCTCACATCCTGTAACCTAGCTCCCATTTCTTTAAATTTTTTGATCATTTGAATAACATTTTTGTCATATAACAATGCCTTGTGGTGTGACCAAAAAAATAAATGAATCTATTTAAAAAAAAAAAAAAAGTATTGATGTTCAGTTCTTTTAAGATTTTCCCCACTGAACGGGGCACCAGGAGAAGACACGTTGATACAACTCTTTGTGGGGTTTATTTACTGATTGTTTTCCCATATACAGTTTCTTTAATCCACAAATAACAGGTTATAAACCTGTAAAATACAAAGAATGTGGTGTAAATAGCAATATTGATAGCCACATACATAATATACCATAAATACTGAATAATATACAAATATAACAATTCTCATAAATTCCAATATAGTCAGTATTTAGAATTATAAATATTACAATATACTTAGTACATCCAAACAATTCCACACAACAACATGGCACATCAAACATTGCACTGTTACACATTAGTCAAGTTAGTATCTTAAACTAAATGTGCATCAATGTCAAAAATACACATTAAACCAATAATCTAATCCACCAATGTGTTCTCAGTATGTTGGCCTAAAGTGCAAAATAATGAGTGTAGTTTTAAGTAGCAACGCTGAGCATAGCAATCCATTACCAATGTAAAGCGATCAACTACATTACCCAACATGCAGTGTTGGGTAACATTTGAGTGACAGCGGAACGCTCTTATTTCAAACATTCGCTGAAATATAGCCACGGATACTATCGAGCTGACGACATTAAATATCAGCATGTATAAAATATTCAGCGTGACCGAAATATCAGTCAGCAAGCATACAAACTACGCACATACACAACGGAAACCCAGCGGTAATGTAAACAAACAAACAAACCGCGGCTTAAGTGAAAACAACTTAAGTGAACAGCAGCTTACCGGTGGCGCATCTCTCCTGACGAGACAACATGCCAAAACTAGTGCTCGCCTCCGCTTGTAGCCCATGCTCATTCACTAGGATTCCACTAGTCCGTGCTTCAACTCATGACTAGCCTATGCTACAATCAAGTAAGTGAACCTCCCACTTGTTAACCTGCGTTACGCTGCTGTTAATCACCCGTGACGTAGTGAGCGCAACACCTCCCACTTGACCGACTGATCATATGATTCAAGGCGGTCACAGACAAAACATTACATCACACTTTTTTTTTTTTTTTTTTTTTTTTTTTTTTTTACAACAATGAATAATAGTGTTCAGGCACCTCCCCTGACAGATATATAGTGTTCTGCCAAATATATAGTGTAGTGATGTAGACGAGGGCAGCAAGCACCAACCTGCAAGAAAAAAAGAGAAAGAGAGAGAAAGAAGGGCAGTGACAGTGGCGGGGAATTCACTGATCTTCCACAGGAATAAGGACAACCAGTCTTCTCACATCTCTCCGCAGGATGACTACCGTCAGCTGCTGAGGGTTTCTCTTAAGTTGCCCAACTATTAGGGAGGCAGGAAAGCCTGCACACACCTTAATGTCTGCATCTCTCACAAGTCCTTTCTTGTCAGGGTACACGGCCTGGATCCGTCCGAGCCGGAATTGCCCTCGCAATGCGTTTTGGTCAGCAATCCAAACAATGTCACCGATTGCTACATTCCTTTGGGTCCGGTGCCACTTTGGCCGAACAAATAGGTTAGGTCCGGCAAGTTCACTCCACTTCTTCCAGAACATATCCACACCAATCTGGATAGCTCTTAGACGGCGCCAGGGAAGGGTGCATAAGTCAATTCCTCCTGTATCTCCTCCTTGCCTGGTTCTCCCGAGGAGCAGAGTGTTAGGGGTCAAATACTCTATAGAGTCCTCTTGTACTTGTGCCTTGGCATCAATCGGCCTTTCATTGGTGAGGTTAGCTGCCTGGTAGAAGAGGGTTTGGAGTTCACCCCAGGTAAGTGAACTTGTCGTCCCTCCAAGGCTAGTGAGAGCCCTTTTTATGAGCTTAACTGCAGCTTCCGCAGCCCCGTTACGATGAGGAGCATCAGCTGGATGAAAGTTCCATGCCCACACTGTCCCATTCTTGGCAGCTTTGTCCTCTATGGATACTTCTCGTAAGGTAGCTAAGTGCCTATGCAAGTCTTGCAGGGCAGGTTTAGCCCCAATAAAATTGGTTCCCCTGTCTGACCACAATTTCCTGGAATGGCCTCTTAATGCTACAAAGCGAGAATAAGTTTGGAGAAAGCTTTCAGATGATTGGTCATCAACAAGGTCCACATGAACCGCCCTTGATGCCATGCAACAGAACACTATGCCCCAGACTTTTTTCCCTGTTCTTCTCTTGACAGCATCCTTAATTTCAAAAGGGCCGAAGAGGTCAAGTGTGGTATACTCAAATGGGTTAGCACGCTGTGAGCGCTCTGGTGGCAGATCACTCATCATCTGCTGGCACATTTTTGCTTTCAATTTGCGGCATGTAACACAGTCGTTCACAATTTTCTTTACTATCCTTCGACCTTGCACAATCCATGCTTTCCTCCTGGTACGCAGAAGTGTGGCAGCAACTCCTTCATGATTCTCATCATGAGCTTCTCTTGATATCAACGTAGCAAGCCATGAATGAAGTGGAATTAAAGGAACAGCTGTTCCATCCTCTCTCCAGGACTGGATTCGACCTCCACAGAGAAGGATTCCCGTATTCTCATCCCTGTAGACCACCAAGCGGTCCAGCGTCGAGTCCAAAAACTGACTGACATTTTGGGTTGCGAGGACTAGGTTACGGAAGGCTTGCGCTCTCTCCTCAGTAGACAGGATAGAGCTGTTTGCCTCCCACTTTAAAGAGTCTGGTGCTTGCCGTCTTCTAAGCCAGATTTCTATAGCCCGTTGAGTCCAGGCTATGGAACCACACAATTTAGACAAAGAACTGAAGTGTTGTGGTTCTACAAGACGCACCAGTCCAATTGCCCAGGAACTTCTCTGTCTGTCCACCACTGATATTGCACCGCTGGTGATGTCCGTTGGTGATGTCGGACTACCATTAACTTCTTTAAGCTTGAGGTCTGCCTTGATGTCAGGTCCATTGGGGCCAGTTCTCTCTTTTGACTGGGACCTGGTAATCACTGCTGAGAAGGCTTTCCGCTGAAGCTTTACCACATTTTCAGCAGCAGAGGATGTAATCTCACTAGCCGTCTTCATAGGCCAGTCGGTCTTGGGCAATTTCAGGAACTCAGGGCCTTGCTGCCACTCTGACCCTTCGTTAAGTTCCTCAGGAGTTGCACCTCTGGTGAGTATATCAGCAATGTTTCGTCTACCTTCAATCCACCTCCAATCTTCCACATGCCCAGCTTTCTGAATCTCGCCAATTCGATTGGCGAAAAAGGTCTGGTAGCCATAACTATCCTTTTGAATAGCTGCCAGGATCGTTTGGCTGTCCACAAAGTGAATCCATTGCTTGGCTTTAATATGACAGTGCTTTTCAAAGTATTTTTTCAGGCGGGTAGCAAAAACTGCGCCACAGAGTTCTGCCTTAATCACATCCCCCTTCTGGTCAAGAGGAGTAAGTTTAGCCTTGGATTCCACCAACTTCACTACGACTTTGTCTCGGGTTTCCCACCGTAGGTAGAGTACGGCTCCATAGGAGGATTCACTTCCATCTGAAAACGTGATCCCTACTGGTTGGCCTATGGCTCCAGGAGGCGTGAGGCTTCTCTCAAACCTTACCTGGCCAAGTCTCACATATTCTTCAAAGAGCGTCATTGCTGCTTCTCGAAGTTTTGGTGAGAGAGGGGCATCCCATGTATCTTTAGATGGGTTGTTCTTGCCAGCTTCCTGAAATGATTCTCGTACCAACATCACTCCCTTCTGTTTAGTTGGTGAGGCAAGACCAATCGGATCATATAGTGCCGCAATTTGACTAAGAAGCATACGTCGGGTGAGGGGATTAGGTGTTCCTTCCCTGACATCCTCCATACTCAAATTAAATCCTGTCCTCATTTTCCCTCTTTTCTTAGAGAAGTTAATAGATGTCAGCAACCGAAGTTTGTCTGTCTCAGGTTCGTAGCCAACCCCGAGTGCTTTGTTGTCCCCATCATGCATTTGATTGGGCAGTATCAAGGTCCTGGAAACAGTTGTTTCAGCAGGGGCTCCACCCCTCCCACTTTGATGTGACAGGACCCACGGTTTGAGGAAAAAGCCTCCAGCCTTCAAAATCTCCTCCACCCCTTTGGTGATTCTTTCCAGCGTCTTGAGGTCATTGTGTGAGGTCAGAATATCATCTACATAGCTGTCCTCAGTCAAAGCTCGCCGTTCTTCAATCATATCAGCAAACTGAGGAAGGTTAGCCGTTTCCTTCATGGCAACTTGGGCGATACATCCTGCAGGTTTATCACCAATATTGACTCTGACAACTGCAAACTCCTCAATGTCGCCTTCAGAGTTGTCTCTCCAAAGAAAGCGGTGGAGATGGACTTCATTATCTTTTAGCCACACGGAGTTATACATCTTTTTTACATCACCCAGTGCGGCATGGAGTCCACTCCTAAACCTTAGAAGGACACCTCTGATGGGATTGAGTACATCGGGACCCTTGTGAAGGAGACCATTGAGACTTATGCCTCGGAACTCTTGGCTACTATTCCACACAATTCTCACAGGGGTTGAGGAGGAGTGAGGATTAGGTGCAACTAGATGGCTGATGTACCATTTAGGTCCTTTCCAGTTGTCAATTTCCTCCCTAGTGAGTTTTACAGCAGCTCCTCTTGAGACCATTTCATGCACTTGTTCTTTATATGCAGCCTTCCACACAGGTTCCTTCTCCAGATGTTTCTCAGTGTTTCTAAAGGTTGCCTCCACTGCCTGCCGATTGTCTGGCAGTGTTGTGAGGTCTGCCTTCCAAGGATAGGCTGTGTCCCAATGGGGGGAATTGCTGTGTTTGTCTGCCAGCTTATATGTTAGGCATTCTTTTATTTTTTCCAGGTCCCGCTCTTCCTTGAGGGTCATTTCTTTCCCTCCAGGTGGGCACCCACCACACTTGCAGCCGCCACATTGAGGACTGCACGCCGCTCCGATGCTATCCCACCTGAACCACTCGAACACCTCTTTGTTGGCGGTTGTGGTGCTTCGGACAAGTGCATTTTCTTCCTCTTCTTGAGGTATGATAGCCTCTTTATACACCATCGAGGCTGTCCTCATTGTTCTAGCAAGGTGAGTTTCAGAGCGGTACACGGCTAGGTCAACTGTCTCCATGAGATCGGGATGGGTCCCCCCAACAGTCTTTCCCAGCGGGCCGTCCCAGAGGACGAGGTCTCCCACAATCTTGATCGGCTGTGGAACAAGTCGACCTTCCCGATGACTGATAAGGAGATCAATCTTTTTGGGCCGGACCAGCTCATCTCTTGGTACATTGGGGAAGAACTTCTGCAATTGCTCAGCAGTGACTGATTGGGACACCTCCGCAATGTTTTCCAGACCATAGCAGAGAATTCTATGCTCTACCACTTTTCCTTTGGATGTCTTCACTTTCAACCGCATTGAATATCTTTTGGTCAGGACAGTCTTTTTCATTCCCCCGACTCCATGGACTATAAGCTTGATATTCTCACCGCACAGTCCAAGGTGATCGGCTGTTTCATTGGTGATATAATTGGTATCAGATGCAAGATCGATTAGGGCGCCAATAAGGCAACCTGAGTTTGTCGTCACTCCCATTAACATCATCACCACTGGATGTTCTTGCAGTCCATCTCCAACCTTAGCACATACAGTTGATGATATTCTATTTGAGAATGCATTCTTGTATTTCTCTCTCTGTTCTGCAGTAAGCTCTGCTAGGAACTCCTCTTGTTTGCTAGTTAGGCCCAATTTCTTTCCTTCAAATTTTATAGTGCTCTGCTCCTCACTGCTACTGTCCTTCTTTGGAGTCGGTGGCTTAGGACACAGAAGATAATTGTGGTCCAACACCCCTCCTTTCCTACAGTCTGCTTTTGGGCAAAGGTATCTAGATGTACATCCTTTCCCATCCTTGGGGTGGGGCCGCAAACACTTATAGCACAACCCTAGCTTCTTCACATGGGCCCTTTTCTTTGAGAGATCTTGCTCTCTGAAGACCTTACATGCAAATAGCTTGCCGGCATGGGATTCATCTTCACAGACAATGCAGCTGGAAAGGTCGTCCTTATGAACTACTGTGGATTTAGTGAAAGCCTTCCTCCCTCTTTTATCAGGGTGGTCTGCAACACCCTTCTCCACAGGACCTTTGTCCACAGGACTTGGCTCCAACTGATCCAACTCTTCAAGAATCTCCTCCTGCTTCATCAAGAATCCCAGGAGACAATCAAAATGGTTCATGGGAGAGAACCTGTTTGCCGGGTCAGTTTTGTGCATAATCCACTCCTTCTTGAGTGAACTGGGAAGCTTACTTTCAAGAGACTGAGCAACAATACGGTTCCTTACAGCATCCTCTTCACCAAGGATTTGGAGATTGTACAATGCCCTTTCCACAGCCTGAATCAATTCAATGGTTCTTCTGGGATTATTTCCTTTGACAGGAGGAAGAGACTGGATCTCGTTGATAATCATCAGAACTATTTTCGCTTTGTTCCCGTATTTGCTGTCCAGCAGCCTAAACATCTCGTCGGCAGATCCACAGCTAGATAGAACAAGATCCTTCTTGACCTTTTCGTGGAGACTATTTAATAAGTGGAACTTTTTTATACATTCTGCACCTTGTGGGTTACCCAATTCTTGCAGGTCCTCCCACTCAGTTTTCCAACGATAATAGTCCCTCATGTCACCAGAGAAAGTAGGTAGTCGTGCTCTTTCAAGACTGATTTGAGGCTTAAGACTGGAATCTCCTTGGGTCCTTTCAGGGCTGCTTTGCTGTAATAAGGGCCGCCGCTCATGGGGGATGCTCATATTCCATGCCCCCACGTTCGTTTTGGACTTCAGCTTGAGATCGGCAGACATGTCGGGGAGAGAACGGAAAGAAGCATCTTTTAGCAGATCACCAGCCATACTGCCATCATCTCCCAGGTTTCTTTCTCTACCCTTTAATTGGTCTGCTTCGTCCTCCTCTAGTTTGTCTGATAATGCCAAGACCCTCTTCTTTAGTGAATTATGGCGTGTCCTGAGATCTAATGCCTTCGGACCAGGAACCAACTCTTTCCATTCTGACAGCATTTCTCCGAGTTCAATAACCTCTCTTTCAAGACCTCTATTCCTTAGCCTGCGATCCTTGATTGACTTCTGAGGATTAACTTCCTCTTCTTCTGCCTGAGTGATGACTAAATCAGCTATTTTGGCCTGCTTGAAAAACGCTTCCTTTGCGCAGCTAGTCCAAAATATTTCCTGGGTGGCTTTCTTCACCTCAAGGAACTTGTTCTCACACTCCGCTGTCTTTCCATCAATTTGGTTTGCAGATCCTACAACCTCTTCATCCGCTGATTCTCTCAGGGCTTGAGCATACTCATATCCCGCATCTGTGACTTTAGAAAAGTCGGTCCTGAAAATCTTCCATTCCCTGAGAATTTCAGTCGGTTCCAAAAGCCCCGGTGTAGTGAGAGTATGAGCCCTTTTAGTGAATGAAGCCTGTGCTCTTGATCGCACACTTTTCAGCTTATCCAAGTCTGCCATTATTACTCCCTTTGTGTTGACTGGAGAGCTGTCACTACCAATGTGTATACACGCTCCTTTATCCTTAATCAACGGGCAGTTTGATTAGTGGCAAATTTGGAATGGTTCATAAAGTGAGAAGGCAGCTAGTCTTGGGTTAACTAAGCTTCCTTAATGAAGCAGTCCGTGGCTGTGTTTGCTGCACTCAATCCAGTGCAGTAGGCATCGGTTTATAACTGTTCAGTTCTTTTAAGATTTTCCCCACTGAACGGGGCACCAGGAGAAGACACGTTGATACAACTCTTTGTGGGGTTTATTTACTGATTGTTTTCCCATATACAGTTTCTTTAATCCACAAATAACAGGTTATAAACCTGTAAAATACAAAGAATGTGGTGTAAATAGCAATATTGATAGCCACATACATAATATACCATAAATACTGAATAATATACAAATATAACAATTCTCATAAATTCCAATATAGTCAGTATTTAGAATTATAAATATTACAATATACTTAGTACATCCAAACAATTCCACACAACAACATGGCACATCAAACATTGCACTGTTACACATTAGTCAAGTTAGTATCTTAAACTAAATGTGCATCAATGTCAAAAATACACATTAAACCAATAATCTAATCCACCAATGTGTTCTCAGTATGTTGGCCTAAAGTGCAAAATAATGAGTGTAGTTTTAAGTAGCAACGCTGAGCATAGCAATCCATTACCAATGTAAAGCGATCAACTACATTACCCAACATGCAGTGTTGGGTAACATTTGAGTGACAGCGGAACGCTCTTATTTCAAACATTCGCTGAAATATAGCCACGGATACTATCGAGCTGACGACATTAAATATCAGCATGTATAAAATATTCAGCGTGACCGAAATATCAGTCAGCAAGCATACAAACTACGCACATACACAACGGAAACCCAGCGGTAATGTAAACAAACAAACAAACCGCGGCTTAAGTGAAAACAACTTAAGTGAACAGCAGCTTACCGGTGGCGCATCTCTCCTGACGAGACAACATGCCAAAACTAGTGCTCGCCTCCGCTTGTAGCCCATGCTCATTCACTAGGATTCCACTAGTCCGTGCTTCAACTCATGACTAGCCTATGCTACAATCAAGTAAGTGAACCTCCCACTTGTTAACCTGCGTTACGCTGCTGTTAATCACCCGTGACGTAGTGAGCGCAACAATTGATGTTATATAAAATCAACTTACTAACACACTGAATAACATTTTTTAAATATATTTAGTAGCACATCACCTTCCCAAATGTATTTCAATGAAATGTAAAGAAGAATGAATAATTACTAATTGTAATTGAAATACTTTATTTTATTAAAAAAAACAAAAGATTTATAAAATGTTATATTAAGCCGGAACGTCAACTTCTCATATGTATTTTAACATAAGTTTTGTGAACAAATATGACTAATTATTAATTGTAATTAAAATATGTAAAAAAAAAAAAAAAAAAAAAAAATATATATATATATATATATATATATATATATATATATATATATTTTTTTTTTTTTTTTTTTTTTTTTTTTATTATAAAAAAGCTTTGTATTGAGCAGGACACTCAATTGTATTGACTTCCCAACTGTATTTTAACTACCTTTTATGAAAAAGAATGATATAAAATTATAATAAACCAATTAGAAAATAATTATTTATGTTTACACAGCAACTTCACAATTGTATTTTAACAACCTATAAAGAAAGGAATTAATAATTATTAATTAGAATTCATTCTGCTCAATATAAAACTTCTTTTTTTTCAGTTCATTTTTAATAATTATTTTATAAAATCATAATAAAACTATTAGAAATAATTATTATTAATTATTCTTTTTTATTATTTGAATTAATCATTTTTTTTTAATTAAAAAAAGCTTCATATTGAGCAGGACATTTCAGCTTCCCAATGGTATTGTAACTACTTTTTATAAAAAATAATGAATAATTATTCATTATAATTCGTGTTGCTTAATATAAAACGTTTTTGATTTTTTATTTTTAATAATTATTTTATACAATTATAATAAAACAGTTAGAAAATAGTTATTAAAAAAATATATATATATAAGATAGAATAATTATTCATTATAATTTGGTCTGCTCAATATTAAATAAAATATATAATTTTAATATTTATATTACATAATTATAAAAAAAAACAACTAGGATTTATTTTTTTTATATAAAAAAACGTTTTATATTGAGCAAAACAACTTCCTAAATGTATTTTAGCAAAACTTTTGCAAAAAAAAAAAAAATATATATATATTCTTTGTAATTTAAATAATTAAAAATAATTATTACATTAAAATTAGATTTTTAAATTGTTTTATATTGAGCAGGACATGCCAACCAACTCATTTGTATTTTAACTTTGTATCTTATATATAATAAAAGAATAATTATTAATTTAATTTGTTTTTGTTTGTTTGTTTTTTTAATAGGTATTTTACGAAATTATGATAAAACAATTAGAAATTAATTAATAAAAATAAAATTTGATTTTTTTTTTTTTTTTTTTTTTGAATAAACATTTTATTTTGAGCAGGACATTTCAACTTCCAAAATGTATTTCAATATACACAATATATTGATGAGCATGGGTGCAAACATTAGGACATCATCTCTCATTAACATTTTTCATGCTTTTTCTGTAAAATTAAATGTATTTTGGTAGATATATTTCTGATATGGCTGATATTCAAAGTATTTACTATGGCAAACCCACAGCTAAACTACAGTTAATATGCATTCAAGAATCGACTTGATTGGAGACAGAAGTCCAGTCATTATATTTGTATTTTTATTTGTGTGCATATGCTAAACATCATCCAGTTACACAATGTGCGAATACATGAAATGCTGCTCACCTTCAGTATAAGCTGTTTGAGGAAGAGCAGCATGAAGGCTCTGAGGGAGGTGATCTCTTTCTGCGAGGGCCGAGGGCCGTCTGCTAACACAAAGCCACAGAGGAACTGTTACCACAAACTGCACTACATCTCAAAAATGTCATGTTTAATGTTTCACAGATATCGGCATTAAATTCATAGCAACGGTGTCAAAGAGTGTCTCGCTCTCAGTCAGCGGAGAGCTGCGACACGGACAGCAGCTTCTGGCAGTCGAGAAGAGCTTTACAGAGGTCAGAGTTCTCAGAAGAAAAGCCAAGCCCTTATTAACTCCAGACGGCTAGAGTTCAACAGGCCACGCTTCATTTCAGTAACATCTGCGATGGCGTCTCGCCCTCCTAGAGCTCCTCTTTTGAATACAGCGTGCATGTGTGACAGCTTTTCATTTGCTGTTTTACAGGGAATGGCCTGAGTATTGATTTAAAACGAAACACAAATTGATTAGCTGTCATATTCAAGCATTCATCTCAGGAGGTCTGATCACCACCAATCATTCGTTACTACACTGTCTGAAATGATCAACTCTGCTTCATTTAAGATGTCTATTCCCTTTTCATTTGACAGCAGCGGCCAGCAATTTTTAGAAATGTGACATGTCTCTAAAGGTTTCATTTATCAAGAAATGTGAAGCATAATTTTAGGCAGCTGAAGCTGTTTTTCCATTTACCTCAAAATAAAGATCAACATGTCCAGATTTTATTTCAATATATATTTCTGAATAAATAGAGGCAGTTGCTCATTCTGAAATTCTACTAAATATACATTGAATATTCAGGCGAAATCAAACATTAATTGAATAAATACATTAAATGCAAGTTTTGTTTTTTTTTTATCCTATTTTTTCTTTTGACAAACACATATTCTGTCATAACTTCTAGTGCAGCAAAATTTTCAGGTTTTATACTTTTGTAAAACAACTTTACTTGACAACTTTGTCCAAGATTAATAAAATAAAATAAAATAAAAAAAAATAATAAAATAAAAACTTGTCGCACAGCAAATTTTCAATGAAAAAAAATTTCAGGTTTGATACTTTTGTAGAACTACTTTAGTTGACAACTATGTGTAATATATAAAATAAAATAAAATAAAATAAAATAAAATAATTAAAACTTATTGCACAGCAAATTCTCAACCAGACATTTTTTTTTGTTTTAATACTTTTGTAAAACAACTGTAGTTGACAACTATGTGCAAGAAAATAAAATAAAATAAAATAAAATAAACAAATTCTAGTGCAGCAAATTTTCAACCAAACAAATTTTCAGGATTTGATACTTTTGTAAAACAACTTTAGTTGACAACTATGTCCAAGATAAAATAAAATAAAATAAAATAAAATAAAATAAAATAAAACAAAATATATTTTTTAGTTTTAATAGTTTTCTAAAACAACTTTAGTTGACAACTATGTCCAAGATAAAAAAATAAATAAAATAAAATAACTTATGGCACAGCAAATTTTCAACCAAACATTTTTTTTTTAATTTTAATAGTTTTGTAAAATAACTTTAGTTGACAACTATGTCCAAGATAAATAAAATAAAATAAAATAAAATATATATTTTTCAGTTTTAATAATTTTGTAAAATAACATTAGTTGACAACTATGTCCAAGATAAATAAAATAAAAAAATAAATAAATAAATAAAATAAAATATATTTTTTAGTTTTAATAGTTTTGTAAAATAACTTCAGTTGACAACTATGTCCAAGATAAATAAAATAAAATAAAATAAAATAAAATAAAATATATTTTTTAGTTTTAATAGTTTTGTAAAATAACTTTAGTTGACAACTATGTCCAAGATAAATAAAATAAAATATCTTATAGCACAGCACACTTTCAGACGAACAAATTGTCAGTTTTAATACTGTAAAAACATCATTTAAACATCTATTAGACAAGATAAATCAAAATACATCCTGAAAACCTTTTTTTTTTTTTAATTTTAGAGACTTTACAATATTGCAGCATATTCGCGATGTGACTGACACATCTAAAATGTAATTCTGTGTATTAGCTTCATTATCTGTGTAAACGTAATACTATGTTTGTGTGGTGGATGCACTTGATTAATCTCCTTTGCATAATATGCATTTGAGCGAGCTAATCAACTCGCTAGTAGAGTGTTAATTGGCCCACTTAACCAGTGTTCATCTCTTTTGTTCAAGCAGGATTTAATTATTTTCAAAATACATCTTTTTGCATTGTCTTTAATATCGATGATGAAAAACGTCAACATTTTCATCAATTGTTTCAAGGACGAGATTAGCATTGCTTTTATCAAACAGATGATTTAGTTTACTTTAATAGTCTGCAATTGATCACCCATTGTCTTCATCTTTCATTCAATGTGATTGTCTTTAAAGCAAGCACTTTTTAAAGATCATGGGATGTTACCTACCCGGTCAATATGTTGAGTGATTACAGTATGCAGTTTTCCCTAAATACCTAATCATTTGTTTGTCCCAAACAAATCTAACCAAAATAGATTATTCCCTAGCCCACATTAATCTGAACAGCCATTACTAAAACTAATATTAAACACAGCATTGCATTAGTAAACACTAAAATCTGCAATCTAAGAGACTTTGGAGCAACTGGCCGCAGATCGGTGCCAAGTTTATCTCCAAATTGAGAAAAACAAAAGGAAAAAAAATGTATTTTTAATTAATTTGCCCGTCTGCTGGATCTCATTAGAAGATCAAAGTCGTGATTACAGCAAAACTAAACAGATCAATAGAATGATTGATATCTCTTTTACTTAATAACACTTCTTCCTGTGCCATTTAATTGATTGTGAATATGAACACGCACTGCAAACGCTGTCTCTTATTTGCAAAGAGTAATGAATCTGGCATGGTGTCAAACAGATAATCAATGCATATGTAGTCTCACATCCCCCCTATGCTGTGCACTATCCTTCAGATCGGCCCGAACAGCAGTATATGTGAGAGCTTCATATCAAAATGGATCTGCAGGACATACACAGACGTGAAATTAAAAACCATCCCTTCAGAGGGTGTAAATATTAATGCAGGCTACAGTAAATATGCTGTAATTGGGTTTGGAGTCATACTACGGCTTATCTTTAGAAGCCAGGAAAATGGGAAAACGAAGCCAAAAAGAGGAGAATTTATTCAGCCCGTGGAGTTTTACACAAAGCTTTCACACAGCAGAACCGAACTTGGGTTTTGACCAGCTAGACACTAACAAAGGTGATTAACCATGTGTGCGCAAACAACAAAACGGACTCTATGTAAGTACATGAATGTAATGGTACATTCACACGGGGCATCGGCATCAACGCCTTTCATTTACTGAAACATAGGTCGTTTGCTGAACTGAAAGATGGGTCCGTTGCGTCGCCTCACCAGCATTGCTTGCAGCAGAAGTTGAAACCTTTTCAATTTTTTAAGTGCCAACACAGGCGTCAGCCAATCAGATCGCCTTATGCATTTATACTAGTGCAGACGCTAGCCAATTGCACTCACGCAACACCACAGAATAGTCCAAGCTGGATGTGAGTGGCTGTTGTCACTTCAGACAAGCCCTTCGTGAGGCAAAAATGCTATCCCAAACATGTCTGAATGCATTCATAATGCAACATAAAACTTTCACACTTCCAGGGATTACCACAGAGGGCGCTATAATGATGTGCAAAACGTGGATGGAATCGTGGAATCCAGTCATAAAAATTAAATAATAAACAGTGCATCGGTGTCAACGTCACTGTCATTGCTCGCGGGAGAAGTTGAAAACTTTACAACTTTTCAAGTGCCAACGCAGGCGTCAGCCAATCAGATCGCCTTATGCTAATATACTAGTGCAGTCATTAGCCAATTGCATTCACACAACTCCAGAGAATAGTCCAAGCTGGATGTGATTGGCTGTTGTCACTTCAGACACGCCCTTCATGAGGCGTCGACGGTGACTTCCTGTGTGAATGGGGCATAAATGCTATCTCAAACATGTCTGAATGCATTCATAATGCAACATAAAAGTGTTTCACACTTCCAGGGATTACTACAGAGGGCGCCATAATGATGCCGAAATGCGAACAGAATTGTGGAATCCAGTCATAAAAATGAAATAATGAACACGGGGCATCGGCGTCAATGCCTCTCGTTTACTTTGAATAGAGTGACGTCAAGCGTTGCCGAACTGAAACGTCCGTTGTTCACGTCACCAGCTTTGCCCGCAACAGATGTTGAAAACTTTTCAACTTTTCAAGCGCCAACGCAGGCGTCAGCCAATCAGATCGCCTTATGCAAATATACTAGTGCAGACGCTAGCCAATTGCATTCACTCGACACCAGAGAATAGTCCAAGCTGGATGTGACTGGCTGTCGTCACTTCAGACACGCCCTTAGTGAGGCGTCAACGGTGACTTCCTGTGTGAATGGGGTATAAATGCTATCTCAAACATGTCTGAAAGCATTCATAATGCAACATAAAAGTCTTTCACACTTTCAGGGATTACCACAGAGGGCGCTGTAATGATGCGCAAAACGTTAATGGAATCGTGGAATCCAGTCATAAAAATGAAATAATAAACACGGGGCATCGGCGTCAACACCTCTCTTTTACTTTGAATACAGTGACGTCAAGCGTTGCTGAACTGAAACGTGGGTCCATTGCGTCGCACCACCGGCATTGCTCCCAGCAGAAGTTGAAAACATTTCAACTTTTCAAGCGCCAACGCAGGTGTCAGCCAATCAAATCGCCTTATGCAAATATACTAGTGCAGTCGCTAGCCAAATGCATTCACAAAACACCAGAGAATAGTCCAAGCTGGATGTGATTGGCTGTCGCCACTTCAGACACGCCCTTCATGAGGAGCTGACGGTGACTTCCTGTGTGAATGGGGCGTAAATGCTATTCCAAACATGTCTGAATGCATTCATTATGTAAAAACAACTTTTACTGCTTTCTAAAGTAAACAGCACAGCTCAGCAGTTCATGTGCTGGTCATCGCCTAATTAGGACCCGAAGTAGATAAATATCAAGTGCACTTTTCAAAACAGTGTGCGACAACAGCGGGAAACTCTTATACTCATGCAATGTGCGCATATCAAAAGACTGAATCCGATCAGAAACTTGTGACATATAAACGCACATATGAACCTGATCACTTTCATCTAAACACTACGTTCGGATTCGTCAATAAGAATGAATTCATTTCGATGGAAGCAAAAAGTGTCCATGTAAACGTAGCTAGTGAAAAAGTCCATCGCCCTGTTGTCCTGCCACATCAAATCCAATGGCATTTTTTTTTTTAATTGTTTCGGACTGTTCTTAAACTTTGCGTGATCCGTGCATATTTCTCTCCTGATTCAGACAAGAATTTTCACTCAAGAAAGCAACACCATGAATATTTATCAGCTGTTTGAACCTTTAACCTTTCTACAGTCCATTTTCTCTTTAGAACCAATTGTAGTTACAAGAAAGCAACAGTTTGTAGAGAATCTCTAATTAAAAGTTAATCAACATGTTTACAACTAGCTACCCGCAGAACAACACATCCAATTTAATGGCACCGACATCTACAGACAGCTCTATCACTGTCTTGAGTACTGAGGTTTGTTATATGCAAGAGCTAAAGTTAAGTATGCACAGAAGGACTGTTCGCTTGTGTGCTTGATGCTTCTTGAGGGAGTCTTTCTATGTTCCTCAAGACACTGCTGAGGAAAGACTGTCTGTGCTGTAGAAAACAATGGGCAGGAGTGATGCATGACTTTAATTTGTGAGGTCTTGCTTGCTTTTACAGAGATAGAGAGAGTGTGAGAGAGAAAGGTTTGTGTTACTCCAATGTAAAACAGAAGTCTTTGTTGCAGTAATTGAACACTTCATTATGTTATACTGCTTTCTCCATAACCCAGTCCTTTGTGGGAAAAGACAAAAAAAAAAGACTGTGGAGTTTGACAAATGAAGAATAAATCAATGCAGACCGCCACTGAGAATTACCTACTTGGCAAGCCAGAGACAAATTCTTTTACATACTTTAGGAGAGCTGCTCTCAGACCTCTTCACCTGGCGTGACAGAGAAACGTGTTTGAGTGTTTCTTTGTGTGTCGCAGAGGTTTGGAGGTTCATGACGGTGTATTAATCTCAGTGCCAGCTGTTTTTCTAGATAAGATAGTCCTTCATCGTCTGCACATGTGTGTGTGTGTGTAGAACACAGTGTTCCGTTTTTCAGATATCCATTTTGGTTTTATCATATTTTGAAATGATGGTATTGTTTTATGTGAGCCTGAAGAAAAGGGAATTCATTATCTGAGTCACAGTGCTAGCAAATCTTCACTACTTTCTTCACTGATATCACAAACAATATTGATATTGATTTTTTTTCCAAAGAATATCTGTTTTTATACATTTAAAGGCATGTTCTGGATTATATACAAAGTGGTATGCAAACATACACATGCAAATACACAAACGCATGTAAATGGGTTAGATTAATTTGACAGGAAATAAATATAAACTGCCATTCAAAAGCTTGGGATCAGTAAGATACAGTATTTACAGTTTTTTGAAAGAATTCTCTTATGCTTATCAAGGCTGCAATTACTTGATTAAAAATACAGAAAAAAAACTGTAATATTGTGAAATATTATCACACTTTGAAAGATATTTGAATATATTTTAAAATATAATTTATTCCTGTGATGCAAAGCTGAATTTTCATCAGCCATTACTTCAGTCTTCTGTGTCACATGATCCTTCAGAAATCATTCTGATATGCTGATTTATTACTTTTTTTAATCAAAGTTGGAAACAGTTGTTCTGGATAATATTTTTATGAAACCTGTGATTCTTTTTTCAGGATTCTTTGATGAATAACATTTAAAAAGAGCAGCATTTACTCAAAATAAAAATCTTTTTTTAACAATATAAGTCTTTGCTATTACTTTTTATCAATTTAACACATCCTTGGTAGATAAAAGTATTAATTTCTTTCAAAAAAAGAAAGAATAAAAATTTACTGACCACAAACTTGTAAATGGTAATTTATATAGTTAAAAAAGATTCTATTTTTTTCAAAAATGCTGTTCTTTTAAACTTTTTATTTATTAAAGAATCCTAAAAAATACAAAAAATAATACAATATTACAAAACATTAAGCTGCACAACCGTTTCAACATTTATAATAGTTCAGCATATTAGAATTATTTCTGAAGGATCATGTGACACTGAAGACTAGAGTAATGATGCTGAAAATTTAGCTTTGCAACACAGAAATAAATTACACTTTAAAATACATTCACACAGAAAACAGTTATTTTACATTGAAATAATATTTCACAATATTACTGTTTTTATGGATTTTTTGATCAAATAAATGCAGCCTTGATAAGCATAAGAAATTTCTTAAAAAAAAAAAAATCTTACTGATCCCAAACTTTTTAACAGCACTGTGTATGTGAACTGTGATTCAAAATTAATACTATTAAGCAAGAATGCATTAAAATAATTAGTATCGTAAAAAAACTAGTATTGTTAGAAAATATTTCAATTTCAAATGAATGCTGTTCTTTTTTTTCATTTTTTTAATGCGTTGTATAAATAATGCAAAAATAAATGCAAAAATAAAAAATAACGAAATGCAATGCAATAAAACAATTAGCACAACCTAATGATAAGAAACCTAATGATATAGAATGATTTCTGAAGGACCATGTGACACTGAAGACTGGAGTAATAGATGCTTAAAAATCAGGTTTGCATCACAGAAATAAATTATATTTTAATTTATATTTAAATAGAAAACATTTATTTTAAATTGCAATAATATTTCACAACATTAGTGTTATTGCTGTATTTTTAATCAAACAAATGCAGCCTTGCAAAGCATAACAGATTATTATTATTTTTTTAACATTAAAAAAATCATTCAAAAAATCTTACTGACACCAAGCTTTTGATACACACTACCATAGATATCATACATGGCATAGGTTCATTTGTATTAACTTGTTTTAAAAAAGAAAGGATGTCTCTGGCACACAAACTCATGTTATTTACACCATCTTAACCTCTACATGAAACTCTCTGTCTGAAAGAATGATTTACTATTACGCGTCTACATCCACTGACAGCATGAGATGATTTTAATTGCTGCAAGGGTCTTCCCATTGCCTGGCAGCCTCAAAAACAGCATTACCACTGACCATTAGGAATAAAAAAGTGAGACTGGCCTCTCATTTTAAAACAAAACACAGCACAGTTGGCACGACCCATCCTAGTCACCCGCCATCTCCACTCCCGCTCCACCCCCGCACCAGCCAACCGCAGCGATCTGAATCTGTTTGTGTGTGAAATCGAAATGAGGCTCATGGGTCAACAATACAAAAATGCTTCAGAAAAATCAGTAATGCAATCCACTACTAAGCCAAATTACAGGCTTAACCATTTACTGCTTTGTGGGGAAAAAACACAATCTGTTTTTTTTTAACAGTGGAAGCTTTTCTGCTTATTTTACTGATAGCAGAACTGGACAGAAGCTAAATTATGACAATCTGTGAAGATTTGCTATTACTGTGCCTCAGATAATTACTTAGTCTTTCTTCAGGCTTACATATAACACACCAGAAACATTTCAGACTGTGATAAAGACAAACTGTATATCTAAAGAACATAACACAGTAATCATACACACTTATTATTGAAGATTATTAAGAATAAAGAAGATGAAAGCCTATCTTATCTTGAAAAGCAGCAGCCACAGAGAATAATAGACTATGGATCAACGTGAGCCGAACGTGTCCAAAGAACATGTGGTCGATTAGTTTCGGCATTTAGCTATGCAGCTGTTTCACAGCGTGTCTTTAACATCCCGTCAACAATTTTACTGACAAATACACTACCAATCAACAGTTTGAGATCCGTAAAATGATTATAATTTTAAAAATGAACACTTTTAACAATGACACATGATCAAAAGACATTTAGAATGTTACAAAGATTCTATTCTATTTCAAATCAATGCTTCTTTTGAACTTTCTATCAGACTTTTGATAAAATGTTCTTTTGAACTTTCAAATCTTTTTTAAACATTGCTAGTAATAAATGTTTTTTAAGCAGCAAATTAGCATATTAGAATGCAGAGATGTGGCTGAATCCGAATACCGTGTTTGGAAAGGAAATGACGTACTACCCCTTAAGGGAATAAATACGAGATGGGAGGAAAAATATACTTCAATGTTTTCTTTCACAATTATATAATTGGGTAATTACACTATATATAAAAATCTGGGCATCAGGGAGCTGCTAATAATATGCAGGGCATAGAAATTGTTTTTTCTTTCACTTTAGAGAATCACGATCACACGTACTGTGTGGCTACATTCACACTGCGATCCTTAGTGCTCAATTAACCCTTCGCGAACAGCTTGACTGACAGGCGATCTGACCAATCATAATGCTGAATCCTCCATTCTGTACGACAACCAAATCAAACAGGAGAGTAGATTAACTTAACTTAAACTTGAAACATTGTGTGCATTGATGTCTTATATGTCTGATATGCTCTGATGTTCACTCATTCATGATCTGTCACGACACATTTAAGACGCCAAAAAAGCCACATTTAAGAGCCAAAAACGGTATTTATTGTTTGAATTGAACATTTTAAAGCTGAGACCTTTTTTCATACCAGAAGTAACCTGCTCTGTCTTGTCTGTTGGCATGTTTTCAGTTTTCTCTTTGTTCCGCGATGTATTTGTCAATGCGTTAAACTTGACGTGTAGTGTGAGGGCAGCATTGTTTGTCAGACATAGCAACAGTAACTAAGGAGGGCGGGTTTTTGCGAACGGTCAATTCCGATTTCTGCTCAGATCAGATTTTTTTGCATTGCTGTTCAAATTTTTGTTTTAAATGTGGCCAGTATCAGATTTCAAGTGTGAACAGATCATGGTTCTGAACTGACCTGTATGCGCAAAAGAACAATACAAAAAGGGTTGCCAGGTTTTCACAAAAAAGTCTGCTTAATTGCTTCTCAAAACTAGTCTAAAACCAACCTAATCGTGTTCAGGTGGTGCTAAATATTGATTTAGAGGGGTCCCTTTAACCCACGGGGTTGAAAAACAACCCACGAAACAGTGTAAAAGTAGCCCAATTTTGCGGGAAAACTGTGGACCTGGCAACACTTGCTTAGCGCGCTGTCATACAGAAGTACACACGAATGACATTAAGTAAGCAATTATGCGTTTATTCATTGGGTGATCCGCTACAGAAGCCAGCAAAATTATGTGCAGGCAATATGAAAACTAAAGACAAGGATGTGACAGAAGAGAGCAGAGTTTTGAAACTTTTATGATATGAGCCCTCATTTTGCTTGTATATAAAGTTCTCCATGTAATACTTATGAGTTCTGACACATCACTGTACTTCCACTGACTACCTTTCACAAGTGTGTTGATAACTTTGGGTATGTAAAATCTTTAAAGTGACTTCCATGAGCGCAGAATTGCGGCGAATGTTGATCTAAAGTGACGTTAAAGTTGCATGATTTCCGGTGTGACTGTTCACAGTGTGGTCGTATTGCAAAACATCTGACCTGTATCTGATTTAGTACCATATATGGAAGTGGCACAAATTGGAATTGAAAAGATCAGATTCCATGCTGTTTGTGCTGTTTACACTGTCATGACAAAAACAGGTCTGAGTCACATGTGAGTAAAATAATCAGATTTGGGCCACATTTGCCTGCAATGTGAACGTAGTCTTAAAGCAACAATGTAAACAGCAATACAAAAAAAAAAATCGGATCTGACAAAAAATCAGAATTTTGCTGAGTTAGATGCATTCCTGGGTCAACATATTTTGTCGGAACATGTCGTACTTGGTAAAATCAGGTTCTGCCAGTGTAGTGTGAACGTAGCCTAAGTCACATGTGAGTGAAAAAATCAGATTAGGGCTACATTTGACTGCAGTGTGAACGTAACCTGTGTATACTTCGAAGCGGCAGTACTTACCGCACATTTGACAAGATTAGATGTGCTCAGGATTGGTAAATCATTCACCATCGTCCTAATAGTCTTCTTACTCTGATTATGTGTTGAGTAATATTTTATGTAGTGTAATGTAACAGGCTAACGCTAACAAGCGGCTAACCACGTCTCTTGAGTGAGAACGTGTTATTTGTCGACATGATGATGGATATTTTGGTCAAAAGACATAATTTGTGACTAAAACAAAAAGCTCTGCATATCCTTGGTGATAACTGATAATCTGTAGCTCTTGAATCTTCGTTTAATGCAAAATCAGCTATGGTTATGCTTGGCTCATATTCTGTACAGAATTCAGATCACACAACCTTGCAGGAGCGGAATAAAAGGAATAATTGAGCACAATTAGATTTCTCAGTCCCACAGTGAATGTGCAAGCATGCTGTGACTCTGAGATCCTTTTAATCTGTCTGTCTTGTGCTTATTAAAGTCACCGAACGCCATCATGCTAACACGAATTCCTGTATACACAGTACAGTCAATTTATGCAAAACGTTCTCACGAGGCAGTTTATGCCTCTCTGCGTTTTAACAAACAATGAAACTGTTCTAAAACAGTCGAGAGCATAAAACATAAACTCCTGACCTCAAAACGAGTGATTTATTCAGAGAATATTTGTGAATTATTCAGAGGACATGAAAGTCTAAAAGATTCTAGCTGTGGGTGCTTTCAACTTCAGCAGGAAATCTTTACAGAGAGGACAGTGGAAGCTGTGGCATGAGGAAGAGAGAGACAAAACCGAATAGAGGAGAGGAAAAGGAGAGTGTGCACCTGAAAGCGTGTTATAAGACACGAAAGACATGCGTGAGGTACAGTTAAAAGCCATGATCTATGAAAAAAGGCCTGTAAGAGACAAAAAGAAAAGCATATTTTCAGCCACGAAAGGGTAGTTGGGAGCTGCGGGATGAGCCATGTGAAATTCAGCCCACATGGCTAGTTCTAGTGTCTATCACAATGTGAAGCTTTCATGGGTTATTACTCCTCTGTGCTCTTTTCTACCTCTGTACTGAGGGTTTAAAGCATGTTTGAAATGGTGCGAAAGAGAAATGGTGCCAAATTTCAGCGAAAAGCACTGGCATAAAGCTAGGTTTATTTAAAAGTGCTGCTACTCATCAGGAGGTGACAGCGACGGGGTAAAAATCCAACCGCTGTCGTCACTCATGATAACCGTGTACATGATGACGAGACAGAAAGAGTCCACGAGAAGCTCTTGTGAGCACATGGGGAGCTCATACAGATGCTTTTAGACAAAGTAAAAGAGGTGGAAGGCAGGTGACATGGTAAAACAGACTGAATTTTACATATGCAACAATGCTGAGCTACATTAAAAAGATGTTTTATTTTATTTTTATTTCAGGAAAAATTTGCAATGTCATGCAAGTCTGTTAGCAAAATGTGTGTTTGAATATAGTTTAAAACCTTGATTTAAAATTATGTTATTTTCTAGCAATAAATGCTATTTTAATATTAAATAAACCAAAAAACAAAATAAAAAAATAATTTTCTTAATACCATTAATAATCCGTTAATAATATTAGTATTATATAAATGTACAAAAATAAGAATAATATTGAATGGGTAAAATGACTGCTAATAATAGTAAGTATATGGAAGTAAAATATATTTTTGTTTTCTTTTCTTTTTTTAACTTTTTTAATAACTTTGGTTACAGGTTAAAATTTTAGAAGAAAACATTTTCAGTCAATAAAAACGTAACATTAATTAATAAAAATGTGTGAATATATGTAGATATATATATATTGTATTATACTGTTTTGTTATGTTGTTACACACACACATATATATGTAGCTGTTTTATAATTCATAATTTTTTATTAATTCTTAATTATTACTACTTTTTGGTAGACAGTTTTAAAACATATAATTTTTATATTTCATATTTCTTTGAAAAAGTAAACATAATATATACATATATTATATAATATATAATTTTGTAAACATTATATACATTTGCAAATATTTTTATATTTACTATTTTTGTTAAATATAAAAATAAAAATGTAAACATATATATATATATATATATATATATATTTGTTTTGTTTTGTTTTTAATTAATTGTTAATTATTACTACATATATATATATATATATATATATATATATATATATATATATATATATATATATATATATTTTTTTTTTTTTTTTTTTTTTTTTTTGTTTTGTTACACACACATATATATATATGTAGATTTTTTATAATTCATACTTTTTAATTAATTGTTAATTATTACTACTTTTTGGTAGACATACAGTTTTTAAACATATATATTTATATATATACATATATATATATATATATATATATATATATATATATATATATATATATATATATATATATATATATATATATACATATATATATATATATATATATATATAATTTTTATACTTCCTATTTCTTTTAAAAAAACAAATAATTTTGTAAACATTAAATATATAAATACAGATACAAATATTTTTATATTTACTAATTTTTGTTAAATATAAAAAAGTACACAAAAATATTTACAAAAATGTGTGTATGGGTTTGGTTTTTATATACAGTACTGGTGGGGACTTAACCCTGAAAACACACAGACTCATGGGGGCTCGTGTTAAGATGGGGACCTAAATTGAGGTCCCTATGGGTACAAAAGCTTATAAATCATTCAGAATGAGTTTTTTGAGGAAGTAAAAATACAGAAAGTTTCCTGTGACGGGTAGGTTTAGGTATACAGTATAAAAACCATTATGCCTATGGAGAGTCCCTATAAGGATAGCTGACCAGACGTGTGTGTGTGTGTGTGTGTGTGTGTACAGACCCAGGCCTTTTGGTGTGATGCCGCTGGTATGGTCCGGATTTACAGCCCAGTAGTAATACTTCAGTATGTGCATGATTTGCAGCACTGTCCCCACTCGACGGATGGTGTTGTAGATTGTTGCCGTGCCAATGAACTCTGCTGAAAGGTACGTGTACAGCGAGAGCTGCACCTGAACAACAGAAACACACACACAGGTACAAAAGGTTACAGCTGCCACAGGTAAGAATACAAAAGACTGATGATTACTTTCCATTGCCTTTCTGTTGTTTCTAAACTACATCCCAAGCTCCCTTATTAAAATTCTTTTCTTGTTGGATATCCATGGGAGCGACAGTGCTGGCATGGCTAACTGTGCCGCAGAACAGCAGATACGCTGAATATTTCTGGGTGAAGCCGAAAGTCAAAAGGTGCTGTGGTTTGTTTGTGAGCAGCAGGTCAGGCCTGACTAGTGACGCTGCTGCGGGAAAACCTTGGAGGACAAAAACCGCTGATGAAGGTACGTAACTCATCCAATTACAGGCCACTCATGCAGGCAGACTGAGCTCTCCAGCGAGGACAGGCAGGGATAATGGGAAGGAACGGAGGAAGGATAAAAAAACATGATGCAAGTCCATGAACTCTTCTGGCCTGAGGAGAGAACACTGCTGCTGCTGCTGCTACTCTATTCATTATCCTCAACTCGTCTCACCCTCCCTCTCTCTATCCTTCTTTGTTTTTCTCTTTCTTTCTTTCACTTCCTCTCTTTCCTTTTCATGTTTCCTTTCCTTCATGTTTTTCTTTTTTTCCCCTTTCTTACACTTTCTCCTCCTTCCTTCTATTCTTGCTTTTTGAATTCATCCATCTAGCCATGTTTTCTTTTCATCCTCCTTCCTATTTTAGCTTTCTCACTTCTTTTCTTTTGTTTTTTTTCTCCTTTCTCTCTATTGGTTTGATCTTTATCTCCCCCGTGCTTCCTTCCATTTTTCCTTCCAATTTAATCTTCCTTCTTCCCTTTTTCTTTTCTGACTTTGATCCTTCTTACTTTCATCTCTTTCTTAACTTTTTCGTCATTCATTCTATTTTGTCTTTCCTTTTCTTTCATTCTCTTTTTTCTTCCTATTTTCTATTATGTAACTTTTTTCTACACCCTTTATTTTTAAATATTTATTTCCTTCTCCCTCATTTCCTGATATTTGTTTTTTTTCTTTCTTTCTTTACTTTTTTCTGACTTTTGTCCTTTCTACCTTCTTTTTCTTTCTTTCTTTTTTCTTCCTTACTTCTTTTCTTTCACTCTCTTTATTTTATCCCTGTCTTTATATTTTCCTTCCATCTTTCATCCATTTTTTCTCTTTCTTTTTCTTTTAATGTTTTTCTCCTTCCTATTTGATCTTCCCTCCTCACTTTCCTTCTTTTGTTTTCTTTTCCCCTCTTTCTTTGACCTGTTCTATATTTCTCTCTCTTTTGCTAACATTCTTCTTTCCCTTCCTTCCATTTTTCTTCACCTTTATCTTCTTTCCTTTCTTTTGCCATTCTTTTATTTTTCAGACTTTTGTCCTCCCTACCTTCTTTTTTCTCTTCTTCACTTTTCTTTCATTCTCTTTATTTCATCGGTCTTTATTTTTCCCTTCAATCATTCATCCATTTTTTTCTTTCTTTCTTCTTTTCGATGTTTTTCTCCATCCTATTTTATCTTCCTTTTTCACTTCTCTTCTCCTCTTTTTCTGACCCGTTTCATCTCTCTCTTTTGCTAACATTCCTTATTTCATTCATTCCTTCCTTCCATTTCTTTTCACCTTTATCTTCTTTCCTTTTTCTTTTGCCATTTTTTTTAAAAAACTTTTCTGACTTTCGTCCTCTCTACCTTCTTTTTTTCTCTTCCTCACCTTTTTTCTTTAATTCCTTTCTTCATTACATTTTTCTTCATTTTTAAGTTTGTCTCTTTTTCTTTTGGTATTTTCTTACTTTTCCTCTCTTCTAACTTCCACCCTTCCTTCCTTCCTTTCTTTCTTTCTTGTGATGTTTTTCTCCTTCCTTCCTCACTTCTCCTTTTGTTTTCCTTCTCCCCTCTTTCTTTGACCTGTTCTATCCTACTTTCTCTTTTGCAACCCTCCTTCCTTCCTTCCATCCTCCCATTTTTCTTCACTTTTATCTTCTCCCACCTTTTTCTTTTGGCACTGTTTTCTTCTTTTCTGACTTTTGTCATTCCTACCTTCCTTTTTTCTTTTCCCCCTCTCTTTTCTTTCATTGGCCTTATCCTTTTTTCCTACCTTTTTTATTTATTTCTTTTTCTTCTTCACTTCTTTTCTTTCATTCTCTGTTATTCCTGTCTTTATTCCTTCTTTCCATCATTTAGCCTTTCTTTCTTTCTTTTTCTTGTTTCTTTCTCCTTGCTTCCTATTTTATCATTTTTCCTCTCCTTTTGTTCTCTTTCCCCCTCTTTATTTGACCTATTCTATCTTTCTCTCTCTTTTGCTACCTTCCCTCTTTTCCTTCCTTCTTTCATTCCATTTTTCTACACTTTTAACATCTTCTTCCCTTTTTCTTTTGGCATTCTCTTACTTTTCCTCTTTTCTGACTTTCATCCTTCCTATGGTACATTCTTTTTTTCTTTCTTACTCTTTCTCACTTCTTTTCTTTCATTCTCATTATGTTATTCCTGTCCTTATTTTTTCCTCCCATCATTCATCAATTTTTTTCTTTCTTGTGATGTTTTTCTCCTTCCTTCCTAGCTCTTTCTTTGACCTGTTCGATCTTTCTCTCACTTTTGCTACCTTCCTTCTTTCACCTTCCTTCCTATCCTTTCATTTTTTTTTCACTTTCATCTTCTTTTTCTTGTCTTACTTTTCCTTTTTTACTTTCATCGTTGCTACATTCTTTTTTTTTCTTCCTCACTTCTTCATTCATTATCTTTATGTTATTCCTGTCTTTATTCCTTCTTTCCATCATTTAGCCTTTCTTTTTTCTTTCTTTTTCGTTTCTTTCTCCTTCCTTCCTATTTTATTATTCTTCCTCGCTTCTCTCCTTGTTTTCTTTTCCCCCTCTTTCTTTGACCTATTCTATCTTTCTCTCACGTTTGCTACTTTCCTTCTTTCACCTTCCTTCCTATCCTTTCATTTTTTTTCACTTTCATCTTCTTCTTCTTCTCTTACTTTTCCTCTTTTCTTACTTTCATCTTTGCTACATTCTTTTCTTTTTTTTTCTTCCTCACTTCTTCATTCATTATCTTTATTTTATTCCTGCCTTTATTCCTTCTTTCCATCATTTAGCCTTTCTTTCTTTTTCTTGTTTCTTTCTCCTTCCTTTCTATTTTATCATTCTTCCTCACTTCTTTCCTTTTGTTTTCTTTTTCCCCTCTTTCTTTGACCGGTTCCATCTTTCTCTCCCTTTTGCAACATTCCCTTTTTTCCCTCCTTCCTCTTTTCTGACTTTCATCCTTCCTACCTTTGTTTTTCTTTCATTCTCTTGTTTACTTCTTTCATTCTCTTTATTTTATTTCTGTCTCTATTTTTTCTTGCATCATTCATCTATTCTTTCTTTCTTTTACTCCCCCCGGCCCTCTCCATCTGTTTTTCTTTTTTTCTTCTATCATCTCTTTAAAAAAAAAAAGAGAGAGAGAGAGAGACTCCCACTATCTCTCTCCTTTAGAAGCCATGGCAAGCTTCCAGTGACCAAAGGTTTTTGTTTTGATCCCGTATGTGTTTCGTATCTCCTTTATTTATTCATGACAGTCAGCAGCCGTACAGAAACTGAAGTGAGCAACACATATTAGCAGCATAGAGTCTGGCCTCTTTCAGAAACGCCTCATCCTCTCCTTCATGGGTCATAACAAAGCAGGGGCGAATTTCCAAAAGTAATTTTTTCAAACTCGAAACTCACTCTACATCCACCAGCCATCTGTGACAATACTGCTTACAAGACACCAAACTGTAACTCTTTTTAAAGAAAAATGTCACATTTCTTCAAGGCTGTGATTTTCTGGCAAGTTCTAAACAAGGTAAATGAGGTGACAAACTGTGAAGTTGTGTCTGTCAAACAAAATTCTGATAAACGAAGCAGTTTAGGAGCAGTGAACAATTTCAGTACAAAAGCTTTTTTTTTTGAACAAAGAAGTGTCTGCTTTTTGGATGACATGACATGAAACTCATTAACCAAGAGAAATTGATATTAAAGTCAATATAAAAGGTGTTAATAACCCATTTTACTTCTTTATTTTCAAGTGAAAGGACATGAGAATGTATTAAAAAATAGGATGGGACTTGATTTTATGCATGTGGACACTAAAGAGTTAACTCTGCCTTCTGTTTACTTCAGCAAATATCACCCTGTGCTCATCTGACCAGGTCACTATGGTCTCATGACAGCAGTGCCCATCACAATGTACTCAGATGCTCCTAATTGCTGTCATGTTTCATCGGGACGTACCTGAGTATCCTCTGGAAAAGACATGACCTTGCTCACCTTTGCAGGTATGTGGATCCAAATAGCCGCGTTGAACAGAATATGGTCACAGAGTTGTTTGAGGAGAGGCGCGCCGTGGGTAAGGCCGTTCAGGTATTTGGCGAAAGCGAGGAACTGCTCCAGAACGGCTCTGGTGATGTGCATCCGTGATGCCTGAGAAACAATTATGAGATTTTTGTTCACCAAACCAACCTTCAATTCTGTTTCCGTATAAAATAAATGAAGCCTGAAGCTGTCATTTGACTTTGCAGCCAAAAAAAACTTTAACTTTGTAGAAACTTTGTGTGTTATTAGTCTCAGCTGGCACCTGAGGTCCAGACAGGTGCGTGGTGTGAGACAGGAGTGAGTATAAACCAGACACAAACAGATGGCCGGCTACGTGTGAATGGGACGCAAGGCAGCGGGATCATTCAGGTGCCATCTAGCACAGATTTACAGCTGCTGCTGTTAAATGACAAAGTGAATCTTTTACGCAAGCACCAACTTCAGATGGAGCCAAGGGTATACTGTGACTATGAAATAAGGACAGCTAAGAGAGCGAGGAGAAAAAAGAAAAATGACACTGGGTTAATTTGTATGTCATTGCAATAAACCCATGGACAAGGAGGAACATAATAGCGATGTTGAACCGGCATTCACCGTGGAAATGTTAAAGTGTACGTTTGTCATTCATCAACCATAATGCGCCATTTCTCCTCTGTCCTAGCAATCGAATAGTGTGCGTGTTTTTTAAATTCAGCTCGTGCTTACAAAAGCTCGAGTCCGTCGAGGCCATGACAATACCTTCAGAAAGTACAAATCGTAATACTCTTAAACCATTTTAACCCTTGTGCGTCATTAAAAAAAAAGTTACACAAATGTCCTTAGTGGACAAAAATGTCCATATCAAAAAACTGAAGCTTGGGACCACAGACTTAAGTTTGGTCTCATTTTAAAGGGGTCATCGGACGGCCGTTTTCCACAAGTTGATATGATTCTTTAGGGTCTTAATGAAAAGTCTATAATATACTTTGGTTAAAAATTCTCAGTGGTAGTGTAAAACAACACCCTTTTTACCTTGTCAAAATGAGCTCTGCAAAAATCAACCCATTCTGATGGATTGCTTCTTTAAATGCAAATGAGCTCTGCTCGCCCCGCCCCTCTCTGGGTGAGCTGTGGTCTAAGAGATTCTTTACTTTAGCTGCATTTAGCACATTCAGCGCGTTCAGCAGCGAAACTTCCTAACTAGCACGTTATTACAAAAGTTGATTGCAGAGATTCATAAAAAAAACCTTATACTCACTTCTGCTGTAGGTGAAACTGGATCACAAATGATTTGCGCAAACATAGACACATTTATGTTCCCTATCTCCCACTATCGTGGGAGCGGCCTCTGTCGGTGTGACGCCACACCAACAGGCATCTGAGAATGGCTTGATTTGAAAAAGGGGATATTATTTTTACAGATTCATTACAAACCACTGCATGGATTTTTATCATTATAGGGTACATGTGTACTGCCAACACACATTAAAGGAGAAGTCCACTTCCAGAACAACAATTCACAAATAATTTACTCACCCCCTTGTCATCCAAGATGTTCATGTCTTTCTGTCTTTCTGTCTTCAGTCGTGAAGAAATTATGGTTTTATGGATTTTTCTCCATATAATGGACTTCGGGTCCCCCGATTTTGAACTTCCAAAATGTAGTTTAAATGCAGCTTCAAAGGGCTCTAAATGATCCCAGCCGAGGAAGAAGGGTCTTATCTAGCAAAATCATTTTTTCGGAAAATAAAAATTTGTATACTTTTTCGACATACTCTTTTTGAGCCGGAGTACACAGACGATGAACTTAGACCTGATTCGTAGTAAATGGGATGGGAAGTTCGGATCATTTTACCGACTCTGACCTTTGAGTCTGTTCAGCTAAACTAACAAATCTTTTTTTGAATCATTTCGTTCATTTTAGCAAAATCAGCATCGTGTGACAGCCCCATAAGATGAACGAACGGCTCGAAAAACCCGAAGACTCGAAATAGGTGAGCTAATTCCAGTACAGAACCTAATAGGATGTTACACATGCGCGACAGAATATCCTGAAATGTTTTCCTCAAAAACCATAATTCCTTTACGACTGAAGACAGAAAGACATGAACATCTTGGATGGCAAGGGGGTGAGTAAATTATTTGTAAATTGTTGTTCTGGAAGTGGAGTTCTCCTTTAATGTTCAAACATGTTCAATGTTCGATGTTCAATGTACTAATGTTTAAGTGAACTCTGCATCCGATGACCCCTTTAAAGAAGACCCATGGCAGATTATTGTTGAAGTAGAAAAAGTTTAAAAAGTGAAACCAAAAAAAAAAAATTATAGAGGTTTAAGTTTATAAAAATTCTTTATGAACAATGATTTAACAATGCTTTAGCGTTCAACAATGCTTTATGAAACATGTTGAACTCTAAACTTGCTAGAAAATCAAACCCATAAATCTAAACAAGTTGTGTTCCAAATTTGAGGTTGTTATCTCCAAAAATGAGCTTTCAGTAAGATTTTGTTTGGACGCATTAGGAGATTTTCCCCATTAGATCCCAGCAAAACTCCACTGGTGCACACAGTGGTTGGATTTGTGATTTGCAAGTTTTTCTCTCTCAAATATTACAAGAACACACACACATTTTTTTTTTTTATGACACACATAAAAAACCACACTCTGACATCCATATCTACACACCCACACAATTATAGGGGCATTACTTATCCAATTGGCTCTATAATATCCAGAAGCAGAAGTAAAACTCCAAAAGCGAGTATTTGCTTTATTGGCCAAATCTGAAAAAATGGCACCATCTGGTAAAAAATTATAAAAAAAAATTTAATTTTGAAGCCTTGACAACAGAATGAAAGTCTATTAACAAAAATTGCATCATTTTACAGTTAAATGGCACTGTGATAAAAATAGCAGTTTTAATGGGTTTTAATGGTTTCAATTCATTTTTGTCCTTAAGGTCCTGAGAGGAACTATTTTTTGTACCTAGTGCAAAATAAATTTATTAAAGGAAATGGGGGTGAAACAGTAAAATTCCAATAAAAATACACACCTGTGCCAAAATGTATGCAGCTGGCAGGCAAAAAGATCAAAACAAAAAACAAAAAAACAAAAAAAAAAAAACTGAAAAGGACAGAAAATGTCCAAAAGGTCATACAAGGGTTAAGAAAGGAGCAAGCCCATCAAAGTTCCTTGAAGTTGCATCATTGCATCATCAAAAACTGCATAATTATACAGTCGAATGGCAATGTGATTAAAAATAGCAGTTTTAATGGGTTTCAATGGGGACATTTTTGTCCTTAAGGTCCTGAGAGGAACTATTTTTTGTACTTAGTGCAAAATAGATTTATTAAAGGAAATGGGGGTGAAATAGTAAAATTCCAATAAAAATACACACCTGTGCCAAAATTTATGCAGCTGGCAGGCAAAATTATCAAAAAAAAAAAAAAAAATTGAACCCATTAAAACTGCTATTTTTAATCACAGTTTCATTTAACTGTATAATGATGCAATGACGCAACTTCAAGGAACTTTGATGGGCTTGCTTCTTTTTTAAGAAAGGAGCAAGTCCATCAAAGTTCCTTGACGTTTTGCAGCTTAAGGTGTTTAGTGTTAAAACACCTTCTCTTATCCAAATTAATGCACATTTGTAAGCTGATTTCCCCAAAGAGTGTAAACATTATTCTGTTTATTTGAGTGCCCCAACCAATGCTTCTGGCCGTAGTACTACCATTTTGTCTAAACAACGGTTTGGGAAAGCTTATTTGCAAATCATTTTTTTTGCAATTTCTTTTGGTGCTGCTAACAGCGCAAAATTACACACTTTAGCTTTAACCAGTCTAAATTGTATGTTGGAATAAGAAAAACAAAAGAAAACAGAGACATTACCTTTTCCAGCAGGTACCCAATCACCAGGAAACCCTTCCCACCAAGCATCTGCTCTTGCATTGCCACTGAGCTCTTGAGTAGCTCGAACAGGAAGGCCAGGAGAGTGGAACTGAACAGAAAACATCTCATTACACAACTGAGTAGCCACTTCAGATTCAAGATGAAAAGACTTGCTGACCAAATAATAATGGAACAAATGGTAAGAACATCCTGCACAGCCAATAACGCAGATTGCTTTTGGCTGATATTAAGGTTTTTTTTTTCCATTTACTCTGTCTCTTTTGGCTAATATTGGAAATTTAAAGGGATAGTTCACCCAAAAATTAAAATTATGTCATTAATAATTGTCCCTCATGTTGTTCCAAACCTGTAAGACCTTTGTTCATCTTCAGAACACAAATTAAGATATTTTTGATGAAATCCGAGAGCTTTCTGACCCTGCATAGACAACAACGCTACTAGAACACTGTAGTCCATGTGATATTAGTGGTTCAACCTTAATTTTATTAAGCTACACGAAACAAAAATCCCGTTGAGGTCAAAAGTTTACATACAGCTTGCAGAATCTGCAAAATGTTAATTATTTTACCAACAAGAGGGGTCATACAAAATGTATGTTATTTTTTATTTAGTACTAACCTGAATAAGATATTTCACATAAAAGATGTTTGCATATAGTCCACAAGAGAAAATACTAGTTGTATTTATAAAAAATGATCCTGTTCAAAAATTTACATACACTCTTAATACTGTGTTGTTTACCTGAATGATCCACAGCTATTTTTTTTTTTTTCTTGAGTCCCTTGTTTGTCCTGAACAGTTAAACTGCCTGCTGTTCTTCAGAAAAATCCTTCAGTTTTCACAAATTCAAATTCAAAAAAAAGTTTTTTCAGCATTTTTGTGTATTTGAACCCTTTCCAACAGTGAATGTATGATTTTGAGATCCATCTTTTCACACTGAGGACAACTGAGGGACTCATATGCAACTATTACAGAAGGTTCAAACGCTCACTGATGCTTCAGATGGAAAAACGATGCATTAAGAGGGGTGAAAACTTTTGAACAGAATGAAGATGTGTAGATTTTTCTTATTTTGCCTAGACATCATATTTTTTCATTTAGTACTGCCCTTCATGATACTAACATGTTTCCCAGAGAACAAAAAAAAAAAAGTTACATTTACCATGATCTTCAATTTCTAAAAGTTTTCACCCCCGACTCTCAATGCATTGCGTTTCCTTCTGAAGCATCAGTGAGCATTTGAACCTTCCGTAACAGTTGTCAGTTGTCCTCAGTGTGAAAGGATGGATCTCAAAAACATAGAGTCATTGTTGGAAAGGGTTCAAATACAAAAAAATGCTGGAAAACCAAAGAATTTGTGGGACCTGAAGGATTTTTCTAAAGAATAGCAGGCAATTTAACAGTTCAGGGCAAACAAGGGACTCATAAACAATTATCACTAAACAAAAAAAAAAAAAAACAGCTGTGAATAATTTCGGTAACAACACAGTATTAAGAACCATTTATAAATTCATAAAGGCAATTTTATAAATTCAACTATTATTTTCTCTTAAGGACTTTATGTAAACATCTTTTATGTGAAATATCTTATTCAGGTCAGTACCAAATAAAAAACAACATGCATTTTGTATGATCCCTTTTATTTTGGTAAAATAATTAACATTTTGGAGATTCTGCAAGGTGTATGCAAACTTATGACCTCAACAGTAACTACGTTATTCAACAATTTCTTCTCTTCAGCATCAGACTTCGACACACGTTCATGAGAGTACCACGAGAAGAGATCACTGAATAAAGTGGTTATTTTAGTTTTCTTAGCACACAAAAAGTACTCTCATAGCTTCATAAAATTGCGGTTGAACCACTAATGTCAATTACTTTTCTGGGCCTTGAACGTGGTAGTTGCACTGCTGTCTATGCAGGGTCAGAAACCTCTCGGATTTCATAAAAAAACAACTTAATTGTGTTCCAAAGATGAATAAAGGTCTTATGGGTTTGGAACGACATGAGGGTGAGTAATTAATGACAGATTTCTTTTTTATTTTTGGGTGAACTATCCCTTTAATTTCAGGTGCTCAATTCCTCTGTTTTTACATTTGTCATCAACTCTCCTAAAAATAATGCTTAAAACACTAATATTTAATAACACTGTTAAATGTAATCTTTGACAAATCTCATATGAATATTTTTTCAGGATTTTTTTGATGAGTATATAAATCAAAAGAACATCATTTATTTAAAATAGAACATTTTTGCAACATTCTAAATGTCTTTCCTGTCACTTTTAATCAATTTAATGCGTCCTTGCTGAGTACACATATTAATTTAATTTCATTCAAAAGGTCGAAACGATGTTGCTTACCACACTGTGGTCTCCACTTGGCTTTCACTGTGCTGATGGAAATCCAGCTGTGCAAAGAGAGGGAACAGCACCTGGATACCACCAATGGAGTGAATGGCACTGTGAATGGAGTGTGTAACGATGGCCTTCACATCCTATACAGAAACCGAAGGAAAAAAACAAACGGATTAAAAAGTAGTGGTGGATGCATTCAGTAATTACCTTTTTACCATTGTTAAAGGTACTGACTCGCATTAACCACTCAGTAATCTCAGCAGATATGCGTTCCTCCGAATAATTACCATTGAATGGCAAACACTGACATTATCTCGTGGAGTTAGCTAAACAATGCAGCATCTGATTAACATTTAGTGACATTACCAACCATTATGTGGTTTATTCAGGATTAAGAGAGTAGAACGCAGTCTCAAAGCATTAAGCAGACATTTACCTGTAGCATTAGAGCGTGAGGCGAATGCACGAATATGGATGGGTTTTCTCTGGGCGACGACTCCAGGCAAAGCTGAGCGTCTGTGGCTTTGGCGTTGTAAGTGAAGGAAATGCTGTTTGCTAACTTCCCATCATACAATACTTGCTTATGGTGGTCAGCCAGATGGATATCGCTCTCTGATTTAAATTTGAAGGTACTCTAAAAAGGTAAAAAAGATAAAAAATGGATTAAAAAGAGAAAACCTGGTCTAAATTTGCTTCTAAATGTCAAGCGAGACAAAGGTGAGCGAATTACCTAATGAGCGAATTATCACAAAATTCAACAATGTATATTTAACACGTCTTAAAATAGTACATCTATGTAAATCTTATTATTCCATGTGCTTATTAAAGGATTTACTATTCCTAGCATGAAAAGGAGAAGATTCTTTTTATGCAGTGATTAAATCTTATCCAAAGTCGTGGGAGTGCGATGAATAATAAATGAGCTTGGTGACATGAAATAATCATGAAGATGAAGTAGGGCCGATGTGGGAATCCCCCCGCTGAATTATCATTCATGAGGTTCTTTCGTGTGCTGTCAAATCAAAGGCCTGCGGCCCAACACCTGCAGCACATCCCAGGTGATGATGTCATCCAGATGTGACCCGCTCCAGATGTATGCTAACTATGTAAATGTGCAGTGAACAGATAATGATAACAAGGCATTTTTAGAAAATCACCTGTCTTTTTATTGGCAGACACACAATTGATAACGCTTGCATGAATAAAAACATTGTAGTTTCTCAGGTGAACAGGTAACATATATATGTACCTAAGTATCAGCATGTCTGGATGTCATTCTATGCTCAATTAATGGCAGAAAACTTTCTTTTCCCCACAGATACACAAAAAAACATGAGCTATGTTCAAAAGTGAAATTATATTTTAATATGCTGATTTGAAACGTATCTTTTTATCAGTGTTGAAAACAGTTAAATATTTTACTAAATATTTTGTGGAAATGGTAATTCTTTTTTCCAGGATTAGAAGATATAAAAGAACTACGGAAGCCTACTTTCACCACTGAATTAAAAATAATTTTAAAAAAAAGGTTATTGTGACTTTTTATCTCACAATTCTCACAAGACTTTTTTTCTCAGAATTGCATGATATAAACTTGCAATTGCAAGTTATAAAAGTCTTATTTGCATGATATAAATTCACAATTGCAAAAAATAAAGTCCGAATTGTGAGATAAAAACTTTTTTTTTTAAACGTATATCTCACAATTATGACTACTTTTTCCTTACAATTGTGAGTTTGTATCTCACATTTCTGACGTTTTTGATATAAACTCGCAATTCTGACTTTTTTTTTCAGAATTGAAGGATATAAACTCGCAATTCTGACTTTTTTTTTCAGAATTGAAGGATATAAACTCGCAATTCTGACTTTTTTTCTCAGAATTGCGTGATATAAACTTGCAGTTGTAAGTTATAAAGTTAGAATTGTAGGATATAAACTCACAATTCTGACTTTTCTCAGAATTGTGAGCAACTGTTATTGAGTTATTGTCAGAAGTAAAGTAAGTAAACTTGCAATTCTGAGAACATATCAGTCTTTTTCCCCCTCAAAAGTGGACTTTAACTTGTAATTGCGAATTTATATCTCACAATTCTGAGAAAAAATTCAGAATTACCAAAAAAGCAGTCAGAATTGCGAGATATAAACTTGCGTTTGTTAAAAAAATCTGTTTTCTCAGAATTGTGTGATATAAACTCACAATTGTGAGTTATGAAGTCAGAATTGTAGGATATAAACTCGCAATTCTGACTTTTTTCTCAGAATTGTGAGCAATTGAGAGTTATTGTCAGAAGTAAAGTAAGTAAACTTGCAATTCTGAGAAAATATCAGTCTTTTTTCCCCCTCAAAATTGGACTTTTTAACTTGTAATTGCGAATTTATATCTCACAATTCTGAGAAAAAATATGCAATTACCAGTTTGTATCACGCAATTCTGAGAAAAACGTTTTTTTTTTTCACAAACTCAAGTTTATATCTCACAATTCTGACTACTTTTTCTCACAATTGTCAGTTTATATCTCACATTTCTGACTATTTTTCGTAATTCTGAATTTTTTCTCAGAATTGTGAGATATAAATTTGCAATGACAAGTTAAAGTCCAATTCTGAGGGGGAAAAAGACTGATATGTTCTCAGAATTGCAAGTTTACTTACTTTACTTCTGACAATAACTCTCAATTGCTCACAATTCTGAGAAAAAAGTCAGAATTGCGAGTTCATATCTTACAATTCTGACTTTATAACTCACAATTGCGAGTTTATATCACACAATTCTGAAAAAAAGTAAGAATTGCGGGTTTGTATCACACAATTCTGAGAAAAAAGTTAGGATTGCAAGTTTGTATCACGCAATTCTGACTTTATAACTCACAATTGCGAGTTTATGTCACACAAGTTTGAGAAAAAAGTCTGAATTGCTAGTCTATATCCTACAATTTTGACTTTATTACTCACAACTGTGAGTTTATATCACACAATTCTGGAAAAAAAGTAAATTGCGAGATGCAAACTAGCAACTGCGAGAAAAAAAAAATCAGAATTGTGATTTTGTATCACGCAATTCTGAGAAAAAAAGAATTGTGAGATAAAAACTTTTTTTTTATTTTTAAATCGAATGGAAATCGAATACTAGTCCATTACATACTGCATACTGTGGAGTATATACTTTATTTCTTGCTATATTTGTGTAAAATGACATAATTGAACAATAAACATTCAAAATAGTTCTGCACTAAATTGTTAATGTCACATTATATATTTCAATCATTGTTTCAGTAAATATCAAGTTAATTAAAATTCTATCAAATTTTATGTAAAATTACACTCAATCTAACTGTATCAGCTAAAATTGAATATTTATGTATTGTAGAGGCTCATTTGTATTGTGATGCCTAAATTCACTTGTTGAATTTAAAATTTCTGATTTTGACACAGTAGTATAGAATTTTGATATCCGTCTTAAATAATTAAATGATAAATACTCCAAATAATTCTGCACTAAATGTTTGTTGTCAAATGATATATTTCAATCAATTAATTCATTATTCAGTAAATATCATTTATATTACTTGACATTTTAAATCAAAATTTATGTAAAATTACCCTCAATCTAACTCCAACAAAGAATAAAAATTTTATGTTAACAACTGCTGATTTTATTTCCATTTCTGAACAGACATAAATCTCAGCTGCATTAAGAAACTAACTACCTGGCCCATATTCATATTTCGTTATCCATAACTACACCAGTGTCTGTTTAAAGATGTAGCAGGGTGTTTGTAATTAACTTGTTGTCGTTATATTATAGCCATGTGGATACTGTTTCTAAGGCAATAAACTTGATAAAATGTTTTTCATATTTTTCCTTTTACAACCTGTGAGCAAATAAATACTTCATTATATGCAAACCATTATATCTGTTTAGCTGTTGCTTATGTTAGTGTTATCTTTATCCTTTTCAAAAAGGAGAAGAGAGTGAGAAAAAGAAACACATACCAGATCTGATGATCTGTATGCTTATTTTGACCTAAAAAGATTCACGTTGTTTGGTTTACTCTGCTGAAGAGAGATAGCGTAAATGTCACCTGTTGCTGGTCAGGTTGCGGCTGCAAACATATGATACAGCACAAAGCAAATCTCAAAATCCATCAGACTTACTGGAAAATAAATACCACAGCATGTTAATGGATGCTGACAGTTTTGCAAAAAAGCTGAGAGCACAGCATCAGATGAAAATAAACCTGACAGAACGCCGGCATAACGCCTGGTACACTTTCAGCAGAAACTGATGATGTAATTCTCATATCACATAGTGCATCTGTCTTCCATGACAACAGGGAGAAAGAAAGACAAAGAAAGGGACTAGTACCACTTCAACTTTATACTCATCCTGAAAAAAATGAGAAATATTTCATGGTTTCCACATGAGCTGCGAATCAGCATATTGGAATGATTTCGGAAGGATCATGTGACACTGAAAACTGCTAATCTGAGACCAAACCTGTTCATGCTTCAGTTAAGACAAGACCTCAAGTAAAGAGGTCTGATTAGGGGTCAGTGTTTCTAGGCAGCTGCAACATAGACTGCCTTTTCTGGTGAGTCAAGGCGGTAATCAGGTCATCTTCGGATCAGTCACATAAATCACAGGAGACTGTGTGTGTCCGGGCAAGTATTCTACTAAAAGGCTAAGAAGGCTATGAGGACCTAAGGGAGCCAACACACTACAGTCAACAGAATAAATAATGGTGTCAGTTGTTGTTGGGGGCAGGAGACAGAAGTCATTAAAGACAAGGGTAAAAGTCTATATTCAGAATATATATTTTTATATATACATGCAAGTGTGTGTATTTATATATACATAATAAATATACACAGGACTCACACATATAATTTGTAACAACTTATTCTGGGTGTGATTAATCAGGATTAATCATTTTACAGCCCTAAAAAAGCAAAGCAAAGCAAAGGAAAAAACTAAACAAAGCAAAGCAAAAACAAAATAAAAAAGCAAAGCAAAACAAAAAGCAAAGCAAAGCAAAAACAGGGCAAAATCTATTTAATAGTTATTTAAAGTAACATGACTTTAGAACTATGAAACCAAGCCAATACAAAGCAAAAACACAAAACAAAGCAAAACGAAACAAAAAAGAAAGGGAAAAAAACTGTAAGCAAAATAAACCAATGCAAAAACGGGAAACTTCTATTTAATTTTCTAACATGACTTCACAATTATAAACCTCTGCCAAAACAAAGCAAAAACACAAAGCAAAGTGAGACAAAAAACAAAACACAAAGCAACACAAAAAAACAAAAAACAAAACAAAGCCAAAAACAGGGGCAAATCTATTTAATGGTTAAAAAAGCAAGCAAAATAAACCTATGATAAAAAACAGGAAAAATCTATTTAATAGTTATTTAAAGTAACATGACTTTAGAACTATGAAACCAAGCCAATACAAAGCAAAAACACAAAACAAAGCAAAACGAAACAAAAAAAGAAAGGGAAAAAAACTGTAAGCAAAATAAACCAATGCAAAAACGGGAAACTTCTATTTAATTTTCTAACATGACTTCACAATTATAAACCTCTGCCAAAACAAAGCAAAAACACAAAGCAAAGTGAGACAAAAAACAAAACACAAAGCAACACAAAAAAACAAAAAACAAAACAAAGCCAAAAACAGGGGCAAATCTATTTAATGGTTAAAAAAGCAAGCAAAATAAACCTATGATAAAAAACAGGAAAAATCTATTTAATAGTTATTTAAAGTAACATGACTTTAGAACTATGAAACCAAGCCAATACAAAGCAAAAACACAAAACAAAGCAAAACGAAACAAAAAAGAAAGGGAAAAAACTGCAAGCAAAATAAACCAATGCAAAAACAGGAAACTTCTATTTAATTTTCTAACATGACTTCACAACTATAAACCTCTGCCAAAACAAAGCAAAAACACAAAGCAAAGTGAGACAAAAAAAACAAAACACAAAGCAACACACACACAAAAAACAAAAAAAAAAACAAAGCCAAAAACAGGGGCAAATCTATTTAATGGTTTAAAAAAAGCAAGCAAAATAAACCTATGCAAAAACAGGAAAAATCTATTTAATAGTTATTTCAACTAACATGACTTCACAACTACAAACCCCTGCCAAAACAAAGCAAAATAACAAAGCAAAGCAAAACACAAAGCAACACAAAAAATCAAAACAAAACAAAAAAGCAAAACAAAACACAAAGCAACACAAGAAAAAATAAACAAAGCAAAGCCAGGTAAAGCAAAGCAAAAACAGGGGCAAATCTATGTAATAGCTATTTCAACTAACATGACTTTAGAATTATGAAACCAAGCCAAAACAAAGCAAAATGAAACAAAACAAAACACAAAGCAACACAAAAACCAAAACTAAGCAAAGCCAGGTAAAGCAAAGCAAAAACAGGGTCAATTTTATTTAATAGTTATTTCAACTAACACGACTTTAGAATTATGAAACCAAGCCAAACAAAACAAAACAAAACAAAACACAAAGCAACACAAAACAAAAAAAAACAAACAAACAAAAACAAAGCAAAGCCAGGTAAAGCAAAGCAAAAACAGGGGCAAATCTATTTAATAGTTATTTCAACTAACATGACTTATGAAACCAAGCAAACAACAACAACAACAAAAAAAAAAGCCAAACAAAACACAAAAAAACAAAACAAAGCAAAGCCAGGTAAAGCAAAGCAAACACAGAGGCAAATCTATTTAATAGTTATTTCAACTAGCAGGACTTTATAATTACGACACCAAGCCAAACCAAACCACAAAACAAAACAATAAATAAATGAATAAACAAATAAAGTGGGGAAAATCTATTTAATAGTTATTTAAACTAAGATGACTTCACAACTACAAAGAAACAAAGAAAAACGAAAAGCAACACACACACAAAACAAAGCAAAGTCAGGTAAAGCAAAGCAAAAACAGGTGCAAATTTATTTAATAGATATTTAACTAACATGACTTCAGAACCACGAAACCAAGCCAAAACAAAGCAAAAAACAAACCATAAAGCAAAGCAAAGCAAAACCAAAAAAAACAAAAACAAAAAGACTGATTTTAAAATATCACATCAATATATGCCCGTCGAAATTCATGTTTTGTTTTGCTACATTAAAAATTGTACTTGCATGTGCAGGCTCTAAAAAAAAATATATATATATTTTTTTTTTTTTGCAACCTCATTCTGTTGTTCGGTCCACCAGTTTAAAGAACAGGATAATGCTTCTAGAGGATCCATCACAATTAAAAACCCATTTTATCACGTCTTTCATCAAATGGGGGCCGGGCCCAGTGGTCTAGCCCTGCTAACATTAACTCCAAAGGCCTCTGCCCTTTTACCAGACAAGGTAGATCAGCTCGAAGAGCTGACAGGCAGCCTGATAGCTGGCGCTCCACTGAAATATACAACCCCTTTTCAGATTTCGAGAGACTCCATTCACAGGTTCATCTGGGGTGGGTAATTGCTTTCTCCCTGAAGCAGACTGCTCATTATTTCTGCCAACCTGCCCGTCACGACGACGTGAGGGGCAGCGGGAATCAGAGGTCCAGAAGCGCAATTAATAAGGGAAATGACCAGCCAACACTGATTAAAGGAAAAACCAGTGCAAATGTCTACCAGGTAGTTTAAAACACACAAGGTAAAAATAAATAAATAAAACTGTTGGGACGAGTGTAAGCAGTTATTAGCTAACTTGTCCTTGTAGATTACACAGCCCATAACTATAACACTACTGTAATGGAGCAATAGAGATGGTGTCAGAATTTGAAATTAAATTAACAAAAGCTCATCATTCATAAACAACGGCTTTGAACCAATGTAATGTCATTTTTGGGATACATATGCTATCCGTTCCATGCATGTGGTTTATTGTTTTAGATAATGAGTCACTAATCAAAGCCTGGTGCTTCAGAGAAAATTAGACTATGCACAATGAGACTGAAAAACTGCTGCGAGTCCTAATTACTAATATGACAAAGCTTCATATTTAATAAGGATACAGCCTTGGAAAAAAACAACAAAAAAAAACAGTAACCTGCTCCGTTTACCCCATGGACGCAATTAAACACTAAATCGCTTCAAAAGCACCTTGAGAATTAACGACAAAAGGTCAGAAACATGAAAGGGAAAGAAAGACTGTAAACTATCCAGAGGCAGACTTCATCAACAGATGACTTCATTAAGAAGCACAACTGAGAAACTTTTCTGTCGTTCAATATAAAAGCAATAATGCACGACAACAAACAGAAGCTGTGCGTCCACCAATGTGTTTTTCCCCGCGGCCGGCATAGTTTTTCAATTGTTCTCAATAGGAGCGCTGCATTTTTTAAAACGCCAGGAGCACGCAGAGCGCTGGGCGTCTCTTTCACCCTGAGCGTTTGGGCATTTTTTTTCTTGACGTGAAGAATTTTAAACTTGAACAAAACGCTGCACTCATCGCTGTCACTTTCTAGTCAGCTGACCAACCGGAGTAGAAGAGGGGCGGGACTAATACTGATCACTCTGCTCGTACAACGACTGAACAAGTTAATATTGCTTATCTCCGAGTATTTATGTCTTTACCAGATGGAATTGCCAGACTACCATATGATAACCTACCAAACTAAACAAGGAAAGCGAGGTAAAGCAAAGAAAAAACTAGGGAAATTTTTTTTTTTTTTCAACTAACATGATTGGAGAACAACAAAACCCAGGCAAAACAAAGCAAAGCAAAAACACAACAAAAATAAACAAACAAACAAACAAAAAAAAAACCCAAAACAAAACAAAGGAAAGCCAGGAGGTGTTTCATAAAACAAGTTTACCATATAAGCCAAGCTTATTGCAGTTAGTCTGACTTAATTTGTTAATTAGTCACTTTATTTGACTCAAAATAAGTCAGACTAATTGCAATTATTTTTTTTTTATTTTTTTTTTTGGTATTTTTGGTAAATATTTGGTAAACTTGTTTTTTGAAACACCCCCCAGATTAAGCAATGCACAAACAGGGGGAAAATATATTTAATAGTTATTTCAACTAACATGACTTAAGGAAAAAAAAACCCAGTCAAAACAAGCCAAATCAAAGCAAAAATGAAACAAACAAACAAACAAACAAATAAAAAACAAATCAAATAGCAAAACGCAAAGCAAAGCAAAGCAAAACAAAACAAAACAAAACAAAAAACTAATCAAACAGCAAAACACAAAGCAAAACAAAACAAAAAACAAATCAAGGCAAAGCCAGATAAAGCAAAGCAAAAACAGGGGAAACATTAATTTATTTTAAATGACAAGATTTGAGAACAACAAAACCTAGTCAAAATAAACCAAATCAAAGCAAAAACAAACAAACAAAAAACAAATCAAATGGCAAAACAAAACACAAAGCCAAAAATAAATAAATAAATAATCAAAGCAAAGTAAAGCAAAGCAAACACAGGGGAATGTTTTACTCATCATTCGTAGATTTTTCCCCACCAGTGTGTATACCCACACAACCTGTAACCGACAGGTTCATAAAACATTTACAACTGATGAGTAGTTTACACTTTAAATTAGGGGATGCAGAAAGATTTGTAAATTATTTATTCATGTGTTTACACAACAAGTTTTGAATGAAATTGTTGTGTGTACTGCAATGTAAGGGCTGACTGGTGAGGGTAAAGACGGTAAACACATGGAGTATTTTAGCGCTGTGCACCTGATGTGATCTTCAGTGGAGGGTAAAACTGGTTCACATTAGCACTAGATCCCACACACTCCACACAGAGCACAAGTCTGTGCTGATGAGAGAAAGGGTTTACACGTTTATAAAAACGTTTAAAACGTTTAAAAAAAAAAAAGAAAACAGTTTTAGAATAATTGCATTTTTGTGCTTTTCAACATATCACTTATTAATCATTTATAAACACTGTCATGTTTTGTAAATGATTAGTTCATTAACTAATTACTTGTAAACTTGTAATTGACTTGTGCATGAATTAACAAAACATACACAAATTGTTAGCACATCACTTATTAATCATTTGTGAATGTTTTGTAGATGACTATTTCATCATTAACTAATCACTTATAAATGACTTACAACTGAACATTATAAAGTGTTACCGATATTTCTGATGCATTCTGAGAGCTCTCTGAGCCTCCCACAGACAGCAATGTAATTAACACAATCAACGTCCAGAAACATAGCAAGGACATCAGTAAAATAATCCATGTGACATCAGGGGTTCAACCGTAATTTTACGAAGCTACAAGAATACTTTTTGTACCCGAAGAAAGCCAAAATAATGGCTTAGCGCCATTTTGGAGAGTATCCATGGAATGTAAACAGCGTATGCTGTTCTTTGTCAGCTGCGCCATGCAGATACGCTGTTTTCATTGATGTCATATGGATTATTTTAGCAATCTCCTTGCTATGTTTTTGGACATTGATTGTGGTAATTACACTGCTGTCTGTGGGAGGGTCAGAGAGCTCTCAGAATGCATCAAAAATATTGTAATTTGTGTTCAGAAGACAAACGATGCTTTTACGGGTTTGGAACAAATTTTCATTTTGGAGTGGAGTAACCCTTTAGTTACTTCAACTAACATGACTTGAGAACAACAAAACCAAGCCAAAGCAAAAACAAAAAACGAAACAAAGGAAAACCAGTCATTCAGTGTAAAAGCAATAATACACAACAACAAAAAGAATAAGGCTCATCAAACAATGTTTGGTAATACGTTAAAATGTAAATGCAGCATTTTACACCTCATTTTCCAGTTCTTTTGTAATTAGACAATAATGACTAGCTAGAAATCAGCTGAGATTTAGATCTCAAAAATATGGTTATTTCCACAGAGTGGTGAAATCATGTTGGAACGCGCATTAATCAATAACCAAATGTCACTGACAAAGGGATAACATCTCTTGGAGATCAATGGTGGCTGCAAAGCGCTGGTGTGTAACACACTTTGGCAAATCTGATACATACCTTGTATCCTGGGCCTAGTTGATGGATGGCGAATATCTGAGCGGGGTTTAGCGCTTCGCTGAACACATAGATGGCTCCGAGCTGTCCGCAGAACACTCGGTTGGCGTCTGCCGTCTCAGATGAGCCGAGGAAACATTTGTCATAGCTCTGTGATAAGCACATGAAGAAAACAGCTTGGAGTAGGGAAAAAATAGAGCGCTGGTGTGGAAATATAGTGGATGTCAGTATGCATGCTTCATACTAAGCGAGTAATGGTTCACAGCGTAATTGAGATGTAGCATTACAGAGATGTTGTTCTGCGCTGAAACCTGCCTATTAGTTTAATCAAAATCGGCACCCGGGAGATCTGAGGTTAAGCACTGCTGGTCCAACCTTTTAATTATCTTACATTGCTTTCAGCGAGGTACAGCAAAACAGAGGCAAAGGTCTGTGAATTTTAATCCAATCGTTGAAGCCCCAAGACAATATCTCAAAAAAGGTTTGAGTAGTTTTACAGATGACTTCAGATTTTTTCGACATTAGAGTGTTCCATTTTATTAATTAGAATTTTTGTCGTGTTTACTTCAAATATAAACATAATTACATTTTGTTATATTTTTGCCTCATATCAGGTGCGTTTCCTCTGAGGAGGAACAACAAATTGGATGAGAAAAAAAATTATAGTACAAAAAACAATGCAAATATTACAACGTATAACATCATAAATTGTATAAATCATTCGTTTTTCTAAAGACACATTGTTCAACAGCAACACCAGCAGGTAAAGTTACAGCGGGAGTCCGCATCTCTCTCACCTCCCCTGAGCCCACTGAGATTTAAAAGACCCCATAAAGCGTGCGGTGAGTTTGGTGGGGGTAACTGAGAATGAACGGGGAAAATCAAATGAGAGGAGGCAATGCCTCCATTGCAATATGATTGGATATGTCTGGTTATGTTCGACTGTGATTGGTGCATGAGATAAATCCCGCCTCTTGTACTTGTGCACGAACGTGAATCAGTCTGAATGAACAATATATGATCTGTGGGAGTTTTTAGTGAGTAATCAGCTTGGTGAAATTTAAAGTAAAGTGTCTGTGATCAGTATTTACCGAGCTTTGATTACTGACGATCCGAAAAAAATTCAAAAATAGCTAAAAGGAAACTATTAAAAATTTAAACATAATTTCACAAATAACATATATTGTTTAAATTGTTACTGCCTTGAGTTTTTATTTTGGAATGAATGTAAAATGCTTAAAAAAAAAAACTGATGAGATTCAAACTTAGCTTTAATAAATATAATATTTATTACATTGTTCATGTAAAATATAACATTTTATATAAATATATATATAAACATAAATTTACATTTGATTAAGAAAAAAAAAAAAGAGACCACCACTGAGTGAAGTGGTTTCTCAACATTTCAACGATTCAAAAGTAATCTAAAAGTAATCACAATGTAGTCAGATTATATTACCAAAAATGTTTTAAATTTAGAATCAGTAATTGACTATTTTTAGATATATTCCAATTTTACAATTAAAATTGTAGCTAGTAACGTAATTCATTACATTACGCATTTAGGTAATATAATCGGATTACTTTTTGATTACTTTTGAATCATTAAAATGTTTAGAAACCACTTCTTGAAATTTAAATAATTTTTGTAAATCGACTGATCTTTGTGTGAATGTACGCAAAACTGGAAGACTTTCTAAATGGATATAAATGGATATAAAAGATGAAAAAGAAGAATTAGGGAAAATCAATAAATTATTACAAGTAGTTAATTTTTAGAATCTGATTACATAATACAGATTGCATGTAATCAGTTACTAGCCAGCACGTACATATGTGACCTGGGACCACAAAACCATAAGGGTAATTTTTTCTAAATTGAGATTTATACATAATCTGAAAGCCAACTAAATAAGTTTTCCATTGATGTATGGTTTGTTAGGATAGGACAATATTTGTCCGAGATACAGCTATTTGAATATCTGGAATCTGAGGTTTCCAAAAAATTAAAATATTGAGAAAATCGCCAAGTTGTCCAAATGAAGTTCTTAGCAATGCATATTACTAATCAAACATTATGTTTTGATATATTTGCGGTTGGAAATTTACAAAATATCTTCATGGAACATGATCTTTACCTAATATCCTAATGATTTTTGGCATTAAAGAAAAATAGATAATTTTGACCCATACAATGTATTGTTGGCTATTGCTACAAATATACCTGTGCAACTTACGGCTGGTTTTGTGGTCAAGGGTCACATATAGAGACAGAGAGAAAGATAGACAACCAATATTTAAAAAAAAAAAACAACTTATGTTTCTTTTACTAATACTATTATTAATATAACTATTACAGTAATTCATAAATATGCAAGCATATCTAAAATATACATAAAAAGACAAAATACTGATTAAGAAAAGGATTTCTGCAGCACGTACTGCATGATAGGCTTGATGTGCTGGCAGAAATAAACAACATTTATTTATTCCCAAACTGTGATAAATCAATGCATCTTTCATAGTTTAATTTCACACTGTGCACACAGTGGTGATGATATTTCTCTGAGACAACATCCGGCAGCTACAGACTGAAAGAGCGATAGCAAAGTGGTCTTACGTCGTTGGTGTTGACGTGCCAAGCCATGTCGCCGTAGGAGACAAGCTGTCCATTGACGTAGCAGCGAATCTCACTGTTCCTCCAGCGGTTGTAGATGTGAACGATGCTGATCATGTACCACTGGAGAAGAAAAAAGGTCAGTGTGAAATCAAAACGAACCCTTTTCATATTTTATTTATTTTATTCTATCGCACAGCCTGTGATTTATTAATGTTTGTTATTTTAAAGGAAATAGAGAGATATCACGGTCAAGTTGCATTTACGGTATATAACGTATTTTATGTATAAAACACTGATAATATAGGGCCAGGGCCAAATGCTACAATATTCTAAGAAACCAGAATGATCAGAGAACACTTTTTTTTTTTTTCTTTTTATTAAGGTTTTAGCTGTATTTTCTTTCCTGGCACTGGAAGCACACATTTCAACCCAAACCCGTTTTCATGGGCAGCAGGCAGAAGGTCTAATGCAGTAAAATTTGCATTTAGATATAAATAATACATCAGATCTTGAGTGAGAGGAGAAGAGAGGACAGAGAGGAAGCAGACAGAGGCAGGGAGGAAATCAAAGTAGTGAGGAAGTAAAGGCAGGTTTACTTAGCAGGAGACAAGGGTCATTACAGATTTCATTTCTGTCAATGTGCCACCACATAAACGAATCACAATATGGTGCAGTGTTTCAAATACCCTCTGGAACAGTGGTGTAATGTAACAAAGTAATAATAAGTACTTCTTGGGAGTATCTGTACTTTACTTGAGTTTTTATACACTACCGTTCAAAAGTTTGGGGTCAGTATATTTTTATTGTTTCTTTCTTTTTTTTTTTTTTTTTTAAGAAATTAATACTTTTATTCACCAAGGATGTATTAAGTTAATAATTAAACGTTTATTAAAAGTTAATAATAAATAATTTACATTGTTATAAAATATTTATATTTTGAATAAACACTGTACTTTTTAAACTTGTTATTCATGAAAGAATCCTGAAAAAAAAAATTACAGGTTCCAAAAAATATTTGGCAGCACAACTGTTGATATTATCCAACATTGATGATTCTAATAATAAATCCGCATATTAGAATGATTTCTGAAGGATCATGTGACACTTAAGACTGGAATAACAGCTGATAAAAATTCAGCTTTTCATCACAGGAATAAATTCCATTTTAAAGTATGTTAAAATAAAAAACATTATTTTATATTGTAAAAACATTTTGCAATATTACTGTTTTTTTTTCTATATTTTTAATCAAATAAATGCAGCCTTGATGAGCATAAGAGACTACTTTAAAGACTATTACAAGTCTTACTGACCCCAAACTTTTGAACGGTAGTGTATGTCAGCAAACTTTTACTTTAATCCACTACATTTGATTTCCCAATTAAAATGTATACTTTTACTCCAATACATTTCCCTGAAGCATATTCGTTACTTACTACATAATCATCACAAGTCGAAAGAACACGGACTGCAGGAAAGCAGGTTTGACGAATCAGTGGTCTGGCATTTGCAATTAGACTCCTAAAAACACGTTTGCGCATGCGCAAACAAGTGCGCGCACAACCATGGATGATTCATTTTACACTCAAGTCGAGTCTGAGGTGTGCGATATACAGTATATCTTCTGCGATAATATGGTAAGTGTTGTTGTAATGATGTGCGATCTGACATTATCAAGTAGGCTATATCACCTAATCACACACAAAGTGCACACACGTTGATTTATTAGTCCATTAAAACGCAAAATTCTAAATTGTAGATGACAAAAATGCCTTTGTATGCTTTTTATATTTATATAATTTAATATTGTTCACTTAATCTATATCACAAAAAGAGTACCGTTTTTTCTGCAGATATCAGCATGATAACACATTTAATAATCATTTTATACAAGTTCAGTAAAGCAATAAGTAACTTACGTTTCAGACATAATATTGGTTGTTGTTGCATCACTTTTGCGTCTCTGAGCAATGTACGGTGTTTACTTATTGAATGAATCAGCTTTTTGAACGAATCGGTTGATAAAATGATTCAGTGATTCACTCATTAACACAGTCAAATGCTTTGTTTCTGAATGAATCGGCCGTTTGAATGAATCGGTTGAATCTCAATGACTCACTCATTAACCTAATTCACTTACTGCCACCTACTGGCGGTTTTGATTTCACATTTCGACTATTCTTTTAATGTCTTAAATTATTTCAAATATCAGTATTCATTGTTTTGTTAAAAACAAAACATTAGCTCCTTTTTATGCCTCTGTAACTGCAGTTTAAATGCATCCATGTCCCCTCCGAGACACATTAAACTGTGTAAATGCATCTAAATGCTATTTCAGATGTAGATTCCAGAAATGTTTTCTTATGTTGGAATGAAAGACACTAAGTACCGGATGAAGTGCTTCTTATTCGTACCCAAAATACAAATTGGAAGAAAAAGTTAAAACACAACACAATCTTGCTACTCATACTGTGTATGAACATTTTATATGTATTTATTTGCTTCTTTGCCATTTTGCATTTACTTGTACTTTCAATACTTGAGTACGTTTAAGATTAAAAACATACTTTTCGTACTTATGTACAATAATATCATATACTTTAAGACTTTTACTCAAGTAATACTCTAAATGGTGACTTTAACTTCTACCAAAGTCATTTTCTGGTAAGATATCTGTACTTACTTAAGTATGGCTTTCAGGTACTTTATACACCACTGCTCTGGAGTGACACTCACACCACAAAGGACAAGAAGCATGTTCTTTGCATGCTGTTAGTTGTATATTTTTAAATCAGTAATCATCTTTTTTCTTTTATACCAGCTCATTTTTAAAACAACATGACTGATGTATCCATTTAGCTACAATTTGAAAAATACATACATATATGCATGAACTATAATTATGTTCTATTATCATTCTGCCATTGCAATCTTTCTGCATTTTTTTATCCACAAAACCAGACCACATCAAAAAACTAATAAAAGTTGCTACTCAGCCTGTTATCACTTATATTAAGTCACTAAATCAAAAAATTCAAAGCTGTAATTAGGAAGAAGAAAAGAAAAGAAATAAAAACCCTATGTGAGTCTAAACCACTGGAGATCAGAAGAATTAAACAGTTCATCTACATGTGCATGATACAGGAAAATCTGATTAATCCAGTGAACTATAAAAATGCATTTCTTTTCTTAAACTGCGATAAAACAAACTGTAGTTTTAATCACTTTTGGACCACAAGAGGTCTGAATCACATCAGCTTAACTGTACATTATTCCACTAAACACATGGTTGAATTTCTGCAAATGTAAATAGTCCTTCTATTTATTGAAAATTATTTATTATTTTTAAATTGTTTTATTTTATTTTGCATTGCATTTAACACAAAATTGCATCATCTTGTGTTGCATCATTAACTCACACTTTCAGACAATATGCAAACTTGCCCCCAAGACTGTATGATTAAACTGTAATTTAATTTAATTTTGGGAAAGACCTTGGCAAACCCTTTCCCTCAGGCTCAAAAGACTAAGTTTGAGTTATTAACATTTATAAAGATTACGCCAGCTAAGAGCATTAAATATTGAGTAGAAACAAGGAAATCATTTATTAGACAGATGTTTCGAACTGCAGCAGCTGTGCAGTGATTTCCAAGAGATTTCCTTTCGATTCAACAAAACAAAAACACATACAGAAAATGGCCTCGGTTATCGCATGTCCTGGGGTTCAGTAACAGTTTGTAAACATGATATTTAGCCCAGTTAACTGGATCATGCGTCCTCCGGCACAGCTTGGTGATTTTCAATGAGCATCGCAGTGAGAAAATTCACAAGTTAACATCCACTCAATTCTTGCTCCTTCACAACACGATCAGTAGATTACTACAGATGCTAGTAGGAGAGAGAGAAAATCAAAGCTGGGAATAAAAGCATACCTTGCGGGGCTGAAAGTCATATTTCACGCAGTGCTGGAAGCCCTTTCCTTTCGACTTCAGTGATGTCACAATCAAGCAGTTCCCCACAAAATGCGCCGAATAGCCGATGCCTTTGCTTGTGCGGAAACTGAAATTGAGAAATCAATAAATGCATATTACAGCAATTCATAACACATGAATGTGCCATGTTTGAAACATCTATATCATTTCTTCTTTGGAAAAAGAGCTTAAACCAGCCTAAGGTGTGATCCTGTGAATCCCAGTTTAGCCAAACTAAAGAAAAAAACGTTGGTTTGCTGGGGTTTTGGTTCTCCAGCCTGGTTTTTAATAGAGATTCTGGACACTTTGGCTGGTCAGACAGGCAGTAGCATCTTTTCGAACTGCTAAGCCAGCATAACTAGTTTAGCCAATCATTTTACCATGTAAGACCAGCTACAACCAGCAAACCATCTAGGCTAGTTTATGATGTTCTATTTCAGCAGGGTAAGGAAAATCCCATCTTAAATGGATAGTTCACCCAATGAAAAAAAAAACATGATTTACTCACCCTCAAATCATCCTAAGTGTATATAGCTTTCTTTTTTTTAGACGAATACAATTGGATTTATATTTAAAAAAAAAAAAAAAAAAAGACATCCTGGCTCTTCCAAGCTTTATAATGGCAGTGAATGGCTGTTGAGCAGTCATTTGAAGTGCACTATTCGGACCGTTTATCCGGTCGGATCAAAGTTGAAGCGGCAACGCGGCACGAGATTTCTAGAGCAGATACGTTTACTCGGGAGCACAGGGTTACAATACACATTTTTTGGCATGGTTCCCCTGGTAAAATTAGCATTCCAAGGACTAAATATTATCTTATTGGGGTCGTTTCAACCTGCAGGACATGAAAAACAACCCGCGGCAATAGTGTTAAATAGGGGTGTGATTCTTCAGGCGCTTCACGATCCGATCTGATTCGATTCTGGGAGTCACGATCCGATTCCAAAACGATTCTTGATCTACATTTTTTCCCCAGTTAATTCTTAATTCAAATACATTTTTACAACCTTACATTTTAACCAAAATTGCAGTTTCTTTGCTTTTTGTTTATAGGAATCTCTGTATGTCAGTACTGCCATCTTAAAAGTAGGGGTGTGAATCTTCACTGCCATATGTGGGGGGAAAAAAAACAAGCTCAGAATATTTCAGAATCGATTTAAAATCATTGAAGAGAGAATCGCAATGCGTCGGAGAATCGTTTTTTCCTCCCACCCCTAGTATTAAAATAGCCCAATTCCTTGGGAAGACCGCGAACATCATTTACCATGGATTTACTGTAGTACCACTAACTGCATCATGGTATTGTGTCAGAAATGTGGGTATTCTTTGAATTGAATTTTATTATATTATTTATGTGAACATTAATGTATTAAATGTACTGAAGGAGGAGTAATGGAATATAATTACAATATATATATTTTTAATTAAGCTATAGCATTTATGCATTTATACTAAATGTATTTAGACTACTGTTTTTCATACAAATACATAGAAACCATATTACATTTTTACCATGGTATTGAGGTGCTACAGTATATTTGTGTATGCTATTACAGGAGACCAATGGTTAATTAAAAAAACAAAAAAAACAAAAAAAAACTTTCAAACAGTCAGAATAATTCAATTTCACCATATAAAAATTAGGTTGCAATAAATTTTACAGATATTACTAATTTTGATAATGAACATAAATCTGCTTCCTAACTGAAGCTACTATCAAATGTGTATTTCAAAAGAGACACAAAAAAAGTTATATTATTATTATTAATGTTATGAGGCAACACAAACCTGTTTCTTGATTTGAAACAATATTACTCAGAACATGTAAAACCAATTATTTTTTTCTTATTATTTAGAATTTATTTTGTTAAGGTAAAATGACTGGAAAAGTGTAAAGAATTCAAAAACGAGAAGTGTTTGTCATGTTTTGACCATAAAGAATAGTTTAAAACCACAATTAGCTGTTTGGTTTTTACAGCTTTCACAAAAGAGCAAAAATCTGCCTTTAAACTTGAAAGAAATACAATTTTGACATTTATCATGATAATTATCGATATCGACTGATATGGAAAAAATTGTCGTGATAATTTTTTTTGTCCATATCACCCAGCCCTAAATAGAACTCCAAAAAAGTACATCCATCCATCATAAAAAGCACTCCACACAGCCCAAGAGGGTTAATAAAGGCCTCTTGAAGCAAATCAATGTGTTTGTCTAAGGAAAATATCCATATTTAAAACCTTATAAACCGTAATCTCTAACTTCCGCTAACTGTCAAGTGAACGTGGATGATGTAGGACGTAGGATACTTTTCTTACACAAATGCATTGATTTGCTTCAGAAGACCTTTATTAACCCACCTGGAGCACTTTTTATGATGGATGGATGTACTTTATAGAACTTTAAAATCTCAACACTGCCATTATAAAGCTTGGATAAGCCAGGACCTTGCATTCATCTGAAAGAAGAAAGTCATGTACATCCAGGATAACTTGAGGGTGAGTAAATCATAGGATAATTTTCATTTTTGAGTGAACTATCCCTTTAAGTTTCTAATAACAATTAGCTAAGGTGTTTTGGTGGTATTAGCCTGTTTAAGATGGTCCGCTAGCCTGGTTGTGCTGGTCTGAAAATTGTCTAAAAACGCCAGTTTGACCAGATTTGAGAACCACACAACCAGCTTAGGCTGGTCTACAATGTTTTTTTTAGCACAGTATGTAGGTTTCCTGATACGCATTAGCTAGTTTTCTGATCCAAAACAGTTAAGAGAGAAGGGAGTAAAAATCTCCTACTGTATTTCAAAATGTCAAAGGCAGTTTTGTGTTCTCGGTTCCCCACAATACAAGTATAAACCGTCACATACAAAAAAACGAACAGCACAAGAGACCATTTTTGTGTCTTGAAGAGCAGAAAATAAGTGTGATTCTCCATGTGAATCAATACACTGTTTTTCTTCGTGAACATCTCCTTTTATTCTGAATCTGTGTCACGCACAGCCTGAACTCTGAGTTTGTGTGAGCGGTCCTGCGCTTGGCAGCTCCAGGCTACAGATCTGGCAGCACAACAGCCAAGCAGGACCCAGCGCTCGCTTTCAAACGGTAGCTAGCGTTATTAGCGTGTCAGCCTTCAACAACGCTGTTTTGTAACCTCCTCACAAGTCTGGGGCAGTTTCTCAATGCATGGATCTACATAATGTATGGAACTGAACTCAGTATTCTGAAGGTATGAGAAACGCTTTTTTATATAAACACGTAGCCCATCTAACACATCACTTCAAGCTAATATCAGAGGCGAATGCCTTTAAAAATCTCTAAAAAAAGACCAAGGCTGTTCAAAAATGGATGTTGTCCTTCTTTCTCTCTCTCAAAACACACTCACTCCTTCTCCCTTGAGGGGCATTTTTTCCTCGCTCCTGGAATCCTGGCCAATAAACACGCGTCTGCGCTATTGATCTGAGCTCTAATTACCCACAAGTCTCTACATATGATGCTCTTTTTGCCTGGCTGACATTAAAAGCCCAAATTAATGTCTATTTCCACCCTAGCGTCCCTCTGCAGAGATTTTCCAGTCATTCCAGAACATTCTGCCCTGAGTTCAAACACCTATTGGTTTAATCAGCAGAATCTGACCTAATTTCCTTTTTACGCTTGCATAATCCACCACATCATCAGAAAACAAAATCCTCTAACAAAGCTCATTATATAAGTGGCAAAGCAGCCAGAACTCTCTCTCTCTCTTGGTGTTAAACGCTAAAACAAAGACACTCAGTGCAATTTACTTACAGAAGCAGGCCCTGAAGGTCATTTTCTTTTCTGCTAAGCAAGTTTTATGTAAGAGTTGACAAAGTTACATATAAGCACATTAAAGCGTAGGCTGTGAATGTAGTCACCAGTAAAGGTAAGGTTTGTCTTTGTCCACGTTGATGTTGTTTAGAGGATCCATGCGGAACCAGGTGTTGAGGGTGAAGCCATTCTGATAAGGCCATTTAGCAATGGGAGGTAACGCAATCGCCTGGTGGAAAAAAAGATGACATTTGTTAAAGGGTTAGTTCACTCAAAAATGAAATTACTGACCATCAGGTTGTTCGAAACCCGCAAGACCTGTATTCATCTTCAGAACAATATTGGCTATTAATCAGTTAACCATATTAAAAACTAAATTTAATTTAACTTCATAACAACTGAAATATGCAAAAAAGGCTAAAAAATGGGGTCACTCACAGCTGCACTTCGGCCGGGGAAGTTAAAGAAAGTGTCTGGTCCGTGTCTCTGTGCCATCTGAGTGAGAACTGAGAGCAGTTTGACTGCATGTCTTGGCTGTGGAAGACAAAAGTATGTGAGAGGTAAGACAAGCGTCTTAAGCAGAAACCAAATCACCATAATTAAAATCCCATAGGACCTTCTCAGCAAGAACTTCAGCTTTAAATTTAACGTTTTGCTTCGCTGAATCAGTTCTGATTTAAGAATGTCGATCCAATCTGTCGTATTCTTACTTCTTTTGGCAAACTGAAAACACATGCTGATCAAAACATTCCATTTTCGCGTCTCATAACTAATTGTTTCATTAAAGCCCAAGTCCTCACACGAGTCTCTCTTTTTTATTTTCTCCAGAGGGGTACTTCACTCTCAAAACTATTGTGACAACATTCTCACTGAGGTGTCCGCCAGCACTCGATGTTCTGTCAATATCCCTCACTCGAGAGAACGGCGAATCGATACCTGGGCAGGCCTGATCTGTTCTGCGGTTGATTGCTCCAGAGGTCTAAAAAGGCTCAACGATCTCCAAAAGTGGTGAAGCTAACAACCCCTTGGAGCCCCAGAGCCCTACATGAGTTTTCACTCATTTTCACTGGCTTACCCACAATCCTCCTTCTCCTCTCAGCATGCTGAAGAGCAATTTGAGTTCTTTGACAGTGATACTGTAGCTGGCCAGAACTCCCAGCATATCCACCAGCAAGTCTGGAAAAAATACAGAGACAAAGAGACGTTAGATCTGGATTAACAGAAGTGGGCACAGTATGCATGTAAACAGCAGGATTCCCTGGAGCACAGGTGTGTGTGCAACACACACAAGACATTGTATCATAACACAGTGCAAAATAGCAATTTCACAGCAAGACGTGTGGGAGGAACAAACCGTGGCAAAGAGACCCCAGAATGCACCTTTCCTGAGTGTGATGGCATAATTCGGCAGACCTTTGGAGAACTTCCATTGTTCAATATAACTAAAATCTGACTTTTTCCATGTTAAACTGCTATAATCGGGTCCCCAGTGCATCTACAGTTGAGGTCAAAAGTTTACACCCCCCCTTTCAGAATCTGCAAAATGTTAATTATTTTACCAAAATAAGAGGGATCATACAAAAAGCATGTTATTTTTTTATTTAGTACTGACCTGAATAAGATATTTCACATAAAAGATGTTTACATATAAGTCCACAAGAGAAAGTAAAAGATAGTATTAGAAAATTACCCCATTCAAAAGTTTACATCCCCTTGATTCTTAATACTGTGTTGTTACCTGAATGATCCAAAGCTATTTTTTTTTTTTTTAGTGATAGTTGTTCATGATTCCCTTGTTTGTCCTGAACAGTTAAACTGCCTGCTATTCTTCAGAAAAATCCTTCAGGTCCCACAAATTCTTTAGTTTTCCAGCATTTTTGTGTATTTGAACCCTTTCCAACAATGACTGTATGATTCTGCGATCCATCTTTTCACACTGAGGACAACTGAGGAACTCATATGTAACTATTACAGAAGGTTAAAACACTTACTGATGCTTTAGAAGGAAAAACGGTGCATTAAGAGTCAGGGGGTGAAAACTTTTGAACGGAATTGAAGGTGTGTCCATTTTTCTTATTTTGCCTAAATATCATATTTTTTTCATTTAGTACTGCCATTCAGAAGCTACGCAAGATAGTTTCCCAGAAGACAAAATTAGTTAAATTCACCCTAACATTCAAAACGTTTTTACCCCCAGCTCTTAATGCAAAAAATGCTGGAAAACCAAAGAATTTGTAAGACCTGAAGGACTTTTCTGAAGAACAGCAGGGGACATAATCAAATAAAGGAAAAAACAAAAAAAAAACAATCAGGGGATGTAAACTTTTGAACGGGGTCATTTATAAATTCAACTATCGTTTTCTCTTGTGGACTATGTGAAATATCTTATTCAGGTCGGTGCTAAATAAACAACAACATGCATCTTGTATGATCCCTCTTATCTGGGTAAAATCATTAACATTTTGCAGATTCTGAAAGGGGGATGTAAACTTTTGACCTCAACTGTACCAACCCTGAAAATGTGAAAAAGGACAAGCCAGTAACTTTGTTTTGGTAAGCCTTTTTCTGCAAGCATGTAAAAAACGAGCCGTTCAGACTTCACTCCCCCCATGACGTATTTAAGGGAACTTATTATAATATTACCGCTCCTTAATCTGCATGTTTCCACTCATGGCGCCATTATTTTGTTTTCACAAGAGACAACGTTGTGCCAATTCTAACGCCATGGCAAATGTTCAAGCAAAGCATGCTAACTGTTCTGTCTTTGGCTGCACAGACAAGCACAGAACAGTATATAGAGTCACAGCCTCAGAAGAGACAAGCGAGCAGTGGATTTATGGATTTATTTACTGTATATGACGCTGCAGCCACACAGATCTAATATAAACATGCTATTTTTTCCCAGCTGTTTACCTTCACAGACATAACCGACTGTTTTTGTAACTCGTGTGTTTTTAACATAAACTTGTGTGTATTTGACAGTTTAAGCGCAACAAGACATGAAAGAGAACTTAGTTTTGTACTCACATGCCGTGTGACAGACACTTTCTATGTGCGTGTTTTGGATGTGTGTGCTCAGAAAACCCTGTATCAAAGTTTAAACTAATATTGTTTAAAACGCATTTTTTCAGCACAATAGACATGATAATTAAAACCAAACAGATGTTTTTTAGCAGAGTATCTGAGGTAGGAGCTGTAAAGGCACAGCCCTATTCTGGAAAAGCGGGCGGGGAGCAGCAGCTCATTTGCATTTAAAGAGACACGCACGAAAATAGAGTGTGGCTGCTTCCACTCAAAATAGGCATTTTCAAAAAGATATAATAAATGATCTGTGAGCTGAAACTTTACAGACTCATTCTGGGGAGACGTGAGACTTTTATACATATTGTAAAATGGGCATATTAGGTCTCCTTTAAACATAAAAAGGATGTGTGTGTGTGTGTGTGTATACAGACCTCTGTGGTTCACAAACAGCACCTAGAGTTGCCTGAGCTCTTTCAATTGCAGAGCAACATGACAATTTATGCTAATTAATGCCATTTTACACTTTAATTTCGAGTTTCATCAAGACTGCTGATGAAACCTTCAATGAGGCAATTCACAGCCTCTGCCTCTTAGAGGATTTTGATTGTGAAAAATGGCATTTAATGTATGCAGACAGAGGAACATGTTGCCCATGAATTACAGATGAAATGAATCAAAAAACATTCTTCTTCATTCATAAACGGTGACTAAAATTTAATATTGCTCTAAACTGCCACTCAATCTCATTACCAGACGGTGCAGCTAATGAGATTTTTCTCTCGGTTTCTCTTCTGCCTAAGCCTGATGAATTCCACTGCTGAGAAGATTGCAGTTTAATCCACATTTCTTTCACTCACAGCGATTCGCGCCGCTCTCGGACATCTAAAAAAATGGAAATCTGGGAAAAAATGGAAGCCGTTGCCCATATCTTGCATGTGCTCTTCAAAGCAGAGTGTTATAAATGAAATAAATAAAGAAAAATATAAAAATATTGAAATAAAAAACCATATTTGTTATATTTGTTATATACATGTACATATTTTATATTTGTTATATACATGTACATATTTTAAGGTTAAAAATAAAACTTAAATAAATAAATACATAATTAAAAAATAGTTATATTTATTTGTTTTATTTCAAGGTTATAAATAAATAATTAAAATCAAAGAAAAATATATTTATTTGTTTTATTTTAAGGTTAAAAATAAAAATGTAAAAATAAAACATTTAAAATAAATAAATAAATATATTAAAATGAAAAGCTATATTTGTTGTATTTTAAGGTTAATAATGAAAATGAAATGTAAATAAATCAATATTAAAATAAAACAGAATTATATTTATTTGTTTTATTTTAAGGTTATAAATAAATAAATAAATAAAATCAAACAAAATATATATTAACTTGTTTTATTTTAAGGTTAAAAATAAAAAAATTACATTTTAAATTTCAAGTATTATTTTTTAAATTGAAATTTAAAAAATAATAATAAATAATAAATGTTATAATTAAAATATTAAAACAAAACAGAAATATATTTATTTGTTTTATTTAAAGGTTAAAAATAAAAATTAAATTGAAATAACTAAATAAATATTAAAATAAAACAAATATATTTACTGGTTTTATTTTAAGGGTATAAATAAATAAATACATACATAAATACTTTTTTATTTTAAAAATAATGCATGTTTATGGTATGGTAATGTTTTAATTACTTATTTATTTGGAGTTCAGTTAAATCTTTTTCATACAAAGGTGGTCCATAATGACGACAGCTGTCAGCCTCCAAAAATAACAAAACACCATCAAAACAGTACCATAAAAGTAGTTCATATGACTGTCTTCTGTAGCCATACACAGTAAACAGACTGATATTTAAGTAATTGTTCAGTGACATTCTGCAAAAACGGTTCAGGACATCTTTCATTTCAGAGCTGTTTAAACATTTTCTAAACCATTTATAGCGCTTTGGGGAAATAGAAAGAAATGGGTTTTACAAGAGGTCAATTCTAAAACTCTGGAAGAGGGTCAGGTCGATGCCACTCACCTGCGATCATGTCATCCACAGAGCTCATTTTGAGCAATAGCCTCTGAATGAGGCCGACCTCAGTGCTGGTCTGCAGGTTGCGGACACTCTTGCGCAGTATGGCGGTGAACATGCTCCAGATTTCCGCCTGGCATGTGACTTCACAATGTTCCAGCAGCTCCAACATGCAGATGATGGCCTCTGCATCCTGGATGATGAAGTTCATCTCCAGGTCAAACTCGCCACCAACCAGCTGAAGCAGAAGAGAAAGAAAGAGAAACAGATTAGACTCATTGTATGTAACAACAAAGCGTGCTTTCCATCTAGAGCTTTTAGTGCCCGTTTGACGTCAGACAGACGCAAGTGAATCAATTGTGACAACAAATAGCTTAACTAGAAAAAAAAAAAGCAGATTCAACAATCAAATCCTTCTAGTCCTCTTCCGGTCATAAACAATAACTATAACCATTTGGGAATTATAAACACCAATCAATATTTGTGTTCCGAGGTCTAAGCAAGCATGAAATTGAAGATTTCAAGACTTGTCTCGGACACATAGGAAGACTTCAGGCACCTTCTTCAGAAAGCAGCGATGCACACATGTGGAAAATAGACCCTTGCTTCTCAAGGCTTATTTTACAACATTATCCAGAGTCCACAACTCCGTCTAACTTGTTGGGAATTCTTGTTGGCAGACGGGAATTAACTCTTGTCACACCTCGGATCCCATAGATCATTTGTTCTCAACTGGCGAGTTGCGACAAAAATGGTTCAGGAGCTGTTCTGATAGTTTTTTGGAGACAGCAAAGGGGAAATAAATGAATGTGCTTATTAAACTCAACTATATTATGCTACAAATCGATGTTACTTGAAGCAAGCTAAATTAGACAGATGCCAACATGTACAGGATGAGATGCCTTTACACTCTAAAACATAATGAAAACTGTTTTTTTTTTTTTAATAAAAATATTCAAATAAAACAAAAAACACATCTGGCCCTAAAGCTGAACCCTGTGGCACAACAATGACAGTTTTGCTCACCTAAAAGTTTTAAGCTATAGGGGTTCTCAAAAAAAGATACAAATGCTTCAAAACAAAAATGTGGAAGTTTGAAAGTTCGTTAAAGTTCATTATTTAAAGCCCTGGCACAGTCTATATACTGAGTTTGATTTTAGGACACTATTTTATACGATATACATAAAATTAATTATTTTAAAATTAAAATAAAATAAAAAATTTAAGGCATTTAAGCACATTAAAAAAGACATCACATATAATATTACATATCATTTAGTAAGCCTGTAACCACCTAAATCAATGATTTAAAAAAGCATTTTTGGCAAATACAGGTAATTTGCCAGAGAAATAAGATTTTTTTTAATATTTATGATTTTTATAGCGCCAGCTGTGGTCCGATCTCCCTAAAACTTTGCTTGTTCAGAATCACCTGTCGAATGTGCACACCAGATTTCATGAAGTTTTGAGTTTTCAATTAGACTTTATAGGCTTTTAGGTATATTTGGACAGGCCTCTTTTCTAAAACATTGAACAATTATTGACCTAGAGAGTCCAGAGAATTGCACTGCAGTGTTTTTTTCCAGATTGAGTGAAAAAAGCTAGTTCGCAAAAGTAGGTTTTTTACATTTTCTCAATCACTTAACAAACGATTTGATTGACAGCAGTGGTTCTAGAAGCAAAACTGCTCAGAATGAGGAGATCTACCGTATGATATGAATATCATGCATATGTGTGAAAAACCGTGCAATATACAATCATTTACACCCTTTACAATGCGATAACACCCCGTAGTGGCCGATTTCTTTCAAATTTCTCACAGATCTTTAGGGCCGTAATTCAAACAGGCCCACTGAGTTTCGTTCCATTCAACTTCCGTTAACCTTGTCTAATAGGTGCTCAAAGTTTATCACCCTCTGGCGGCCATGTATTTTGCGATATGCAAACATCCTTATAGCCACTTGCGACACTTTGGACCAAGACTGTGTGTACTGATTTTCATATCGATAGGACAAACGGTTGCGTACTTATGGCCATTTTTATGTTTTTTCCCTTTTATAGCGCCACCAAGTGGCCAAGCTCCACAATTTTTTTCATGCGGCCTCAGGTTCAGCTCTTACATACACGTTGTCAGTTTGGCAAAGATATCTCATTCTGTTCAAAAGTTATAGATGTTTTGGTAAAGGTGGCCCTGCCCCTTTTGAAAGTTTTGGCGTGCCTTGGGAGTACTACAAGCTCTAAATCTCAAAAAACATTTAGAAACCAAAACTGTCAATGTTCTAAGTCCTAAAACAAAACCAGCTTAGAACTGCCAGCTTAAATGAACTTGCTATTTAATTTATTTTAATGTTTAACTGTTTGACTGTTAAACCGCCAACTGTGGTCACGAAAACACTGCAGTGTTTTTTTCCAGATTGAGCGAAAAACCTAGGAGTAGTTCACAATTATTGATATTCACTCTCCAGAGAATCTTTCTGTACTGTTTGGTTCCAATTGGGCGAAAAACGTATAAAAAGTATCTGCTTTTTCCAAAAATTCTAAATATCCAAAAATTTTGCCTACAATCAATGGTTAAGGAGTTATGAGCAATTTCATACTTTTGATAGCTGTAGCGCCCCCGTCAGGCTGATTGGGGCGAGCCTAGGTGACATTGTAGATGGTGGGAGTACTACAAGCTATTAAAACTCAACAAACATTCAGAAACCAAAACTGTCAATGTTCTAAGTCCTACAACAAAACTAGCTTAGAACTGCCAGCTTAAATGAACTTGCTATTTAATTAACTTTTATGTTTATAACTGTTAAAGAGCCAACTGTGGTCACGAAACTTTCAGTTCGTGAAGTTTTGAGTTTTCGTTTAGGCTTTATAGGCTTTTGGGTATATTTGGACAGGCCCCTTTTCTAAACGACCCTGTTATAGCTTGCCAAAGAGTACATTTTAACATTTTTTTTCGATAATTAAAAGAGTCCAGAGAACTGCACTGCAGTGTTTTTTTTTTCCAGATTGAGTGAAAAACCAAAGAGTAGTTCACAATTATTGATATTCACTCTCCAGAGAATCTTCTTGCACTGTTTGGTTCCAACTGGGTGAAAAGCTAATAAAAAGTATCTACTTTTTGCAAAAAATTCTAAATATCAGAAAATTTCGCCTGCGATGAACGGTTAAGGAGTTATGAGCGCCCCCGTCAGGCTGATTGGGACGAGCCTAGGTCACATTGTAGATGGTGGGAGTACCACAAGCAACTAAAACTCAACAAACATTTAGAAACTAAAACTGTCAATGTTCTAAGTCCTGAAACAACAAAACCAGCTTAGAACTGCTGGCTTAAATGAACTTGCTATCTAATTGTCCTGCCGCTTTGATTTGACTGACAGTCTCCAGTCTACTGTACTAATTTCTCAACTGAACAGCTGATGGGCGTCATGACAACCACACTTTCTTTTCAGCTTTTATTTGAGGAGTGATTTGCATGAATGTGTTAGAGCTGTACTCTCTAACGGACCAAAACAGCATGACGAGAGGCAGTGGAGGGAGTGATAAACAGTGCCTCATCCCTGGAAAAAATGACAAGCGTTTCATTTATGAAAACGTCCATCAGTCAGTTTCCTCAGCCTTTTATAACATCCTAATGTGTGCAATGACTGACAGTAAAGAAGACAGCAGCAACAATTATAGAGCACAGCAATACACAGCATGTTAAATCAATTATAAAAGCTTAAAAAGACAGATATTTGCGTTAAACATGCATTTGATTAAACGAAACCTCCCATAAACGCTTTAAAAGGACCGTACTGTCAAAAGTGGCTAGTAGACGGCATACAATCTTCTGCTATCTTCTATACAACAATGGCGCAAATGAGTATTTATTCACCAAAAACAACAGTACAAGGTCCTGCTATAATGCCTGCCTAAATGAATCATTATGACAGGAAGGTATGCAGCATCTGTCTGACTGCTCCTAAAAACTAATTAGCATGAAGAACGAACAGCAAAAACGTTTCTCTGAAGTCTCAGCTGAAAACACAGCTGGCCCTAAGGCTGAACCCTGCGGCACACCAATAACAGTTTTGCTTACCTGAAAGTTTTATGCTGAGGGGCTCAAAACAAATGGCTCAAAACAAGTTTGACAGTTAGTTAAACTTCACTCTTTGGCAAAATCTACTGTATACTGAGTTTGATTTTAGGACATTGTTACCGTTGCATTTACTTTAGATATAAAGAAACACGAGCTACACTGCACATCAATTTAGAAATTATCACTGAATTTAGCCTAGTCTGGTTTGATCAAACTTAATTTGCTTTCCAATTAACAATGTCCCACAGTCGTTCAACCAAAAGGCAGTTTCACTGCTTTAATAAGACTTGCATAGATTTACTTCTGTTTAAAGAAAACTCAGTGAAGTGTAACAGCATATCAATGAGACTCTAGAGAAGCTTTTATTCTTACATTACACAGAAGTGTAGTCACAGAATCAAGTACAGAATCATAAAAACTAATTCACTTTTAATGGCTAAAATCAATCATCTGAATAAGTAAAAATATCCAATTGTCACGCAATACTGCTCTTTCTTTAAAAGAGTGGGATATTTCGTTCTTCCAATGTGTGCACTGCATGTTTTATCACACCAGCCATTGTGTTTACTAATTACGGTGGTAATTCATAGTATTCATAGTAATCATAGTATTTATCAAAAAATAAAACAACAATGAATACCGCAGTTCTTGTTTTCTGTTATCACCAAATTGCAAAATACATCATTCAACATTTTGAATTTTAATAAGCAAAAGGACGGAAACCTGTGCATAAGTGTTAGCGTGTTGCCAGACAAGACCTGCCTGTTCACCGCAGCTTCTTCTTTAATCACAAAGCTCGTCACACTCTGAAGTGAGGTGTTTAATTGCATGCTCAGATCCCGGGAGTAATTTGCATCCATTGTGCGACAAGAGGTAAATGAAGGCACAAAATCAAAGATTAGACACTCATGGTAAAAGAAAGCGCTCCCTCTCAGGCCAAACAGGAATCGTTCACAGTGAACAGTTAATCTCTGTTAATTTGCATTGAATTTCAGCATCTAGATTCCCAGTCGAGAGTCGCAACAGCTCAAAACACTCACCGAAAATATCTGGATGCTAATTGAATTATTTTAATGAAGTAACCGTTTATTTGCTAGAAGTGCAGAAATATTAGGGACACTGGTGCTAAAACAAAAGCTTGTTGATCGTTTTTTATGTTTACCAAAGCTGCAATTATTTAAAACTGCGTTAATGTGAAATACAATTACAATTTAAACAATTCTCATTTTATTATTATTTTACGATATTGGCATCCAACTCTGACTCTGTGTCAGTCCTTATTCTCCTTGATGTTAAGTGCAGCTTTTGATACTGTCGATCACACGCTATTACAGTTGAGGTCAAAAGTTTCCATACACCTTGCAGAATCTGCAAAATGTTAATAATGATTCTGTTACAATGTTATAATTAATCATACTGATGCTTCAGAAGGAAAAAACAACACATTAAGAGCCAGGGGTGTAAACTTTTGAACATAATGAAGATGTGTACATTTTTCTTACTGTGCCTAAATATAATTTTTTTTTTATTTAGTACTGCCCTTCAGAAGCTACAGAAGATACTTACAGTGTAAAAAAGATGGGTCTCAGAATCATACAGTCATTGTTGGAAAAGGTTTAATCACACAAAAAATGCTGAAAAAACTAAGAATTTATGTGACCTGAAGGATTTTTCTGAGGAACTATCAAAAAAAAAAAAAAAAAAAAAAAAAACACACACAGCTGTGGATCATTCAGGTAAGAACACAGTATTAAGAATCAAGTGTATGTAAACTTTTGAACAGGGTCATTTTTAGAAAGTCAACGATTATTTTCTTTTGTGGACTATATGTAAACATTTTTTTGTGAAATATCAGGTCAGTACTAAATAAAAAATGACATGCATTTTGTATGCTCCCTCCTTTTTTGGTAAAATAATTACATTTTGCAGATTCTGCAAGTTGTATGGAAACTTTTGCCCTCAACTGTACTTAGTCAACTTGAATCTGTTTTTGGTGTAACAGAGACTGCATTGGACTGGTTCAGATCTTATTTTTTCTGATCGCAGTCAATTTGTTTTTATGGATGGCCACAGATCAGAGATTGGTCCGGTTAGTACTGGTGTCCCGCAGGGCTCAATTCTTGGTCCTTTGCTTTTTAGCATTTATATTTATCAACTATTAAGATCTCTTGAGAGAACGATTAAGATAACTACTATTTTTATGCTGACGGCACCCAGATTTATATCCATTCAAAGCAGGTCAAGATGTGGACTTATCCCATATTTCAGATTGTATTTCAGAGATAAAAGGATTACTCCACTTCCACAATAAAAATTTCCTGTTAATTTACTTACCTCAATGTCATCCAAGATGTGCGTGTCTTTCTGTCTTCAGTCGCAAAGAAATACATTTTTTTGAGGAAAACATTCCAGGATTTTTCTCCATATAGTGGACTTCAATGGTGCTCAACAGGCTTTTTAAACTTTTTAACAATACTTTTAAACCTCAAGTGTTTGTCTTGTCTAACTGAGACGCGCATGCGTATTCTGTGCACTATAGTTCAAGACAGTTGGGGTATGTCAAAAAACTTCCATCTCATTTTCTCATCCCTATCTTAAAAGAACAGCTCACCAAAAAAATGACACATTGCTGAAAATGTACTCGTCTAAGGTCACCCAAGTTGTAAATGAGCTTGTTTCTACATCAGAACAGATTTTAGGAAATTCAGCATTACATCACTACATCTTGGATGGCCTGAGGGTGAGTACATTTTCAGCAAATTTTTATATTTGTGGGTGAACTCTTTCTTTAAACACAATAGCACTGGGAAATTTTAGTTTACTGGTTCCATTTCTCTCCAAAAATAGCTAGGAATGCTGAGAGAGGAAATGAGGTAGATATTAGCAAAACCGCTCAAACTAGAATCTGCTGATTTGGCACTCGAAGCAAAGATGAAGTGGGAGAGAGAAAGGTAATTAAACATTATGGTCAAGACATTTATGAGTCAACATTTGAGTTTTATGAGCGTTGCTTAAATGATCAAATTTTTAAGAAGCTCATATAAAGGCCACATTGGTACAGGGAAGTGGACTTGAGGCACTGTTTAATTTTAAGCCACATTTGGTAAATGCTGAATTAATAGCTGCATAAAGTGCAACCAAGGCTGCCATAGTGAGATGTAAGGATAAAATACAGATGAATTAGGAAAAACAAATGACTGACCCAATAGTGGCACTGCTATAAGATGCAACTTTTCTAAGGTAAAAACTAGCACACTACAGCAAAAAATACAAAACCAATTCCAAAGTCAGTTGATGACCTACTAAAATTACAAACTTGCAACTTAATTTGCTCTTAAATAATAATAATAATAAAAAAACATATCAACAAAAATTCTTTGCAATTGAAAAAAAAATAGCATTCAGATGTCTAAACAAGCAGACCTCTTTTAGAATTAATACAAATAAAATACAATTCACACAGATGAATACCTGTGAAAACTCCTGGTACTTTCATTTCCAGCCATTCAGGAATGCTTGTACTACCTTACAGCTTTTACAATGTAGTAATCAAACCCTGTTCCCCAGGAACACATGCTAGAATGAATGTGTCATAAACCACCAGCGATATGTAATGGTGCGCAGCTAGCTTGTCTGTACACAAAAGCAGTTGCCGTGACAACATACCCAGACACTTCAAAGTAGCTTTTGGCAAAATTAAAACATTCAACTGGCATGCAAATCATGCATTGGCTTGAAAAATGTATCCGCAAACACGCAGTATGTCATTTAAAGTCTACTCATTGTCTGCAGATCGCTTCCAGACTCATTGGAAGTTGTAAAGCTTCCGCTGATAGCATCGCAAGCATAACCTGTCTATGATCTGATAAGCTTAGTTACAGCTTTGAACATTAAATTTGCATGAAGTAATACATTTGCAATATAAACGGTTGATCTTTTTTTCATAAGCTTGTGAAATGACTGTAATGTGTGGATAATTCAACAACAAAATAGAGATGTTTTACTGTTTTTCTATTATTTATAATAACAGGAAATTGGTATTTAATAAGTCAGCACTTAAGTAATTAGGTACTGCTTTTTAATATGTGGCTTCTGTAGATAATTACAAGCTTTAACTACTAATTACTTTAATTCACCCTCTTTTTATATTCTTAGATGTTATATTTACTGTACATTGTTTTTTTCTTGATAATTCTACACATATAAAGGCTACGCTATATCCACCACAGTCTCACAGACTTCAGACTTCCTTTCTTTGAAATGCTTTCTGCTTTCTCATTTTAGAGGAAAAATATCTTCGAGTCTTCAAACCTATGTTTAAACCTATGTTTAAGTTCACTGCAATCATAAAACTTGAGATCTAATGTCAGCACAACGGGAAACTGACAGGAAGAGGACTGCTGCAGCAATTGGAAAAAGTGACAGCATACAAGCTAAGACACTGAACTGGCTTGTATTTAAACTGGTAAAAAAAAAAAAAAAATAAAAAAAAAAAAGATTTTTTTTTAATTCAAACATTTGGGGTTTCTAAATTATTTTAAAAGAAGTCTCATATCCTCACCACGGTTATATTTAGATAGTCTCAGCTGAAAACACATCTGGCCCTAAAGCTGAACCCTGCAGCACATCAGTAACAGTTTTGCTTACTTAAAAGTTTCTTTCTGTGAGAGGCAAGAGGTTAATATTTTTGGAAAAATTACCTGCCTGTGTTAAAAAAAAATAATAATAATAAAAAAAAGAACACTACCTGTCAAAAGTTTTTGAACACTAAGATATTAAATGTTCCTGCATTTATTTGATCCGAAATACAGCAAAAACAGTAAAAAAACATATTTTTAATATTTAAAATAACTCTTTTCTATTTGAATATATTTTAAAATATCATTTATTCCTGTGATTTCAAAGCTGAATTTTTAGAATCATTACTCCAGTCACATGATTCTTTAGAAATCATTCTAATATTCTGATTTGCTGCTCAAAAAACATTTATTATTATGATTATGTTGAAAACAGCTGAGTAGAATTTTTTCAGGTTTCTTTGATGAATAGACAGTTCAGAAGAACAGCATTTATCTGAAATAGAAATCTTTTGTAACATTATATCTTTATCGTCACTTTTGATTTAAAGTGTCCTTTGCTAAATAAAAGTATTAATTTCTATGATTTCTTTCCCAAAAATAAATAAATAAATAAAAATAAAAATTATACAGACTCCTAGCTTTTGAATGGCATAGTGTATGTTACAAAAGCTTTTTATTTCAGATAAATGCTGATCTTTGGATCTTTCTATTCATCAAAGATGAAAAAATGTACTCAACTGTTTTAATATTGATAATAATAATAATAATAATAATAATAAATGTTTCTTGAACAGCAAATCAGCATGTTAGAACGACTTCTAAAGGATCATGTGACACTGAAGACTGGAGTAATGATGTTGAAAATTTAGCTTTAATCATAGGAATAAATTACACTTTAAAATATATTCAAATAGAAAGCAGTTATTTTTAAACTGTAAAAATATTTCACAATATTATTGCTTTTTGCTGTATTTTGGATCAAATAAATGTAGACTTGGTGAGCAGAAAAGACTAGTTTTAAAAACATCATAAATCCTACCGTAAAACTTTTGACTGGTAGTGTATGTAATTTGTGATAAAATTAATAAAAAGTTCTGAGCATTTATTTGAAATAAAAATCTTTCCTGCAACATTTGGTCAATTTAATCCTTGTCGAAAACATATTATTACTTTTTTTTTTTTTTTTGGTTTTCAACAGATGCTTTCATTCAAGGAACACAAAAGGAGAGTATTACACTTCAAAATTACTTACATTTCAAATGCCTTCAGGCTTGAAAAATAATCTGCAGTTCGAGGGTTAGTAGTACAGTATATGATTTTTTACCTATCACTTTAATTGTCCCTGGAACACTAAAACATCATGGATGTGTATAGCCTGAGCTTGAAAGTGAAAATGGATGTCACGGCCTCAATTTATCTGCAAATGAATCAGCTGATATGCAATTTCACAGGCACCGTCAGCATTTGCACACCTATAAAGAGCCATTAAAAATGACCACTATATTATAAAGATTGCCCATTAAGCAGCATTAAGTATCTCCGATCGGTAACCAATATTCATTTGCATGCATAATATATCAGAGGCAGGTTCATGAAATGTTCATAGGAGTTCATGACTGTTAACTTAACAGCTTTGACCATACAGCCCACGAAATGATCCACTCATGAGCTGATATTCAAAGAATCCTCAGGCCTAGCACAGCAGACATGACTGGAGCGAAGACTTTATGATTAGCAAACACAACGATCAGAGGTGCTTCAATTAGGTCCTGCTATGGCAGCCAGCCAGTTCCATATGCGCCCTCCCATAGGAGAGAAAAATCACAAATGAGATCTCTTTAATATCTCAATTGTTTCAATGATATTAAATGAAGAGCAAATGAAGACTTCAGCTGAAGTTTCTTGTTTTACAGATTTTTCTTCTCTAGAGCTTCAATAGAGATGAAATCAAATATTTATGTTTCAATATGTGCTTCAAAATACTAAAGTCTACCATCAAAAATCCAATAGCCTTCTAATAGGTAATTTTAGGTTGGAATAAAAGATCCTGATATATCAAAGAACAATCTTTAAAAAAAAATAATAATAACAAATTCTGAGCTTCTCCTCCCCATCCACCACTTTCTGACTAGTTGGGGTTGAGAGATGCTCGGTTGCCATGGTTATGGGTAGCACAAATCAGACTTTAGCCATTTTTTTCCACTGCACGCTTTCGTTGGCTATGAACACAGTGGAAATAAACAGCGCTGATGTCCTATTTACTGAGAGTTATGGTGAGAGGAGGAAGCAGGCAGCAATGGAGATCTCTCCAGGGAAGAGCAGGTGCTCTATCTATTTTATCATGTATACATTTGTCAAGCAGGATACCAGGAAGGTTGTGTCTTCGGCTGGTTTGAGGTGATAAAAGCAAAAGCGCAAACAGTGCAGCCTGGTTGAATTTTTGCATGCCTGAAGCCACTGTTCGATCACATCTGGTGAAGAATAACTCTCTAGAAACAGGCAAACCTTGCCTGGTGTGCTACCTGAAAAGCTGACATGCTGGTTCATGTGTTCGGAGGTGAAATAAATGCTTAAACGGAATATATTAGGCAATGCATCTAAGGTGGATCAAAATGTAATGTTGCTTTTAATTTTTAAACATGCATGTACAGTAAATCAAGCAGTTTGCAGAAGTCAATCTGTGAAAATAAACATTTTATTCTATGTTAAAATTAGGGTTGGAAAAAAATTAAGTCATGCATCTTACAATATTGTAAACTTGCACTGTATTACTAAGTTCTAGTCTACATCACAGCGAAACACTATCTTTACACTTGTCTGTGCATTGAGTTCAGTTTTTCTTTTTGCAAGTTACATATTTGCACCAGTAGGTGGGGACAAATGACTCTCCTTATGAGGGAATTATTGAACCATACATTCAAACGAGTCGTTCAAAAATACTAAGTCATTCAGGACCTATATATGTATTTATAGCAAGCTATATTTACCTACATTTATTTGTTTTAACAAATATTTTAAAATTTAGAAAATATCACGAGGACCGTGAATATTTTTCAGTGAAGATGCAAATGAATCGATGAGTCAGAGTTCTGAACTGATTCAACTAAATGAACAGTTTGAACAGATTCACACAAACCAACGTGCTAAAAGCGTATTTACTACTAATTTAAATCAAAGATTATATTATATACTTGTCTTAATGCTTTCATACTTGTCGCCATATTAGGAAATGACGTAACTAGTGTCACAACGCCCTTTTTAAGAAAAGTTAATGTCGAACAAGCAACGGATTCAAGCATTCAAAATGCTGTTTAAAGCCACAAACAAACTCACTACGAATAAATAACGCTATTTGCTTGATTTAAAAAGCATTTTCTTTCCAGTTTAACATGCAAAATTCAACTATGAACCATCTTTAGTGTAAACAGAAAACTAGCAACTACTAACCTAGCATTTCCTGACAGCAGCTGTTTTCAGAAGAACAAACTTTTCCAGCAAGTAGCAGTGTTGTAGAGTGACAAAGCGACATTTTTATGCCATAATATAATATTGCTCATGGAGATTTTTTACCGCTACAAAGCCCAGCTCATTCAAATCAATCGGTTCATTTGAATCGGTTCGTGTAAATGAACCAAATCAAAATAGAAAGGTACCGACTTAAGTCTACACGTTTTGGTAGCGAAACGAAGCTTTGTGAACCACCTAGGTTTTCTTCTTCTTCTTTCATTCACCTACTATAGGTTTTTCTCTCATCTACTCTAAACATTTCAGCAAAGAAGCTGTGGACGTCACCGATTGCGTGGTTTTGGCACAAATGAATCAAGTGATTCAGTGTAAATGTGTTGCGTATTTGACACAAGCTTTGGAGCTTATGTGTCATCACCTTTTTTTTTTTTTTTTTTTATAAATATTCAGTTAAAAAGTGCTTTCCATAACATTAGCCAGACAAAAAAATGGTTGTTCCATTTTATTTTAGATGCATTTAATCTAAATGTAGTTCACGGCTGTCACTCTAACTGAAATATTTATTCCTCCAAAAATACTCAGTGTTTTTAAACCAGAAAAATAGGTCTCAGATTAAATTACTGGCTATAGTTAGGCTACACTGAATTATGAAAACCTTGAGAAATGAGACATTACACGTTTCACCTTTAACTTGAACATCATCTAAATGACCACTGCAAGATAAAATATAATTTAATAACTAAGTGGGATGAAGTACATCGAGATTCCATTTACCAATGAATGCTGCTCTTCTGCATTTGCCATGTAAGGCCTGATCATAAGAAAACAAATCGGAAAAGAAAGAATGAGAGTGGCATACACCGCAAAGACGTTCTCATGCGCACCGTGACACAAACTCTCTGGAGAAAAGACTCAGACGGGAGAATTCTGCCTGCAGCATTTCCTCTCTCTTCTACCTTTGAACTGTCAAAATGTCACAACTATAAAGGTCAAGGGAAAAGACAGATGAGGAAGGGGGAGATCAGATACACAAATTAGTTTATTGTTCCCTCTGCCCCATTCATTCTGGTTAGTTCTCTGCGTGTCACACATCAGGTCCTCTGAGCTCGTGACGTTGAGCTAACTGTCAGATCAGCTCTGTATGAAGAGTCCTGATGGAGTTCTGCTGGAGATGGTTGATGTAACTCAGCCGTAAGAAAACACTTGGGAATTTGTAGCGGATTTCAAAGGAAACATTATTTATGTGGTGGAACAGTGACTGTCTGTGATATCCTATCATGTTTCTTTGCCGTGAAAACACTGATCAAATGTTTTGTGAACAAAACTAGTCAACATTTAAAAAACTGATATGCCTATATCAATGTTTGCTTAAAGGGACAGTTCACCCAAAAATGAAAATTACCTCATGATTTTTCTCACCCTCAGGCCATCCTAATATATGTGACCTTCTTCTTTCAAATGAATACAGTCGGAGTTATACTACAAAATGTCCTGGCTCTTGCAAGCTTTATAATGGCAGTGAATGGCTGCTGAGATTTTGAAACAAACAAAAGTGCATTAATCTATCATAAAAAGTACTCCAGATAGCTCTGGGGGGTTAATAAAGGCCTTCTGAAGTGAATCGGTGCATTTGTGTAAGAAAAATATCCATATTTAAAACTTTATAAAATCTCTAACTTCCCCTAACTGACTTACTTCAGAAGGTTCACTTCATTTTGCTTCAAAATCTCAACAGCCATTCACTACCATTATAAAGCTGGAAAAGCCAGGATTTTTTTTTAATATAACTCCAATTGTATTTGTCTGAAAGAAGAAAGTCATATACACCTTGGTTGGCTGGAGGGTGAGTAAATCGTGGGGTAATTTTCATTTTTGGGTGAACTATCCCTTTAAAATTCACAAAAGAATTGTAAATAAATAATATTTATTTAATCAAGGAATAGTTCACCCAAAAATGAAAATTTAACTTAAAATATAATCACTCTCAAGCCATCCAAGATTTTGTTTGTTTTGTTTTGTTTCTTTGTTTGAGAGTTTTTTTCTTCAACGTTACAGATTTGAAGAATTTTAGCATTACATCACCTGCTCACCAATGGATCTTCTGCAGTGAATGGGTGCTGTCAGAATAAGACTCCGAACAGCTGATAACAACATCTCAATAATCCAAAAGTAATTCACACAACTCCAGTCCATCAGTTAACATTTGGTGAAGTGAAAGTCTGGTCAAAATGCTTGCCAATGGATCCTCTGCAGTGAATGGGTGTCGTCAGAATGAGACTCCAAACAGCTGATAAAAACATCACAATAATCCACAAGTAATCCACACAACTCCAGTCCATCAATTAACGTTTTGTGAAGTGAAAGTCTGGTCAAAATAATAAATAAAAACATCTCAATAATCCAAAAGTAATTCACACAACTCCAGTCCATCAGTTAACATTTGGTGAAGTGAAAGTTTGGTCAAAATACTCCATAATCCATAAAAACACTTTGTCAGAAAAAAATGTTCTCCTCTTACATCAAAATCCACCAACTTATTTGTTTCGAACTGTTTTTGCTTATAAATAGTGCTTTCATCAGCTGTTTGGACTCTCATTTTGATGGCACCCATTCACTTCAAAGGATCCATTTGTAAGCAAGTGTAAATGTAATGCTAAATTTCTCCAAATCGGAGTCGTTTTTCAACACGTTTTCATTTTTAGGTGAACTTTCCCTTTAAAATTCAAATAAATAAAGAAATAAATAAATTTAATCAAGGCATAGTTCACCCCAAAAAAATGAAAATTTACTTAAAATGTAATTACTCTTGTTTGTTTGTGCGCTTTTTTCTTCAAAGGAACATATTTTGGAGAAATTTAGCATTACATCATTTGCTTGCCAATGGATCCTCTGCAGTGAATGGGTGCTGTCAGAATGAGAGCCTAAACAGCTGATAAAAACATCACAATAATCCACAAGTAATCCACATGTCTTCAGTCCATCAATTAACATTTTGTGAAGTGAAAATCAGGTGAAAATAAGTCCATAATCCACAACAACACATCCTCCCAGTAGAAAAGTCCATCTAATGTCCTCTTGCATTAAAATCCACCAACTTGTTTGTTTAGAACTGTTTTTGCTTCTAAGTTGTGCTTTCATCAGCTGTTTGGACTCTCATTCTGACGGCACTCATTCACTTCAAATGATCCATTGGTAAGCAAGTGATGTAATGCTAAATTTCTCCAAATCTGTGAGTCGATATTTAACACATTTTCATTTTTAGGTGAACTATCCCTTTAAAATATATAAATAAATAAATTTAATCAAGAAATAGTTCACCCCAAAAAAATGAAACTTTGCTTAAAATGTAATCACTCTCAAGCCATCCAAGATTTTGTTTTTGTTTGTTTCTTGTTTGTTTGTGAGGTTTTTTTTTTTTTTGTACTTGTGCTTGCCAATGGATCCTCTGTAGTGAATGGGTGTCGTTAGAATGAGACTCCAAACAGCTGATAAAAACATCACAATAATCCACAAGTAATCCACACAACTCCAATCCATCAATTAACGTTTTGTGAAGTGAAAGTCTGGTCAAAATACAAGTCCATTATCCATAATAACACTTACCAGTGTTTGTTTAGAAACATTTTTACCTGTAAGCAGTGCTTTAATCAGCTGTTTGGACTCTCATTCTGACGGCACCCATTCACTTCAAAGGATCCATTGATAAGCAAGTAATATAATGCTACATTTCTCCAAATCTGTGAGCCGATTTTCAACACATTTTTATTTTCAGGTGAACTATCCCTTTAAAATATACAATAACTAAATAAATAATATTTATTTAATCAAGGAATAGTTCAGCCAAAAATGAAAATTTACTTAAAATGTAATCACTCTCAAGCCATCCAAGATTTTGTTTGTTTTGCTTCTTTGTTTGAGAGTTTTTTTCTTCAACGGAACATTTTTGGTTGTAAGCAGTGCTTTAATCAGCTGTTTGGACTCTCATTCTGACGGCACCCATTCACTTCAAAGGATCCATTGATAAGCAAGTGATATAATGCTACATTTCTCCAAATCTGTGAGCCGATTTTCAACACATTTTTATTTTCAGGTCAACTATCCCTTTAAAATACACAATAACTAAATAAATAATATTTATTTAATGAATGAATAGTTCAGCCAAAAATGAAAATGTACATAAAATGTAATCACTCTCAAGCCATCCAAGATTTTGTTTGTTTTGTTTCTTTGTTTGAGAGTTTTTTTCTTCAACGGAACATTTTTGCTTGTAAGTAGTGCTTTAATCAGCTGTTTGGACTCTCATTCTAACGGCACCCATTCACTTCAAATGATCCATTGATAAGAAAGTGATATAATGCTACATTTCTCCAAATCTGCGAGTCGATTTTCAACACATTTTCATTTTTAAGTGAACTATCCCTTTAAAATTTGTATAAATAAATACATTTATTCAAGGAATAGTTCAGCCAAAAATGAAAATTTTTCAACACAATTTTATTTTTGGGTGAACTATCCCTTTAAACTAAACTGTAAACTACGCCGGTATGCAGAGATTAGCTAATCATAACAGCGATCATTTACATATGAAAGTCAACTTTTTTTTACAACAATTTTTGCTGCCGAAAATCTCAAATAAGTGGGCTTTAGCAGAATGCTAAAAAAGTATAAAATACATAACAGTCTAAAATATGGCTCCTGAATAAATGAAAGCACCGTTAATGAAACAGAAAATTCATAGTTTTGAATATCAAGGTTGATTGCTCACAAAGCAGGTTCATAAAAAGACGTCCCCAAAGCCTGTGATGTCACCAGTCAGTAATACTTCTCAATAAATGAAATTCATGAAACCAGACGTTCCTTTGTGTGAAGCTTCACAAAGCGCATTCCTTTGAATGTGTTATCTTCAAATCCCTCATTGATTCTGCTGCTGACAGCACGTAACTTTAAATTGAACGCTTTCTGAGTCATCGCTCATCATTTGTGGCCAGTCATCAGGTCCTGCGCATGAATTCTAGTGGTCTGCATTTCCCATCCTGCTTAGAGCTGCACGCATTAGCCTAAGCATTATTACAGCTTGACTGCTTTTCATAAAGAAACGCAGCATGATATGAATGAGTGAGACTGCACACTTTTACAGAGTTGTTTGTTGAGAAAGATTAAACCGTACGCATGAAGTCATTCTGTGTGGTGCTGTAATCACAGACTCGCACAAGAGCACAAATTTAGTCTCACACAGCTGGACGCAGAAAGGGAAAGACAAAAGCCGAAAAGCCACTAAAGCCAAAGAGTAAATGTTTGGCGGAAATAATAAGAGACGTCGTCACAACTCACACAGAGCAAGCTGTATGTAACAAAAATATATAAAAACCATAGGCTGTTAATTTCTTTTTGGAAAAAGAAAAAATACCTTTAAAACAGAAATAAGGAGTTTTCCAACCAATAAATAAATACATAAATTTAAACGATATGAAACAAAGCCGGATATAACAAAAATATATAGAAACTATAGGCTGAGAATTTACTGCAGTTACTTTTTTAAAAAAAAAAAATCCAAAATAAGGAATTTTTCTTGACAAACCAAATAAATAAACAAATAAATACATTTACATTTTATATACAAAAAATCTTTTAAACTGAAGATGAAAATATGTCACAAAACAAATAGAAACTATAGGCTGTCAAAAAATATTTAATTTAATTCAAATCCAAAATAAGGAAATTTCTTTGCCAAACCACAATGAATGAATGATTAAATGAAAAAAATAAATAAAAAATTAAAGTTAAATAAGTTTACTGCAAATACGTTTTGAAAAACAAAAAAGTAATATTTAATTTAATTTAATTTATTTTATTCCAAAATAAGAAATTGTCCTTGCTAAACCACAATGAATAAATAAATAAAAAATGTTTTAACCTGAAGAAGAAGATGTATGTAACAAAAATATATAAAAACCATAGGTTGTTAATTACTTTTTGAAAAAAGAAAAAATACCTTTAAAACAGAAATAAGCAATTTTCCATTAAATAAATAAATACATACATTTAAATTTTATGAAACCAACAAAGTTGGATATAACAAAAATATATAGAAACTATAGGCTGTAAATTTATTGCAATTACTTTTTTAAAACCGAAAAAAAAAATGTCCCTAACAAACTAATTTAAAAAAACAAAACAAATAAATACATTTACATTTTATTAAAAAACAACAACAAAAAATATTTTAAACTGAAGATGAAGATATGTCACAAATAAATAGAATCTATAGGCTGTCAAAAAATATTTTATTTAATTTAATTCAAATCCAAAATAAAGGAAATGTCTTATAAATAAATAAAAAATAAATAAAAATTTAAAGTTAAATAAGTTTACTGCAAATATAAAAAAGTTATATTTTATTTTATTCCAAAATAAGAAATTTTCCTTGCTAAACCACAAGGAATAAATAAATTAAAATGTTTTAATCTGGAGAGGAAGATGTATGTAACAAAAATATAGAAATTATAGGCTGTCAAAAAATATTTAATTTAATTTAATTCAAATCCAAAATAAGGAAATTTCTTTGCCAAACCACAATGAATGAATGAATAAATGAATGTGAAAAAAAAAAAAATTTAAGTTAAATAAGTTTACTCCAAATACGTTTTGAAAAAAACAAAAAACTAATATTTTATTTTATTTTATTTTATTCCAAAATAAGAAACTGTCCTTGCTAAACCACAATGAATAAATAAATTAAAATGTATTAATCTGAAGAGGAAGATGTACGTAACAAAAATATAGAAATTATAGGCTGTCAAAAAAAAAAACAAAAAAAACATTTAATCCAAAATAAGGAATTTTCTTTGCCAAACCACAATGAATAAATAGATCAATTTAAATTTAAAAGGGGAAAAAATAATCCGAACAGCAATATGGATGTAACAAAAATGTATAGAAACTATAGGCTATTAATTCACTGTAATTACTTATTAAAAAAACAAACAAAACAAATTAATTCAAATACAGAATTTTCTTTGCCAAACAACAATAACATTTTAATTAAATGAAAAAAAAATAATCTGAAGTTGACATTTCAAAAAAGTTCCTAAGAAGATTTAGAAATGTAATTTATGCAACACACTGAGCTGTGGTGCTTATTTCTATTCCTATCTCCACTATTCCTTTCAATTAGAATGGAAAGGCCAAAGAAAATAAATAAATAAAATCAAGTAATAATTCACTGTCAGCTGGCGACAAGACCTGCATCTGGGGAACACAACCTTAGAAGAATCAGTACATATATCCAAGGACATCAAGATGAACCCCAATCACCTCATTTATCTTATTTCATGAAACAATATTCGCACACCCACATTCCACCATCCCTCGTCACACTGGGATGTGGATCCGCTCCATAAGTTTTCTATATTCCTCCGCTATCCGTCGAACTGCAATGAAGTGGCTCTCTGAGACGATTCCGACAGCGCAATTATTTTGATCAAACAGCAAATTATCTCATATGTGCCGAGCTCTCGGTGGCACCAGGGGGGCTGTTTCTGTTTTATCAGAGAGGAAGAGAGCAGGTACATGTCATGCTGTGAATGCCAATGCAGGAGGAAGTAGATGAAGGAAGGATGAGGGGGAAGAAACTTCCTGGCAGAGGTGCTCTTCGTTAGCCTGAGAGCGGTGGAAAATGAGGTGAAACGTCAAGGTGATTTGGTGGGCATGTGCTCTCACTTTTGGAGACGTGTAATTATCTGAAAAGTGGAATGACGAGGAGCTAACGGACACCTTCACAAAGGTCAAAGACATTTTATACTGAGAGACAAATGTGTGACCGAGAGGCCGCGGGGAAAAGTGTCACTGACATATAAACGCCTCCACAAATCCAGCTTAAGAATTGTTTTTTTCATAAATTGTAATTGTATACTTATGGGAAAAAAAATAAAACAAAATAAAATTAAAATTAAAATTTATTATATAGATTATTTAAATATCTAAATCTCTAGAATTTTTTTTTTTTTTTATTTCTACTTCAGACTGAAAGATTTAAATATTTTTGTTGTTGTTTCATATAATTGATTGACTGATTGATTGATTGGTTGATTGGCAAGGAAAATCCCTTATTTCAGATAAATTAATTTAATCAATTATTAAACACATTTAGCCTTTTTTTAGTCTTTTAGCCTGTAGTTTCAATAGATTTTGTTACATCCAGCTTTATTTTTATTTAGAAATAAATTAATAAATAAATTCATTAAAATAAAACGAATTCAAATGGATAAATACTACATCTACATCTCTTTAGACTATTTTTAATTAAATATTATTATTATTATTATTATTATTATTATTATTATTATTATTTTAAGTAATTGCATTAAACTGGGAGCCTAAAGATTATACATTATAAGGAGATTTACATTTTTTATTCAATTTAAATGCATTTCTTTATTTATTGTGGTTCGGCAAGTAAAATTTCTTATTTTGAGAAATATTGTATCTATTTCTTTTTTTTTTTTTTTAAGTAATTGAAGTAAACTGACAGCCTATAGTTTCTATACATTTTAATACATCTGGCTTTATTTTTATTTAGAAATAAATTAATAAATAAATTCATTAAAATAAAAATAATTCAAATGGATAAATTAAAAATCTAAATCTCTTTAGACTTTTTTTATTAAATATTATTATTATTATTTTTTTTTAAAGCAATTGCATTAAACTGACAGCCTAGAGTTTTTTATTTAATTTAAATGCACTTATTTATTTATTGTGGTTTGGCCAGTAAAATGTCTTATTTTGTGAAATATTTTATTTAATTATTATTATTATTATTCTTTTTATTTTTTTTAATTTTAAGTAATTGAAGTAAACTGACAGCCTATAGTTTCAATACATTTTAATACATCCAATTTTATTTTTGTTTAGAAATAAATTAATAAATATGAATTAAAATAAAAATAATTAAAATGGATAAATTAAACATCTAAATCTCTTTACACATTTTTTTATTACATACTAAATTAATTTTTTTAAAGCAATTGCATTAAACTGACAGCCTAGAGTTTATACATTTTGAGATTATTATTTTTTTTTATTTAATTTAAATGCATTTATTTATTTATTGCAGTTCGGCAAGTAAATTTTTTTATTTTGGGAAAAATTTTATTGAATTACATTTTTTTTTTTAATTTTAAGTAATTGAAGTAAACTGATAGCCTATAGTTTCAATACATTTTGATACACCCAATTTTATTTTTATTTAGAAATAAATTAATAAATACGAATTAAAATAAAAATAATTAAAATGTATAAATTAAACATCTAAATCTCTTTAAACTTTTTTTTTATTACATACTAAATACATTTTTTTATTTAATTTAAATGTATTTAATTATTAATTGTGGTTTGGCAGGTAAAATTTCTTATTTCGGGAAATAATTTAATAAATTACTTTTTTTTTTTTTAAATAATTGGAGTAAATTGACAGCCTACAGTTTCAATACATTTTGATACATCCAGCTTTATTTTTATTTAGAAATAAATTACTAAATAAATCCATCAGAATAAAAATCCAAAACTCTTTAGACTTTTTTATTAAATATTAAATGAAATTCTTTTCATCGTTTGCATTAAAATGACAGCCAAAAAAGTTTATTTATTTATTTTATTAATCAATTAAATGTATTTATTTGTTGTGGTTTGGCAAGAAAAAAAAAACCTTATTTCATAATTAAATTGTATTTACTTATTATTATTTTAAACTGACAGACAAATGTGTGACGAGGTCACAGAGCTTCCACAATAAAAAAAACAAGATCAGAAGGCGATGGTCTGATTATGAATGATTTATGACCAAACATAACTCTTTTCTGTGTGTCTATTTATCATGTCAAGTTTTGCATGGAAGCCAAGAAGCAAATACACAACATAATAAACAATAAATAAATCAACAGCTTGTATTTGACAAAGCGTCGCCGCTCATTTGAGGTAAAACTGGAACGTAGCCTCAGCTGCACCTAGAGAGAACAGAGCAGTGCTCTTCCATTTGATATGACTGATAAAAGACACAGCAGACACCTGGAGCAGCCTGGTGAGTTCAGCTGACAGACTTCAGCACTACGGACAGCTCAGCTCTCCAAACCTGCCAATGCCGGCAAATCCCACTGAAATCAAACGCACCACATGTACTCTATTTACCCCATCTGCTGTTTGCTGCTTGAATTTACCCCTAGCTGCTGTAGGGCACTCACTGACTGCACAGGGACCAATTGGAGGTAGTTTGGCATCGTAATCACGCTGAGAAAGACAGCAAAAACATGATTGGTTGAAGTATGATGTTTGTTTCCATTGCCATACTTTCTGAGAATGGGAAATGGATCTATAGATATTTTCTAGTAACAATGCTTAAAAAGCAATTATTCTATTGTCTTTATGAAAACATAGCTACCACATATAGAAAATTCTGTCAATACCATCTCGAAGCTTAAATCGTGGGAGGATTGTATTATGAAAATGAATCCTTTTTCTTTCAGATTTGCACAAAAACTGCTGAGCACAAACTCTTCTGTCTATGGCACGTCTCCAAGTCTAAAATGCTGTGGTGAAAAAGAACAAGAAAGAGTTGCATGCTTCTGTTAAATGGATTTAAGAGCTAGCTGAGCTTGTTTGCTGTACAGAATCAGTTTCCAAAGCCTGTCTTCTATCAATAACACCTGTTAAAACTGAGCTGCAAAGTTGAACAATGACAACTTGTCAGCAGGGTAGACTGATAGCTGACTACTGCTGTTTATCCATGGCTTATATTGTAAAATGTGACAGAGATCCTTTATTTGGTTGAGACTTCTTTGTTCATGCCACTTTCAGTCTGCTGGCCAGTGAGCACTACACAGTGCCAAGCCAGTATCAGAAATCATATCAGATCTTGTGACAAGTGAGCGTACAGGAGAAAATAAAACAGCAATAGAGCAGGAAATAAATCTGGCAAGACAAAACAGAAAAAGTGAGATGACGAAAATGAGAGAGACAGATTCAATCAGAGTACACCGACTCTTGCTTGACAAACAAGCTGTGATTTGTGTCGCTATGGCAGCAGGTCACTTGCTTGCGAACCCCTTCATTCGCATTCCATTCATTTCCATCTGTCCAGACATAATTGCCTCGGGTCATCATATGGACATGCTCCTTTATGACATGGACATGCCCTTACTGCTGAGTGCACATACAGAAAAACACTCCAAACATCTTGAAGAAGAAATGAGCATGATTGGCTTTATTCTCCTTGTCTTGTGCAGTAGTGAAACAGGCTTTGCTTGGAGATATATATACATAATCTTATGTTATATATAATACACTGACCAAAATTATAAACGCAACACTTTTGTTTTTGTCCCCATTTTTCATGAGCTGAACTCAAAGATCTAAGACCTTTTCTATGTACACAAAAGGCCTATTTCTCTCAAATATTGTTCACAAATCTGTCTAAATCTGTGTTAGTGAGCACCTCTCCTTTGCTGAGATTATCCATTCACCTGAAAGGTGTGGCATATCAAGATGCTGATTAGACAGCATGATTATTGCACAGGTGTGCCTTAGGCTGGCCACAATAAAAGGCCACTCTAAAATGTGCAGTTTTACTGTATACGTTGTTTGCAATCACGTGATTCTGAGGACGCGCGAAATGCAGATGGAGGGCAGGAAGTGATTTTTCTCTATAGGAATCAATAGCAGAATCTCAAAATGACTATGTTTTCAGTTGTTTATGGAATTCGGTCAAACCGAGAAATTTAATTTTGTATCGTGTATGAAAATTTGCTGTTCTTAAGGAGAAAAAGGCAAGGATTGACTGAAAAAAAGCAGGGAAAAGTGGCTTGTAAACCTGCGTCTGCGTTCAGGAGGACAGTCAGATAACGCCTGTGTGCGCGAATGGTTAATAAAAGATATAATAATATTAAGATATATGTAAATAGATTCAGGGTTAGATGCTGAGAATTCACTCAATGCTAAATGCCACACGTAGATACAATGTAAATAAGATATTATATTTGCAGTTGATTACAATGGGACCTTGTGAGATTTCGATAAATTGAAGTGAGTGACAGCTTTTTGACAGACAGACGTCCTTTCCTTTTCCTTTCCTTTTTAGTGACTATATGAAAGCGCTATTTGTTTGGTTTTGTGGCTATTGGTCCTGTTAGCAGCATGCAAAGCGAAACTTTTATTAAAATTCCGAACTGTTTATAGAAAGCGAGCAAATAGCGCTTCCGTATAGTCACTAAAAAGCTGCCACTCACTTCAATTTATTGAAATCTCACAATGTTCCGTTATAATCAATGACGCTCTCGAAACTACAAATATAATATCTTATATTGTGTCTACATGTGGCGTTTAACATTAAGTGAATTCTCACTGTCTCACGCTGTATCTATTTATATATTTCTTTATTAATATCTTAACATATTATTATATCTTTTCTTAACCATTTGCACACACAAGCATTATCCGACTCTCCTCCTGACCACAGACGGAGGTTTACAAGCCACTTTTTCCTGCGCTTTTCAGTCAATTTCTTGCCTTTCCCCCCTTATGAACAACAAATTTTCATACATGAGAAAAGCTCTTTTGTGGTTTCTCGGTTTGACCGATTTGAGCATCCATAAACAACGCAAAACATAGGGATTTTGAGTTTCTGCTAGTGATTCCTATGGAGAAAAATCACTTCCTGCCCTCCAGCTGCATTTCGCGCCACAGTAATGACATCATGTGCAAACAACCTTTTGAGGGGGTCCGAAAACCAGTCAGTATCTGGTGTGACTAGGGCTGTGACGGTCGCAATGACAACCACGCCACCGCGGTCGTCGGTTGCCACCGGCAGTACTGCACATGACGTCACACAATCTATAACAAGCATAAAATACAGTGTTTCTGCAACAATTATTCTGCCGTTGCTGTCTTTAGTATCCCCACCGGCAGCAGCAGCGAGCGCAAGTGCCTTTGCAGCTGCTGGAAGAGATCCGCGTTCAAACGCACACAATAGGATAAAGCTTGCAAAGCTCCGGGAAAACTAATTAGCATAAATGTGTCGGGGGGGGAAATAAGGAGATACTTTAATTAAATTATTAATAAACTAGTGTTTTCTGAGTCAGTGTCGCAAAGATGACGATCCTGACTCGCCATCTGCTCATTGGATGCGCCTTAAAAGAGAAATGCATCTTTCATTTTACAATGAAAGAGTTTTTGTCTTCGATTTGAACTTTATAGTTTTAAAAGTAGTAAAGTAATAATTTAAAGCTTTCTATAGATATATTTATCCTGACTGTAAGGCAAGTATTCGCTGAGTTTCATTTCATTTTTGTGCAGCGCTCCTGTTCACCGAGACATCAGAAAGCGCATCTTGTTTGTCTTCTTTATTTTTACAAAAGCACAACATTTTGTTGATATTGTGAGTGCACGCAAATAAAATTAGACCCTTTGTAGTTCAGGATGATATATTATGCTTACCTTTATGAGCAAAGATTATGGCGTATTTAAATTTTTTTGCAAGTCGGTTATGACAACGAACTGCAGTCAGGTCAAGACTGACGAGCATGAGGACGACGAGCATTCAGATGAGCTTCCCTGAGACGGTTTCTGACAGTTTGTGCAGAAATTCTTTGCTTATGCAAACTGATTGTTGCAGCAGCTGTCCGGGTGGCTGGTCTCAACGATCTTGGAGGTGAAGATGCTGGATGTGGAGGTCCTGGGCTGGTGTGGTTACACGTGGTGTGCGGTTGTGAGGCCGGTTGGATGTACTGCCAAATTCTCTGAAACGCCGGCTTATGGTAGAGATATGAACATTCAATTCACCGGCAACAGCTCTGGTGGACATTCCTGCAGTCAGCATGCCAATTGCATGCTCCCTCAAAACTTGCAACATTTGTGGTATTGCGCTGTTTGATAAAACTGCACATTTTAGAGTGGCCTTTTATTGTGGCCAGCCTAAGGCACACCTGTGCAATAATCATGCTGTCTAATCAGCATCTTGATATGCCACACCTGTCAGGTGGATGGATTATCTCGGCAAAGGAGAAGTGCTCACTAATAGATTTAGACAGATTTGTGAACAATATTTGAGAGAAATAGACCTTTTGTGTGCACAGAAAAAGTCTTAGATCTTTGAGTTCAGCTCATAAAAAATGGGGGCAAAAACAAAAGTGTCGCGTTTATAATTTTGGTCAGTGTATATATAATATAATCTTGTACATGTATTTTTGTGTGATTAATTATATTTAAAAAAAAAAAAAACCTATATTACGGAGAATGAGAGAAACAAAAATGTAGCTGTAAAAATATGTAACTTATAAAAAACATGATGTTAAAATGTGACAGTAAAAACCTGATTTTTTTTTAGCTGTGAATTACATTCATACATATTTATACTGTACTATACACACAAATATAATTATTATATGTAATTTTCTAAGTTTAATATAAAATGTAATTTACAAATGAACAATTTACAGTAAATTACATTAATTTAACTTAAACATTGTAAAACTGTTTTACAATATATTGTGATAATCAAAATAATATTAATATTATAATTTATTTTTGCGTGATTAATTCTAAAATAAGAAAGTGCCTGTAATAATATAAGGAAAATCGGCAGATAGATCGAATGATAGAATGATAGAACAATAGACTGAATGATAGATAGAACGATAGACAGACAGACAGACAGACAGACAGACAGATAGATAGATAGATAGATAGATAGATAGAATGACTGAATGATAGACAGAACAATAAAATGTTAGAACGATAGAACGATGATAGAATGACAGAACGATATAACGACAGAACGATACATAGATAGATAGATAGACAAATATATAGATATAATGATAGACAGAATGATAGATAGAAGGACACAACGATAGACAGAACAATAATATGGTGAAACCATAGAACAATAATAGAACCATAGAACAATATAACGACAGAACGATAAAACGATAGATAGATAGATAGATAGAATGACAGAACAATAGACAGAACAATAAAATTTTAGAATGATAGAATGATAATAGAATGACAGAACAATATAACGACAGAACGATAGATAGACAGATAGATAGATAGAACGACAGAGCGATAGAATGATAGATAGATAGATAGATAGATAGATAGATAGATTGATAGATAGATAGATAGATAGATATATGATTGAAATTGTGTTAAACATAAAATATAATATAATGTATAATAAAATAACTTCTTACAATTTAAAACAAAAACGTTAAACTCACAAGAGTTTAATTGATATATACAGGGGCAGAGTGAAAGGAGAAAGTATGTGTATTAGGGAAACCTCTTTGGAAATATTAATTATTTTTGCACTCCCATTTGGTGCTGCTGAAATAATACACTTTCACTTTAAGCACGAATGTAAGAGTAGTCTCTTAAACCTCCAAAAAAAAAACCCTTTTCAAAACTCATATCAAAAAGGTTTTTCTGTAGCTGTAATGGAAGGTTAAAGAGCTCTGAAACCATCTGTGGCGATCAGAAATGAACAGCTCCTGTGCGGAAGAGAAGGGACATCTAAGAGGCACGTGAGAGAGGGGAAGCTGGCTGTGTGAGGAAACGAGCGAGTGCTCCAATATGACACAGCTCCAGACATTAGCATATGTTCACCGAGAGCCAGTCAGTTTGACAAGAGATGTGCGGGTGTGTGTGTAGAGAGAGACTGCTTAAGGCTAGGCCAGTCACATTCACTATCAGTATGGCTGATGACATGAAGGTAGCAGACATAGTGCATTGCATTCTGGGACCGAACTGCATTCTGGTATGCATTCATTGTGGCTAAAATAAAATCTGAGATATTTTTCCAAATGTATTTACAGTAAACTGCTCTGATGCAACTGAAATGGGTTGCCAGACTGATCTCAATTCAGCTCTTTTGAGCCTGCTTCAACCTGGTGAATAGTGAAATAAGGAGATTATGCAGCACTCATTTTGTCTGTGCCTTTAATTTTACAGCGCTCTTTTACTCGCACCTCCAGTTAAACCTGCAGAATGATCCAGGATCAAAATTCATCTGCTTTTATGACGGATGTCAAATGCCTTTCACTTTCTAATGGCTAATTAAGTGCTTTCACAGTTGTCGCAACGCATTAACCTTATTAAGTTCTGAGTTCTGAGGCCAATTAAATTAGTCACAGGAATGTGGAGCACATGGAGAACTGGCTCGTGGCCAAGCTGAGAGGATTTGAGGACAGATATGGGACACCAGGTCAACGGCAGTATTAGTTAATCTAATGTCAGAAAATATACCGTCCTGTATTGAACAGCTACAGTAAAGCTTTGTTGGATCTTTGGTGCAAAACCTTGACAATATTTAAAAATCAGAATCTGGAAAATTACCATACTGACTCAATCCAAACCTAGTACTTTATATATTTCTACTCCAATTCCTTTTTTAAAATATAAACACTCAAAAGGTGGCTGTCATAAAAACTTGATGAATATATTCAAACATAAATGAAACACTGAAGAACAGTAAAATATTTTAATAAATTTGTTATATGGTGCATATAGGGGAGAGTGGGGTAAGTTGAGCCAGTGGGTAAGTTGACCCACCCCCTTTATCTTGGCAGCTGTACACTTTTACTGTCATGTGACCATGTGTTTTTGAATCGCCGCACATCATTTCTGCCAGACTGCGAAAAGGAGAAACACATGGGAGGAGTGGAAGGCAACCATTTACTTTAAAAACAGTTTCTGGCTTACCAAAGTACAATTTTAGCATAACAGATGTAATAAGCAAATTTATCCAGGTCTAAAAATATTTATGATGCATATGCAGGTGATTTAGCAACATATAGACCATGCAAATCATTTAGCTAAATATTAGCCTGAATTGGTAAGCTTTTTCCAGAATGCCAGCTACGGGGCAAAATTAGGCCAAATGTTGTGGGGTAAATTGAGCCAACACTTTAACTTACCTTAAGGCACTGAATTTAAGTTAAATCTCTGAAGTATAAACTGGTATTTTAATGTGATGTTACACAACTGGTTTAGTTTATCATATATATATATATATATATATATATATATATATATATATATATAAGGGATATCACAATTCTCAATATAATATCGAACCGTTCGGTACGATATCCACGGTTCAATACGTGCTTGTGAATTGCGGTTTTTTGGTTTCGCATTTAAATAATTTCGTTGTTTTATTTATCTCGGAATTTGTTGCGTGTGCCCGTGATTTCACAAGGTGAGATGAGGAAACGCTTCCCCACTTATATTTGAAAAAGCAACACACACAGAGCATCTTCCATTCTAATGACATGCAATGATAAGCCTTTCTAGTTATAAAAACAAAAGTTATATAAAAAAAAACATTACAACTTGTTTTTAATTCACAACATCAGTCGAGTGTTTAAATTGTTGAGAAAATTAAACTTAATTAGACTGGTTTTAGTTTAAGTTAGCTTTAAGAAAATAAATATGACTGGTTGTAAAATGAAATTTGATAATTATCTAAATTTCACACAGGTTTGAATCAGATTCAGTCACATGGTCAGTTTTCACCTAGATGGTTCATCTTACCCACTGAAATTGGGTCAGCTTACCCCTAACCTGGGGCAAATTGAGCCACAGGAACACTTGTTATATTGTTATATACAGTACTGTGCAAAAGTCTTAGGCCACTAGTATTTTCACCAACAAAAATATGGTTTCAAGTCAGTTATTTCTATCTTTTGCTGTAGTGTGTCAGTAGGAAATATCAGTTTACATTTCTAAACATTCATTTTGCCATTAATTGTAATAATCCAGTGAGATTTTTGTTTGCACAAGGAGTCTGACAACAGCCAGTGCTCCACACTGAGATCTGATCTGACCATCATCCAGTCTGTCTGGAATGACATGAGGAAACAGAACAAACTGAGACAGACTAATTCCAGAAGAACTGTGGCAACACCTCCAAGATGCTTCAAGAAACCTACATGCAAAGCTATCTGAAAACTCATGCACAGATGTACCTAGGGCAAAAGCTGTTTTAAATGCAAATATGGTTTACCAAATGTTGATTTAATTTAGTTAATAGAAGTTAATTGATAAATAAAATCTATTTATGGCATTATTTTTGACAGCATCCTCATTTTACAGCATTTTTACATAAGTGCCTAAAACTTTTAACAGTACTTTGCAGGTAGGTTTCTTGAAGCATCTTGAAGATGCTGCCAAGGTTTCTGGATTTAGTCTCAGTTTATTCTGTTTCTTCATGTCATTCCAGACAGACTGTATGATGATGGTCAGATCAGATCTCTGTGCACTGGCTGTTGTCAGACTCCTTGTGCAAACAAAAATCTGACTGAATTATTATTACAATTAATGGCAAAATGAATGTTTGGAAATGCAAACTGATATTTCCTACTCACACTACAGCAAAAGATAGAAATAACTGACTTAAAACCAATTTTTGTTGGTGAAAATACTAGTGGCCTAAGACTTTTGCACAGTACTGTATATACTTGTTATATGAAGAATCCATAATTTTAGAACCCTTTGTTATAGATACATTCTGATAATTTAAAATCATAGGAAACATCCTGAAAATATTTTAGATGCTTTCATTGTATTTCTGCCTCATTTTCCCTTACCTTGAGGACCACATAAGTAAAAACTGGCTCATCTTACCCCACTCTCCCATATTTAGCTAAATGATCCCCTCTAGAGTTCATTTTTCTAGCTGACTAATGAGTTTATGGTCACTGAATGTGTTTTTTCTGATGTAAATGTGACATTACGTGACATAGTTTACAAGCCGTTTATTGACGTCTCTGCACGATTGAAACACTGACTGAGCGATTACGTGATGAGTTCAGTTCAGTTAACTGAACTAAGGCGCCACAGCGATCTGTCACTCCACATTAAACAGAGCCAAAATGGCATTTATTGTTTTAATACTGTAATAAAATGGATGGAATTTGAAATCTGAGACTTTGATTCATATCAAAGTTAACAAAGCACAAAGCTTATTGCGATTTATTGGATGGGAGGTGCACTGAAATATTCTGTTCATTCGGCCTAGCTGAAAACAGGCTAGACTAATCGATTCTTGGGATTTAGGAATTTATATCGTTTCGTAAAAAATAAGAATAGATTAAAATCGAGAAATCAATATTTTTACCCAGCACTAGTAGCTACAGAATATGCTATAGAAAATAATAGATACACTGAAACAAAACTGGTGTAGGATGAAACATTTCAAACTTGACACGTGAGAAAAAAACTAGTGATATTATAAAAATATTATAAAAAACATGTTGCCAATACACTACCAGTCAAAAGTTTTTGAACAGTAAGATTTTAAATGTTTTTTTAAAGAAGTCTCTTCTGTTCACCAAGCCTGCATTTATTTGACACAAGTACAACTTTGCAAAGTATAGCAAAAACAGTAAAATTTTCAAATATTTTACTATTTTAAATAACTGTTTTCTGTTTGAATATATTTTAAAATGTAACTTATTCCTGTGATTTCAAAGCTGATTTTTTAGCATCATTGCTCCAGTCACATGACCCTTCAGAAATCATTTCAATATTCAGATTTGCTGCTCAAAAACATTTCATATTATTATGTTGAAAACAGCTCAGTAGAATTTTTTAAGGTTTCCTTGATGAATAGAAAGTTCAGAAGAACAGCATTTATCTGAAATATTAATCTTTTGTAACATTATAAATGTTTTTATCGTCACTTTTTATCAATTTAAAGCATCCTTGCTAAATAAAAGTATTAATTTCTATAATTTCTTTCCCCCCCAAAAAATTAAATAAAATTATACTGACTCCTTTTAAATGATACAGTGTTATAATGTTACAAAAGCTTTTTATTTCAGATAAATGCTGATCTTTGGATCTTTTTATTCATCAAATAATCCTGAAAAAAGTTTACAACTCTTTTAAATATTCATAATATTGATAATAATAATAAAAAATGTTTCTTGAACAGCAAATCATTATATTAGAATGATTTCTGAGGATCATGTGACACTGAAGAGTAACAATGCTGAAAATTTAGCTTTGATCACAGGAATAAATTACATTTTAAAACATATTCAAATAGAAAGCAGTTATTTGAAATAGTAAAAATATTTCAAAATTTGACTGTTTTTGCTGTACTTTGGATCAAATAAATGCAGGTTTGGTGAGACTTTTTTAAAAAACATTAAAAATCTTACTGTTTAAAACTTTTGACTGGTAGTGTATACTAACGAAAGCAAATTATTAAATTCAAATAATTAAAAATTAACATAGCATTTGGTCAACAGGCTAAATATTTTGATCAAAAGCTTTTTTTCCCCTTCTGTAATTGCTGGTAAGTCATATGGATTGCTTGGTTCTTACATGCTTTTTTGCGTCATTTGGAGCTCAACAGCCCTGATTCACTTCTACTGCATTGAACAAAGACAGGAAAAAATAAATCCCACAAAATAGCTCCTTTTGTGTCACATAAGAATGAAAGTCATAGGGGTATGCAATAACATGAGGGTGAGTAAATGATGACAATTTTCATTTTATTCAGCTCTTTTCCATACAACAATTCACTGTAATCATGTCTGTCAAGCTCTAAAGAGGATAAAAAACATCATTAGTGAAACAAAAAGAAAAAATATGTGAAGTTCTCCTTTTGTGTTTCACGGGGAAAAGCACACAGGATTGAGTAACAGTATAAGTGTGAGTAAATAACTTTTTAGTATTATTATTATTTTAGGTGTAACTTTTTATTTCGCTGACATTCTTATCTAAACACCTTACACTATTCTTACTGCAGGGGCAACTCCCAATGGAGCAACCTGAGGTTTAGTGTCTTGCTCAACGGTGATAGTTCATGGATCACACCGGCTCTTTAACCACCAGTCTCCAGCACACACACTCACACCCGCGCATAACAAATGTGGGTTGCGATAGGTGGCTAAAAACCAAAGAAGCCCCATGAGGTTTACCACAAGCCCACTGCAATGCAGGCAAACACATTATGTGTGTGTGTGTGTGTGTGGGAAGTAATGGAGAGAGTGGAGAAAAGAAGGAACAAACAGAACAACAGTGACTGAGAGAGTGTGTAAATCGTTTTTCAGCACACGACTGGCTGGATTCAGAGTCCCTCAGTGCCACTGCGACACACTATATAGCAGGTATGAGGCGGTGTTAGTATGCAGGTCACACACGCTGCTGAAGTGGAGAGTGGTCCTGCGGTACACACACATACTACGTAGTTGTCTTTCAGCCCAGTCTGTATGGCCTTTACACACCTGTGTTTATGGAAGTGCAAAGCTTCTACAGACGGAAATGCGGTTTATTACAGCTTCTGCTCGGATGCTAAAAGCAGGTATTGAGAGGAAAGGAACAGATTTTCAACATATATCATTAGGATATGGTTTTACCATGTTCTGAGCCATAAATATCATGTGACTAATATTTATATGAACACATCTCCTGTGTTTCAATATGCCTACTTACATTCTACATAGTAGGTGAAAAACAGTACGTGAATAGAAAATATGTCTAAATTTATAGCATTCATAAAACAAAACAAATTGGGCACTGGTGAATCATATTATAAAATATCTGTGATCTAAAATGATTAAAATTGTTGTCAGAATTCAATTCAATAAAGAAAGATTTTTAATTTAGCAGAGTTTATCATTTTCAGCATAGCTAAGACTTGACAAAGAAATATGTTTTTAAGATTTGACAAGCAAATAACTCATAAAATGAGAATAATACAAATATTTTTGGCTCAATTTTTGGCTCATAATATATAATAATATGGCTCAATTTTTAACAGAAATCTTTAAAACTTAAGGAAAATTAAAAGGTTTTGGGCTCAGTGTTTGTATACAAAACTAAAACCAAAATAAAATAAAAAAAAATACTATGTTAATAAAAATCTAATTAAAATAATTATTAAATTAATAAATGAATTTAAGTATTATTTTTTATAAGAATTAAAATTAATGTACAAAAATAGTAAAATGGTTTTGAATTGAAAAGCATTGCTTGTTTTTTTTTTCTATTAATAAAAATATTTTATACATAAAAAACAAAATAGATTTTCAAATCCACAACAACAAAGAAATAATATGTTAAAGATATAATTACAATAATAATTGAAAAAAAAAATAGTAATAAAAAAAGTCGTCAATTTTTTAATTGGCTACTGAGAAAAGAAATTTAAGCAAAAAATTATTCAAAGATCTTGTAGAAAGTGATGATGAACCTGGAAATTATAGATATGGTTTTTAAACAGCAAACATACACTAATAATATTACACACATTCAAAATTACTGTCAGCCGGAAGCGTTTCAAAAAGATCTTTCTAATTGTTTTCTACAGACTACAGATTAAGACTTTATTACATACTTAAGATAATCATAAAAACAGTCTACATATGAATTAATTAGTCACATTTACTACTCTTAACTCTTTTAACTTTATTTTTACTAGTTTTTGGCATAGACAAGATCCATTCTCAGAGTTGCATGGTGTGTATAAAACTACTTTCAAAGTGTTTCAATACAAGAATCCGAATCAGATCCATGACATGATCTATATAAAAGGTGTTTTATACAATGAATCCATCTTTGCCATCTATCTGTGAGGAAGGCCAGCTATTACAGTGACACTCAATTTCCTGCATCTGTGACAAACCTGGGAGATCATCTAACTTACCAACAGTGACCTACAAACAGATAAGATCGAAACGAGGGTCAGTATCTGCCACAAGAGCAGTCACATCAGTATCACAGAGGATATTGTGTAGCTCTAGTTTCGGCAAATCCCACTCTGCCTTAACAGCTAGGTTATCAAAGTACTCAATCTAAACAAACAGCCCGAGCAAACAGAAGATTTAGGTTTACATCACAGAACCAATGCCATATACCATAAAAAAACACATGGATTTTTATGATTTTAAAATGTCCCAACCAATGCTAAAACCAAACCTACGTCTTTGATGCGGTGCCTTGATCCTTGCATTTCCAAATTTTTGCAGCTGCCAATTAGCAGACTTTCTGTCTTCAGTCGTGAAGAAATTATGGTTTATGAGGAAAGCATTTCAAGATTTTTCTTCATATAATGGACTTCATTGGTGCCCCAATTTTGAACTTCCAAAATGTAGTTTAAATGCAGCTTCAAAGGGCTCTAAACGATCCCAGCCGAGGAAGAAGGGTCTTATCTAGTCTTTTTTTTCGAAAAATAAAAATTTGTATATTTTTTAAGCACAAAAGCTCGTGTAGCACGTGCTCTGGGAAGCGCATTCACGACGCTACGTACTATTAACTCACGTCGAAAGGTCATGCGGAACTACAGACCCAGTGTTTACAAAGCGAATACACAAAGACTAAGAAAGTGCAAGTAAGTCAAACGCTGTTTACAAACAAAAAGGTACAACGATGTCGGACGATTCTGAAGTTGTAGGAGAAAATAAGATGGAGTTTTTCGGCATACTCTACCTTTTTAAGTCGGAGTACACAGATGATGAACTTAGACGTGATTCATAGTAGTGATGGGAAGTTCGGATCATTTTACCGACTCTGACCTTTGAGTCTCGTTCAGCAAAATAAACAAATCTTTTTTTGAGACATTTCGTTCATTTTTTCGTTCATTTCGTTCAAATAATTAAAATGTTACGTGTTACTTGCCTAACATCTACTGCTTACACAAACGTTGATCACACTACAAACAAGACAAAACTATAATGCTATAAGAAACAGAAAAGATTAATTCATTGTTTACCTGGGTCTTTAGTCTATGATTAGCTCACCTCGCCTGTTCTCTGACAAGTTTTCAGGTTTGAGTCGTTCGTTCATCACGTGACAGCCCCATAAGCTTAACCAATGCAGTGTGAGCTGGAAAAAGAATTGATTAGTTCATCTCTCGAGTCTTCGGGGTCGAGTTGTTCGTTCATCATGTGACAGCCCCACAAGATGAACGAACGACTCGGAAAAAACCCGAAGATTCGAAACAGGTGAACTAATTCCAGTACAGAACCTAATAGGTTGTTGCGCATGCACGACTGAAGGAATCACTCCCCGAAACGACTCGTTCTTCCCGAGTCACATTAAAGATTCGTTCAAAATTAACGAATAGTTCAAGAACGACCCATCACTAATTCGTAGCATCGTGGACACGCATCCCAGAGCCTGTGCTACACGAGCTTTTGTGCTTGAAAAGTATACAAATATTTTTTTTCCGAAAAAAAATGACCGGTCGTTTCGCTAGATAAGACCCTTTTTCCTCAGCTGGGATCGTTTAGAGCCCTTTGAAGCTGCATTTAAACTACATTTTGGAAGTTCAAAATCAGGGCACCAATGAAGTCCATTATACGGAGAAAAATCCAGAAATGTTTTCCTCAAAAACCATAATTTCTTCACAACTGAAGACAGAAAGACATGAACATCTTGGATGACAAGGGAGTGAGAGAATTATTTGTGAATTGTTGTTCTGGACGTGGAGTTCTCCTTTAAAGGCACTCGACGTGCCCATGGGCACTGACTCATTGGGATTCAAACCAAGAACCCTTCACTACCTAGTCAAGTATCCAAAACTGCTCAGTTACTCATAGTCTACCCAAATGCTGCCCGTCCCCGCTGGGAGATCTGGCTGTCTCTTCCACGCTTCCACATCATCCTTCGGAGATCCAAGCCAGTGGCGCGCAGTGCCGTAAAGCCAATATAATCCCACTTATCTTTGATGTCATCTCTACTTACAGGCCTCATCAAGAGCATTGCACTGCACGCTTCACCAACAGCAGATGAACAGCAAGAGGCGAGAGGGTTTACTCCATTTTCTCACCGTCCTTAAGAGATATTCCTCAAGTTTTCAGAAATAGGTTTTGATTTTGTTCTAGTTTGGAGGGATTTGGAAAGTCTTAAGCTCCTAGCAAAAAAAGAACCAGATAGCTTTTACAAATCATTAAAGGTTACATTTTGGAAAATTCAGAGATAAACATCCATTGCGACGGCACGCATTTAGAAATAATGCGGAATCGATGATATCTTTCTCTTCAGTTAAAAATGCACCACTGTGAAAGTGAAAAATGATTCCACAGACGATTGACTCTGGAAAAGTAATAAAGCAGTTCAAAGCACTGAAAAAAACTTTCATTATCACCACGGATGGCCCGATCAATGCTACAAAATTGAGTTGCAGTCAACAATGAAACCAAACAAAAGCTTGTCACATTTGGATGGAATATGAAAGCGGATTATTTTACTATATTTCTTATTATTTTATTTCTAGTTAATTTAGTTTAGTTATATACTCCACATGAAGTATTTTTTTACTCACCCTCATGCTGTTCCAAACCCATATATATTTCTTTTTCTTGTTTATAATTCTGGTCAATACACAGCTATTTAGCATTGTAATTACATTTCAGGAAATTATTGTTTTTTCCCTGTGTTTTTAATCAAATCTATGCAGCCTTGCCAAGCATAAAAGACTTCTTTTAAAATCTTACTGACCCCAAAGATTCTTATAAATGCTACATGTAAATTTATGCATCACACCATTATAATATACCATATGAAAACTGGATACAGTCCAGTGTTACATGAGGTCATAAACAAACTAAATTTGAAATGCACACTCAATTTCAACTCTAACATCAAACATAAATACAGCTGCAAGCAGTACCAGGGTTCAAGCGAATTAAGGCATTTAAGCACATATGAAAAAAGACACTGCATATTATTTAGCAAGGCTGTAACCACCTAAATCAATGATTTTGAAAAAGCATTTTTGGCAAATACAGGTAATTCGCCATAGAAATATGATGTTTGTTAATGTTTATAACTGTTATAGCGTCAGCTGTGATCTGATCTCCCTAAAACGTTGCATGCTTGGGTATGCTTTTGGGTATATTTGAACAGGTCCCTTTTCTAAACAACCCCGTTTTAGCTTCCCAAAGAGTAAATTTCAATCTTTCTTTGATAATTATTAACCTAGAGAGTGCGGAGAATTGTTCTGCAGTGTTTTTTTTTTTCAGACTGAGTGAAAAACCTAGAATTAGTTCTTAAAAGTAGGTTTTTTTTTACATCTTTTCAATCATTTAACAAACAATTTGATTAACAACAGTGGTTCTAGAGGCAAAGTTGTTGTATGATACGAATATTGTGCGTATGTGTGAAAAACCATCCAATATACAATTGTTTACGTCAAACAGGCCCACTAAGTTTTGTTCCCATCTTCCTCTGTTAACCTTGTCTAATAGGTCCTCAAAGTTCATCGGCCTATGGCGCCCATGTTTTTTGAGAAACGCAAATGTTTTTATAGATGCTTGTGGCACTTTGGACCAAGACTGTGCGTACCAATTTTCACGTCGATAGGACAAACAGTTGTGTATTTATAGCCATTTTTATGTTTTTCCCCACTTATAGCGCCACCAAGAGGCTGCATTTTTTTTTCATGTGACCTCAGATTCAACACTTACACATGCATTGTGAGTTTGGCAACGATATCTCATTCCAGTCAAAAGTTATAGCCGTTTTAGTAAAGGCGGCCCTGCCCCTTTTGAACATTTTGGCGTCCCTTTGCGACAGGAGAGCCGAAAGTTCAACTTTTTTTTGATAATTAATAATATTCACTCTCCAGAGAATCTACCTGCACTGGTTTGGTTCCGATTGGGTGAAAAACCTAGGACTAGTTTGCAAAAGGAGGTTTTTCAAAAGCAAAATACACAAAAAATTCAAATCTGAATGGTCTAGGAGTTTTGAGGGATTTTGTACTTTTGATCGCTGTAGCGCCCCCGTCAAGCCGATTGGGGCAAGCCTTGGTGACGTTGTAGGCGGTGAGAGTACTACCATCTCTCCAAATTTTAAGTCCCTACAACTTACGGTTTGGTCTGACCGTGCAGTTTTATGTGGAGATTGCTGATCCTTGGCCATTCTAACAATTACAAAAGGGTTGCAGCACTGCATGCTTGAAACCCTAATTAATAGTAAAACAAAAAGTATTAGGTAAAAGAATCCAAATAGTGTGTTTGGAAAGAAAATGACATACTACGGAACCCTGGAATAAATAAAAATATATTTCAGTACTTTCTCTCACAATTATATTGTTGGGTAATTATACTATATATAAAATGTGGGCATCAGGAATTAATCAGTCACCGCTATTAATCAGTTATCTCTCCTTACTCTGTTTATATGGTAAATGAAATTTTTGCACTGTAATGTGACAAGCTATCACTACTGTAGCAAGCGGCAAACCATAAACATAGCCCATGTGGCAATTCTGAAGTCAACTTTGTGAAGAAAGCGCCTTTTATGTTACAGAAAAGAGTATGATATGGGTTTTTTAATAACATGACTAAATAATTTAATTTTGGGGTGAACTGCCTCTTTTTGTTCACTCAGAAGTAGAGTCTATCAGTGAAAAGCTGTGAGCGGAAAGAACTATACAGTCCAGTGAGTCCAACCACCAATCCTTCATGACTAAAATGGGAGAAAAGCCAAACTGTGGCTGTAAAAGTGACTGACTCTGCAGGTTAAATGTCCCTCTTAAAGGGACAGTTCACCCAAAAAATGAAAACTCATAACATTTCCTTGCCCTCACACTGTTCTGAACTTGTATGCCCTTCTTTCTTCTGCAAATTCTGAAGACTATTAGGTCAATACGATCACAATTTAATGAGACTGGGGCTTTTAAGCTTCAAAAAGGACATAAAAGCACCATAAAATTATTGCATTAGTGGTCCAAATGGCTTTGTACGAGTAACAGGGCATGAAAAGAAACAAGATTGGGTTTGGAATGACATAAGTGTGAGTTTTCAACTTCCAGTTTACTTCAGAGCGATCGTATAGCCTTAAATACAAAGGGGGAGGCAATAACGACCTCTCTCTCCCAACTGAGACCACCCCATGAGAGATGCTCAGGCTCCGAACATCCATGTACTGCTGGTTCTCAGCGGGCGAGGACAGACGCCGCTTCCTGGCATTCTTCTGCGCTTTCATCTCTCCATCCTGCTCGGCTGCATCTCATTTAAATGTCTGTCATGCTCCCTGTCAGTCGACTGAAAGAAATAATTATCTCCTTAAGCTCATTATACCAGGAACAGCTTTAGCACTTATAGCCCACTGAGCAGCTGTGAGCTAACACAAGGTGAGGCAAATCTAAAGCAGGAACGCATTATATGCTTTTCTTTGAGGGATGAATTTGACAGTTCGTAATGTCAAACCTGTAAAGGATTCATATACATTGTGTGTTTTCATCAGTAAAAGAGTGCAACGTTTAAACGAAACACTCTCTGTGCAATGCTTGTTCATTTAAAGGCTAAAAATTAATTTGAGAGCTACAGTGAAAAGAAAGAGTAATTTTAAGAATATTTTCCTCACTTAAAGCTATTGTATGGTTTCAGAATACAGTTCAAAACTTGTTTAATTACTTATTTATTTTTTATTTTGGAGCTTGTCTCAAGGGACCTTAATTAAATGTAAATGGACGGGCAAGAATATTGTTCATTAAGCAATTAATAAAAAATATCCAAGTAATAGTAATTTGCATGGCTGCATTAACTTTTTTAAAACAATTATATTAACAATCATATTAATACATTTTAAAATTATGCTGTAAAACATTAAGCATTTATATTACTGTATTAATCGTGATCATCAGTATTCATCGACATTTCAGTTGATTTAATAATTACAGACATTACGTATGTTAACTCATATTCAGCGGTTCCTCACTGTAGTTAATGGAAAGCTCATTTAAATCACATTTACTGGACCTATGAAATAAAACCTCTTTACTCCATTAGTCAATTTAGGCACACCGAGTAATACAGCGGACATTTATTAGCAATAAATAATGAAATAGTGTATTGCAACTTGACAGGTACCTTCCCTTGTGTTCTGCTGTACAGTTTTTTTCTTGTCTAAAGCCCCTCAGGAAAGCACACAGAAATATTTCGGGAATTACTGTTTTGTTTCTCAGAAAGAAAAACTAAACATCCTGGGAGGAAAAACTGCACTTTTAAACTAAGCAAAACTAACCTAGCAAACGTTCAACATTTCATTTCCATGCCATTTTAGACTGTTTCTACAAATCTTTGAGCTCTTTTATCGTGTCAGGTTTCAAAGAAGCTCTGCATCGCAAATGCAACACTTTACCGGGTGAGTTACTGAGCAAGTTTACTATGTCAAAAAAAGCCATTCATGGAGCAGATTATGTAATGCAAACTTCATGCATTGTGGTAAACGTTTTTTTGTGATCATAAAACAGTATTGTGCAAAGAATAGCATGAAAATTAAGGTTTTTGAGGAAAACATTCCAGGATTTTTCTCCATATAGTGGACTTCAATAGGGATCAGTGGGTTGAAGGTCCAAATTGCAGTTTCAATGCAGCTTCAAAGGTCTCTACACGATCCCAGCTGAAGAATAAGGGTCTTATCTAGCAAAACGATTGGTCATATTATAAAAAAAAAATAATAAAAAAAGTATATACTTTTCAACCACAAATGCTTGTCTTGCACCAGCTTGACCTCACGCATTACGTAATCAAGTTGGAAAGGTCACATGTGACATAGGTGGAAGTACCAACCCAGTGTTTACAAAGTAAACATTCAAAGAAAGTAAAACGGCCTTTTAAAAATTAAAGTACACAGATGAAGAACCGCGCTTGACTTTTCCAATGTGATGACATTATAGATGAGCTAGTGCAAAACAAGCATTTGTGGTTATAAGTAACAGGGTCGTTCCGTGTCAAATCAACCAAATTTCAAAAACTTCCCTGGCTCAAATTTTTGATTTTGCTAATATTTTTTTCTGAAGAAAGATAAGACATGTATAGTGATGAAAGCCAAAATATTAAATGTCATGGATGCATATTTACTGAGTACTCCACTCTTTTGTAGAGGGAGGTCAAAATGGCAATTTTCACCTAAGATTCAGTCAAGTTACAGGGGGGTAAAAATGACTTTAGAAAGATGGCAGCATCATAAAGTTATTTTTACACAGAGATTGGTAGTTCTATTAGTAAAATCTGTTGACTTTAGCAAGCGTCGTTGCATTATGTGCCAATGGTGACCATTCAAAAATGGAGAAACCACTTTTCAAGTTTTTCTCCAAAGTTTGCATGCCTGTAACTTAAGAAATATTAAATATATTTTAATGTCCTTTTAGACATTGGGTCTTAACAAACTTTACTTTTATTGTGTTTATTTTTAATTCCCTATGAGATTCGGTTCCAGAGATACTGGAATTTCAATTTGGCTACAGGAGTAAATTGTTAAAATGTACACATTTTCAGTGGCTGAAAATCAAATGTGGATCAGTTTGCAAAAATATGATACTTATTTTCTTTTAAAGAGGAATGTCTGAAGAACAAATAATGTTAAAACTAGAGATGATTCAAATATAGAATCTTATAAATAGACTACAGAGAGCAAGGTAATGTGCCTCAACTAGACCACTTCAGTGCATTTTAGCACTCAAACAGGTATGTTCTATGCAATTGTTTGGATAGAGGGAAACTAGATACAATTCTAATTTCAATATTACTTCTTCTTCAGACATTGTTTTTTACATAACATAAGTATCAGTTGTATACAAAGTGACCAACATTTGGTTTTCAACCACTGAAAATGGGTTACATTCAACAATCTGGAGATGGAGTCTCATTGAAATCCCCATATCTCTGGGACTGAATGATGTAGGGCCTCGAAAATTAAGATTCCAAAAGAACAGTTTATTAACAACTAGAAATCATAAAATCTTAAAATCATACTGCAATATCTTTAATACTTCTTGAGTTATAGGCATGCAAACTTAGGAAAAAGAATATTTATGGCACTCAGACCGGTATGTTCAATGCAGTCGTCTTGACAGAAAGAAATGAGATACATCTCTAGTTTCAAGATTATTTGTTCTTCAGACATTCATCTTTAAAAGAAAAGAAGTATCATATTTTTTCAAACTGACCCACATTTGGTTTTCAACCAATAAAAATGTGTACATTTTAACAATTTACTCCTGGAGCCATATTGCAATTCCAATATCTTTGGAACCGAATCTCATCGGGCATTAAAAATAAAGATCCCAAAAGGAAAGTTTGTTAAGACCGAATATCTAAAAGGGCATTAAAATATCTTTAAAACTTCCTGAGTGACAGGCATACAAACTTTGGAGAAAAACTTGAAAAGTGCTGTTTCCCCATTTTTGAATGGTCACCATTGGCACATAATGCAACAAAGATTGCTAAAGTCAACAGATTTTACTGCCAAATTGCCATTTTGACCTCCCTCTACAAAATAGTGGATTATTCAGTAAATGTAAATATTTAGCCTATATATCACTTTACATGTTTATCTTTTCTCCAAACATAAATTTTTACTTTTTTTTTTTTAGAAAATGGCCAATTGTTTCACTAGATAAGACACTTATTCCAAGGCTGGGATCATGTTGAGAGCTCTTTGAAGCTGCATTGAAACTGCAGTTTGGACCTTCGAACTGTTAGCCACCATTGAGGTCCACTATATGGAGAAAAATTCTGGGATGTTTGCCACAAAAGCCTTTCATTTGCGACTAAAGAAAGAAAGACATGAACATCTTGGATGGCATGGAGGTGAATTTGTATTCAAAAAGTGAACTAATCCTTTAACTGATATTCTGCCTGCTGTATGTAATCGCATTTTTTTTGTGAACGCCCATATAAGCCTCTAGTGTTCATTTCAGCTGGAAACTGTATTGAATTTTTTGTTTTATTTGATGTTTTTCTGGCCTAGGTTGTAGATTTTTTAGGATGAACGTCAAAATAAGTGAATCTGTGTTTATTTTGGTTCTGTACCTTTCTGTAAAATGCAGTATGACACGTGTCCCCTTAGCTAATGTTTCCCCTCAGGACAGCACGCACACCTCAGGCCTCCTGTCCATCATCCTAGTGCTCTGTCCTCTGTGACCTTGACTGAGTAATTACCTTGACTTAGTAATGGCCCCCTACCTGTTCAACCTGTCAGGCGTGCACACATCACTCATCACGCAGGCACAAAAACACCTGCCGTCACACATTTGAATGTGCCAAACACACTTACACACATATGCTCTGTTTTAAAAGCTAGTGAGCTGCCTAAATACAGATCATTTAGGCTATAAGTAAACCAAGCATTCAGTCAAATAAATTTCCTTTGCATAGATGCTAAAATCAAAAAGTACATTCAAAGCTGATTTTGTTTCATGTACGGATTTTAGCTGTGAAATGGGAAAAAATGTTGTATTATGCATTCCAGGCCAGTAGTTAGCGATGTAAAGAAACACTACAAAGTGACATCCTATAGACTGAACGCATAATTTGCATGCACATATAATCTGTATTTTCAGAAATTTGCATTTTGGTAGTTTACACAGAGAGGTTGCGAGGTAGCAAGGTTTTGCAATCCTAATGCAATAGTTTGCAATAGCTTTAGGTTTGACTATGTAGATTTGCACTGAATTTATGCATAAGTAATTCCATTTTCATTTCCAAAGTTAGTTCTTTGACTATAAATAATAATACTAATACATTTTTAGGATCACGTTGTGGTGCCAGCATGAAATTCTATTCAAATTCAGTTATCCTTTGCGATGCCATCCCACATCAATCAAGGACAAAACGCTAGACTAATGAAAAAGTAATTTCATTTAGAGACGCAGGTAATGGAAGCTCTCTCCACATATGCTCTCCTCTCCTTCACAGCGAGTTGTTGTGTCCCCACCAGAGAACAACTGAAAGACTTATGAAAAATTCACAGCCAGCCAAGGTGTGCTCAGGTGCACTGATATACACATTCACTTATCTATTGTCCACAAGACATTCTCACACAACCCTAGCAGTGACAAGCTTCTGTCAAGATCCATGTACATTTATATTGCTAATATAATAAATAATACAATTAAAATACAATACAAAATGACGTAAGTGGTTTTATAAAAGGCAAAACATTATATTAAAGCGTAAGATGTTTTATGTTATAAAGGTCAAAATAAACATATCAATATTAATATGACTGAGTACAACATTTAATTAACATTAGGGGTCGACCGATATGTTTTTAGTCACGATGCCGTTACCGATTATTAAAGATCAAGTAGATGATAAACGATATTTTGATATATATGTCTGGTGTAAAAGTGAAAATAAATGTCAAAATTAAGAATAACAAGGGCTCTGACTTTCTTTAAATTCTTTTGAAATTATTTTATCTGCAAATTGGTTTTAAAAAATTATACAAATAACCATAAAAATGCTTAATATCGGTGCTGATAATCGGCCAACCCCTAATTAATATTAAAAAGTAGTCATATCACGTTTAATTACTGCTGTTCTCAAATTAGGTTTGTTTGTATTTGTTTATGTCTAGAAATTACATATAAAATTGATGACTTCTTATTATTACAATAATTTAGATTTTAAAATAATTTCATATATTTTTTCCAACATATATCATTATTATATATCATTATTATATATGTGTGTGTGTGTAAACACACATAAATATGCCATAAAATATTTGAAATTTCAGATAATACATATACAGTGTGTACGGAAAGTATTCAGACCCCCTTAAATTTTTCACTCTTTGTTATATTGCAGCCATTTGCTAAAATCATTTAAGTTCATTTTTTTTCCTCATTAATGTACACACAGCACCCCATATTGACAGAAAAACACAGAATTGTTGACATTTTTGCAGATTTATTAAAGAAGAAAAACTGAAATATCACATGGTCCTAAGTATTCAGACCCTTTGCTGTGGCACTCATATATTTAACTCAGGTGCTGTCCATTTCTTCTAATCATCCTTGAGATGGTTCTACACCTTGATTTGAGTCCAGCTGTGTTTGATTATACTGATTGGACTTGATTAGGAAAGCCACACACCTGTCTATATAAGACCTTACAGCTCACAGTGCATGTCAGAGCAAATGAGAATCATGAGGTCAAAGGAACTGCCTGAAGAGCTCAGAGACAGAATTGTGGCAAGGCACAGATCTGGCCAAGGTTACAAAAAAATTTCTGCTGCACTTAAGGTTCCTAAGAGCACAGTGGCCTCCATAATCCTTAAATGGAAGACGTTTGGGACGACCAGAACCCTTCCTAGAGCTGGCCGTCCGGCCAAACTGAGCTATCAGGGGAGAAGAGCCTTGGTGAGAGAGGTAAAGAAGAACCCAAAGATCACTGTGGCTGAGCTCCAGAGATGCAGTCGGGAGATGGGAGAAAGTTGTCGAAAGTCAACCATCACTGCAGCCCTCCACCAGTAGGGGCTTTATGGCAGAGTGGCCCGACAGAAGCCTCTCCTCAGTGCAAGACACATGAAAGCCCGCATGGACTCCAAGATGGTGAGAAATAAGATTCTCTGGTCTGATGAGACCAAGATAGAACTTTTTGGCCTTAATTCTAAGCGGTATGTGTGGAGAAAACCAGGCACTGCTCATCACCTGTCCAATACAGTCCCAACAGTGAAGCATGGTGGTGGCAGCATCATGCTGTGGGGGTGTTTTTCAGCTGCAGGGACAGGACGACTGGTTGCAATCCAGGGAAAGATGAATGCGGTCAAGTACAGGGATATCCTGGACGAAAACCTTCTCCAGAGTGCTCAGGACCTCAGACTGGGCTGAAGGTTTACCTTCCAACAAGACAATGACCCTAAGCACACAGCTAAAATAACGAAGGAGTGGCTTCAAAACAACTACGTGACTGTTCTTGAATGGCCCAGCCAGAGCCCTGACTTAAACCCAATTGAGCATCTCTGGAGAGACCTAAAATGGCTGTCCACCAACGTTTACCTTTCATCCTGACAGAACTGGAGAGGATCTGCAAGGAGGAATGGCAGAGGATCCCCAAATCCAGGTGTGAAAAACTTGTTGCATCTTTCCCAAAAAGACTCATGGCTGTATTAGATCAAAAGGGTGCTTCTACTAAATACTGAGCAAAGGGTCTGAATACTTAGGACCATGTGATATTTCAGTTTTTCTTTTTTAATAAATCTGCAAAAATGTCAACAATTCTGTGTTTTTCTGTCAATATGGGGTGCTGTGTGTACATTAATGAGGAAAAAAATGAACTTAAATGATTTTAGCAAATGGCTGCAATATAACAAAGAGTGAAAAATTTAAGGGGGTCTGAATACTTTCCGTACCCACTGTATATTATTTTGACATATATATATATTCATATATCGCATATATGTGTATGTATATGTATATATATATATATATATATATATACGTGTGTGTGTGTGTATATATATATATATATATATATATATACACACATTAATATATATAGCATTTGTTTAAAAATCTAGATTTCCGTAACTAGAATTTGTGTGTGTATATACACATATTACTGTAACTTTGACATACAGTATATGTATATAATACATATATTGTGTGTGTGTGAATATATATATATATATATATATATAGTGTGTGTATGTGTGTGTGTGTGTGTGTGTGTGTGAAAATATATTAAATTATCTTATATAAGAAATCTAGATTATTGTAGTAGTAATAATAATAATAATAATAATAATATGTTTTTTTATATGTAATATGTAATGTCCAGACATAAACAAATACAAACATATTTACTGACATTCTCAAATTACATGTTATTAATTATAATTCATTACATAATTAATTAATTGTCTGTGGTAATCAACAACAAGTAAGTTAGTAAGCAACATTCGGGTTAACCATACCTGACAATAACGTTTATGTTTCATAACAGAATTACGGCAGAGCAAATCAGCTTGAGTGGATCTGAAAATATCTGTGAAATTATACATTAACAAACACAATTCATCAAAAGAGAGCTCTTCCATTTAAGAAATGGATGGATGAGAGCCGAACTGTCTGGAAATGACAAATTTCCTGAGAACGTATGATCGATGGCTCTATTAGTGGCTTATTTGATCAACAGCGTAATTATTTGCATCAACAAATCTTGTCAGACCTAATCTAGCAAACTTGTCAAGGTTCCCCTCGCGCTAGTTACCTGAACACATCACGCAGAATGAATCCTCAAAAGGATGTTGTGCACAAAGCACAAGGCTCCTTTTTGAAATTAATATCTTACTAATGCACAGAGCATTAGTACTGTGATAGCTGAGTGCCTCCTAAAGTATGGAAAATTATACATGCTGCAATTTACTCCAAATTGTATACTCAATTCTATGCATTACAGCTCCTATTCTTCTTTCGAGAAGCAGGTTTCTCGCATGTGCTACAGGCCAGAAGAAAGATTGGTTCCATCTAAAACCCATTTCGATTTCAAGAAATGGAAAATGCTCTTTTGAGACTTTCCTATTTCCTATTTAAATTCTGCTTGAACTTGGACTGGAAAAGAATTAGGCCCGTGGGTTTATTCCCCCAAAGAAATCGACCCTGCTATGTATTAATGCAATGTTAGAATTCCCATTTATGCACTGCAAAGGTGGATGTTACACAACTGAACAGTAAATGAAAAAACAACTTATTTAAAAAAAATAGTTCAAACAAAAATGAAAATCCTGTCAGTAAACGTATAAATGTATTTGCACTGTACCTTTAGCAGACTTTTTGAAGCTACATTCTGGCCACTGATGGATGCATCCAGATTTAATAAAAAAAGCACTTGCTTAGAGGCCATACAACCATGTCGAAATAGAACAGAGAGCACAGACTGACAGATGTAACAAAAGAAATGAGACACTGGACTTGCGCTTTCAAAGGCGGCTATCAGCTCCACTAACAAAACAGCAAACTCTCACATTCTTTAAAGAGTGTAATGAGGGTCAACTTATTTCGTTTTGAGACAAAAAAGGGCACCGCAGCATGCTGATAGTGCTCTGAGAACCCCAATTATGCTGAAGATAATTATATGGCTCCACACAATCAGACAGAAAATGATCTCACAAACACTCGGTCTTACTGATTCAGTGTGTTGTGATGAAAAGCTCATTAGGATGCAAGAATACAAACTAAAAAAGTTCAAATAAATGCAGTTGCTTTGAAAAACAACCCCATACATGAACTTCTACTAAGGTTTTGACAATCAAACATACTGTTTTAAATGAGGGAAATTACAAAATCTTTGCTCATGTTTTTAAAAAAAAGATTTAAATAAATGAAATAAAATTGCTCATCACATCTTTTGTAAGTCGCTTCAGATAAAAGCATAAATGCATAATGAAAATGTAACATCTTTAAAAAATTATATTTTTTGGACCTTACAGACAGATCAGAACTAAGATTAAAACTTTAAAAATGTTATTATATTATATAATATATTATGTATTTATAAAAAGTAATATTAGAATAGAAGAGAGTAGAACAGAATAGAATAGAATAGAATCTCTATAAAGCGGGCAAGAAGTTGTATATTTTTATGCCAGTGCCAAATGTTCATTCTTCCAAGTGAACAGAATAGAATAGAATAGAATAGAATAGAATAGAATAGAATACATTACAATAGAATAATGCTAATGGACACTAGAAGTGGGCAGGCAAGAAGTTGTGTTTTTATGCTAGTGCCAAATTGTCATTCATTTAAAGTGATGAATAGAATAGAGTATAGCAGAATAGAATAGAATAATGCTAATGGACACTAGAAGTGGGCAAGAAGTTGTTTTTTATGCTAGTGCCAAATTGTCATTCATTTAAAGTGATGAATAGAATAGAATAGAATAGAATAGAATAGAATCGAATCCCTGTACTCAGTATTATTGGACACCAGAAGCGGACTTGACGTTTTTTATGCTAGTGCCAAATTTTCATTCTTCAAAGTGGTAGAATAGAATAGAATAGAATAGAATAGAACAGAATAGAATAGAATCTCTGTACTTAGAACTAATGGACACTAAAGTGGGCAACAAGTAGTATATTTTTATGCCAGTGCCAAATTTTCATTCTTCCAAATGAATAGAATAGAATAAAATAGAATAGAATAGAATAGAATAGAATAGAATAGAATAGAATCTCTGTACTCAGTGCTAATAGACACTAAAAGTGGGCAAGAAGTTTTTTGGGGGTTTTTTATCCTAGTGCCAAATTGTCATTCATTTAAAGTGATGAACTGAATAGAATAGAATAGAATAGAATAGAATAGAATAGAATAGAATAGAATCTCTGTACTCAGTGCTAATGGACACTAGAAGTGGGCAAGAAGTTTTTTTTTTAACCTAGTGCCAAATTGTCATTCATTTAAAGTGATGAATAGAATAGAATAGAATAGAATCTCTGTACTCAATACCAAAATGTAAATTCAATTTATTATATATGAAAATATTACAGCTTTACTATAAAATAAAAATAAATTCTAAATAATGATAATAATAATTATAAATTAAAATAAATGAAAAAAAAAAATTACAAATTATAAAAATACATAATGACACGTAAATAAATATTGTTAGATCCAATTTGACAAATTTATTGTGTTTTTCTTTACTTGTAAGCCGCTTTTGAACAAATAAGCCCACTAAGTGATTATTTGCATATAACTAGTAGATTAATGAAATGAATGGCTTTAAAGTCTGAGCAAGTCTGTAATCTTTTAAGTCTTTCAAATAGGTCCATTTATTGCATGCTGGGAAAATTAATAGCCATAGAGTACTTTTATAGCCACATATTTAAACCCTTTTTTTTGTCTCAAAGTCACAGTAACCTGGTCAAAACAGGTCACGTTAAACCCAATACAGCAGGACCAGATTGAAGGAAAACAATAGCCAGGGGCTTCGACATGTCACCTGCCTCACTGACAGAGATTACACATGACCGCTAGAGCTCCCGGCGCTGACGGGACAGATAGGAGGGGATAATGAATGAGAGAAGGTGACTGAAAAAGCAGTCAGAGGATGAGAAGGGATCAGGAGATGGACTCTCTCAGCTGTAATGGAGCTGCTGAGCTCTGGTCCCTGAAGACACGAGTGTCTGCAAATGTGGGGTTCAATGTTTCACTAAATTATCTGCTTGAACTAATTGAGGCAGCATGTGGGTGATAATTGTGGTTGAGGATGTTTAGATCAGCAAATCCCTTAGCTTTCCCACTAAGAGATCAGAATATCTGTCTGGACTAGCCCTGCTCCATTTGTTGGGTTTTGGATGCTGGTGTTCTGACATCCACAACATGCTGCAAAACTGTTACCAACAAGACTTACTTGGTCAAGCGGCTTTAACAGAAAGACCAAGCTCTGTATCTGCTGGTGAACAGTTTTACTACGGTGGTTCAACAAGCAGACTAACACCAAACAAGCAAAAAACAGACTGGACCAAAAAATTTTTTTTAGTAGGGTCAAATGACAAACACACATGAATGTCAACATGAAATTATCATGAATGAATGAATAAATAAATACTGATCTAGAAGAACTATGTCTATATATCTATATCTGTTCATAGATTGAGAAATTATTGTAGCTAGGAAAAACTCACACAAGACATTCCTTTTCTTCTTTGGCAAAAATTATTTTAAACAATTTTATTTTATTTAAAATACTTTGTTATTATTATAGCTTTTTTATTTTGACATTAATCATTTAAACCTGATAATAAATATCTTAAATATTCTTGATAAAATTTTAAATATTAATTTATTAATTTTAAAAGGACTCTTTTTGAGCAGTATTTTTTTTATTATTGATGTTAAACATCTTAATAAACTTGATAAAATATCTACCATTTTTGATAAACTTTCATTATGACTTTGATCTTTTTTTATTTATTTTTATGCCTATTTATCTTAAATTCTGAACCATGTCTACTTATTTCTATTGTCAATTTATTGTATACGTTTGTTAACCGGTGCCAAAAATGTCCATGTCTTCAAAATTAAGTGGATAATAAACAATAGAACAGAATAGAATAAAATAGAATAGAATAGAACAGAATCTTTGTACTCAGTAAGAAGTTGTGTATTTTTTATGTCAGTGCCCAAAAGAAATTTTCATTCTTCGACATGAATAGAATAGAACAGAATAGAATAGAATAGAATAGATTAGATGTACTCAGTACTAATGGACAATATTAGTGGGCCAAAAAGTTATGTATTTTTATACTAGCACCAAAAAGAAACTATAATTCATTCATGAATAGAATAGAATAGAATAGAATAGAATAGAATAGAACAGAATCTTTGTGCTCAGTAAGAAGTTGTGTATTTTTTATGTCAGTGCCCAAAAGAAATTTTCATTCTTCGACATGAATAGAATAGAATAGAATAGAATAGAATTGATGTACTCTGTACTAATGTACAATATTAGTGGGCCAAAAAGTTCTGTATTTTTATACTAGTGCCAAAAAGAAATTATCATTCATGAACAGAATAGAACAGAATAGAATAGAATATCTGTACTAAGTACTAATGGACACTAGAAGTGGGTCAAGAAGTTGTGTATTTTTTTATGCCAGTGCCAAAAATAAAATGTCATTCTTTGACATGAATAAAACAGAACAGAACAGAAAAGAATAGAATAGAATAGAATAGAATATCTGTACTAAGTACTAATGGACACTAGAAGTGGGTCAATAAGTTGTATATTTTAATGCCAGTGCCAAAAATAAATATTGATTCTTTAACATGAACAGAATTGAATAGAATTGAATAGAATAGAATAGAATAGAATAGAATAGAATAGAATAGAACATCTGTTCTAAGTGCTAATGGACACTATAAGTGGGTCAAGAAGTTGTGTATTTTTTATGTCAGTGTCAAAAATAAAATGTCATTCTTTGACATGAATAAAATAGAATAAAATAGAATAGAATAGAATATCTGTATTCAGTACTAATGGACGCTAGAAGTGGGTCAAGAAGTTGTGTATTTTTTTAGGCAAATGCCAAAAAGAAATTTTCATTCTTCAACATGAATAGAATAGAATAGAATAGAATAGAACATCTGTTCTAAGTGCTAATGGACACTATAAGTGGGTCAAGAAGTTGTGTATTTTTTATGTCAGTGTCAAAAATAAAATGTCATTCTTTGACATGAATAAAATAGAATAAAATAGAATAGAATAGAATATCTGTATTCAGTACTAATGGACGCTAGAAGTGGGTCAAGAAGTTGTGTATTTTTTTAGGCAAATGCCAAAAAGAAATTTTCATTCTTCAACATGAATAGAATAGAATAGAATAGAATAGAATAGAATAGAATAGGACTGAATAGAATAGAATAGAATATCTCCGTACTAATGGACACTAGAAGTGGGTCAAGAAGTTGTGTATTTTTTATGCCTGTCCCAAAAATAAATCTTCATTCTTCAACATGAAGAGAATGAAATCAGATGAATAGAACAGATGTACTCAGTACTCATGGACACTATTAGTGGGTCAAGAAGTTCTGCATTTTTTATGTTAGTGCCAAAAATCTATTTTAATTCTTCAACATAAATAGAATAGAATAGAACAGAACAGATTATCTGTATTCAGTACTAATGAACACTAGAAGTGTCATTTTAATGCCAAAGACATTTTTATTCTTCGACATATAGAATAGAATAGATTAGAACAGAATAACCTCTGTACTAACGGGTTAAGATACTTAACAATTAAAAACATCTCAGTTGAATTATATGCTCAGTGTTTCCACTATCAGAGATGCCTGGAAATATAAGGGAATTTTGTCCTTTACAAAACTGGAAAATAGTGAATGTAAATTTTTGTAGTTATGATCAAGTGTAAAATATAGAAACTGAACTTTGGGAGTGCAACCTCTATAAAATGTTACAAAAAAAAATGATTTGGTCAAAGACTGTGGGAACTCTGCATGCTAAAGAAGACGTGAAAGACTTCCAATACGCTGCTCTTGCCCTGTCATAAAGCTCTCTCAGCATGATCTCCACCGTCCATCGAGGAACTCAGCGAAGAAAAACCACAGAAGGATGTTCATGGTGTCTGCCGGGCTCAGATAACTCTCCACACATCTGCTCACAGCCACCGCCGTTGCCTTTCTCTGACTCTTCACAGCAGTCCTCACTGAGAGAGGACCATCCGCTGGCAGCGCACACAGGCAGACAAGAAGAGCGAAACAAAAGACGGCCTGTGAGCGTCTGCCTATCCCTGACAACTGGCTACTGTGATAACCCAGCAGGCAAACAGCACACAAGGACTTAAAAAGCCAGGGACAGCGCACGGACTGCAAAGAGCACTCAGGGACGTGGCGGTAAAAGCATTAAAGACCCAGGGATAAGTACACAGGATGGCGGCGTACACAAATCTGGTTAGGCAAAGAGACAATTAATGGGGGAGCACAATACTAATGAGCTTTTTGAACACAAAAGCTTTGTGTGTGTCAGCGTCGTCATCTCATTCTGAATGCTAATCTGCAATATTCACTAAAGAACCCAAACTTTTCTGATGCTAAAAGCACATCGCATTATCATAATGAGTTACACAAATCCCACAAGAATATACACATCCGTTTCCCAGCCGTTTGGCCTTCTTCCCATTGTTCAGAGACACGTCTAAGGAGGCCGCGTTTGCCAGGACCTGTTGGAATAGAAGTACTCCGAATGCATTACACATCGAGCTTGGCGCTAAGCTCAGGCTGTTTGAACATGCTGCTCACTTACTCGTCTGTCAGGGTAGATATATCCCCACCGCTCCCTCGGCACAAACACACAACAGTTATCTCTTTAGGATCCTGCACCGCAATTAAGCGTACCCCATTCACCCAGGTGTTTAGAAGGGGGAAAGGACCTGGAAATTAAAAAACACCCCTTTACTTTCAACCAAATTAACTTGGCTTCTCACCAGAAGTGTGCTGATAACAATTTAGCTTGTCCAAACGCTGCCTCAGGAGGCTCTTTAAAAATAACACTGATGTGTATCCATACTGAATGTGAAACCGCTAAGAGTTGTGATGGGAATCGCAGCCAGTCAAGAGATATTTAATATTTAATGTACGGTTATGAAGAGCAGGATATCTGATCAATTTTTTACAAAACGCTACAGATTCTTAAATGAATCAATTAATCTAGTCTGTTTTCACTTAAAGAGCAGGTCATATGGGTTTTCAAAAAAAACAGTCTGCAAAGTTGTTAATCAAAAAAGTGCATGATATTGTCTCTCAAGAGAAAGAGTCGACTCTGAACCACCTTAACGAATCTTCTGCCTATTACCGATATACGTAATTAGGAAACATATTAGCATAATCTCTACCTGCCTGCGAAATACGAACACTCTGACCCGCCCACAAACAATTCTGCTAGTTAGTGTGTTTACATAATGTTGAGATGTGTTCTATGCTGTGAAAGAGCAGGTCAAATGGTATTTTAAAGTATCCTAATATTGTGTTTGAGTCCCCTACAACAGTTTTAAATGCATCTAAGCTCAGAAAACATTGTAATTGCCTCAGAATATACATTTAATATTAGAATCATTTTGCAATGATATCGAAATGATTCGTTTGAAGCAGTTCTGAGCAGTGTTGCCAGGATTTCACAACAAAACCTGCCCAGTTGCTCCTTGTCACACCCCTGTGGACTGTTTCTTTGGTTTTTCCCTTTGTATGCCCTTATTTGGTCCTTCCTGTTCTGTTTTCAATTATTACATCATTGTTTAATCATTCCCACCTGTCCTTGTCTGATTAGCCGGTGTATTTAAGTTTGGTTCAGTTCCCCGTTCGTTTGTCAGTTCTTAATGTCATTTAAAGTCTTTTACGTTGTGTCTGCGTGTGGATTCCCTGCTGTTCCTGTTCCTGGATTATAATAATAAACTCTATGTTCCTGATCTCCTCGTCCCTACTCCTCATTCCCGCACACGACGCCTGACACTCCTCAAATTTCACATTTCACACCATAATTATTTTTTTTCCACGATACCACAGTAATACAATTCAAACCTTTTGTTGTGTGCTCGTCATTTTACCAAGGACTGCTTCTCTAATGTTGGCGAGTCCAGCGCAGTTTGGTTTACAAACTGCACTGTTTCATCAGTTAGTCACGTTAGCACTCAGCTAACATATCCACTATTATTGTTTTGTGAAAGAGCAGGTCATATGGTATTTTAAAGTATCCTAATATTGTGTTGGAGTCGCCTACAGGTTTAAATGCATAAGGTCAGAAAACATTGTAATTTTCTCAGAATATACATTTAATAATTAGAATCATTTTGCAATGATTTCGAAATGATTCGTTCAAAGCAGTTCTGAGCAGTGTTGCCAGTTTTTCACAACAAAACCTGCCAAATTGCTCCTCAAAACTAGCCCAAAACTAGCTCAATCGCGTTTAGAAGGGGGTCCCATGTTAAAAATCGCGTTCCGCAGGGTAAAATACAAATATTTTTGGCGGGGTTCCTCTGGTAAAATTCGCTTGCCAAGATTAGAGAAGCAGTCCTCGGTAAAATGATGAGCACACAACAAAAGGTCAAAAAGTCTTTATTTTTCTCTTCTTTTAGGACAGTTCTGGAGAAAATGGAGCTGCTGGGAAACTTAAAAATGTGTTGTTCTGTACATTACTTTTGTAATTTAAGTTATTTGTAAATAAATATTTGTATATAAAATAACTTTTTTTATATATGATGGTCTTGCATTAATATCACTGTTGGACTACCGTGTACTGTATGTTGCATTTTACTTGCATTTTACTTCTGAATATGTTCAAGGTTGTTACATTAAAAATACTTTATTTACTTTTGGAAAGTTTAATGTACAACAGTGCATCATATTGTAAAAGGCAATGTAGAAAACACAACAAAACAAAAAAACTCAGTACTTCTCACTTGTATGTGAATACTTAAGGAGTGTATTTCGTTACACTCCGCCAATTTATTATTTTGCAAATTAAACGAAAAAAGTTAATTGCTGGAATATTAACAAATAGCTGCTAACTACAACTGCGTGTGACATCGAGCTGCACTGGAACCGGTCTAGCCTACGGAGGACTGTTCTTGTTGCCTAGCAACTGTGACAGCTGCCATTGACAAGCGGCATTAAACATTTGCAAGTGGACTTTTATATTCAACTGCGAAGGCTAGACTCAGAGCGTCCTTTGAAGGCCAAGTGGACCGCATCCTTCGAAGGACCCGTCTTCCGAAGGCTGCAGTCTTTGAATTGGGACGCAGCTAACCTGTATTGGTAACAGGCAGGAGATTCGAAATTATGACGACTCGTTAGGCGGTTCAGTGTCGACTCTTTCGTTTGAGAGACAGTATCTTTATTTATCATGCACTTTTTTGATGTATAACTGCACACTGTTTACAATGAAGGATAACTACGTTACAAACTGCAAAAAAATATCCACAAGTTTACGGGGGCGCTACTGTAAAAAAGAACGTGGGTACAACTTCCGGCGAGGTGGTGGACGTAGTATACCAGTGGTATTTTGTGTGCTAATTAGCGAAGAGGCTAAGTGTTTTTTAGACCATTGTTTACTTTGTGAAGATGCACACCTTTATGAGAGATGTCATTACGTTCTTATGGATAACATATGCTTTTCGAATTTGTGTTATTAGCAAAATCGCTAAATCTTGAATGACTGTCAACTAGTGAAATGACATTTGAACCGAGACATCAGAGCTTGTGTTAAATGCCATGTCAGATAAAGCCTCGATTCAAAGCTTGTTAACGTAGAAATCACTTTCAAAGAAGCCTCACTTTCTGTCCAGTCATGTGCGCAATTCACTTTGCGTGTGCATTTTTGACCCACAGATCTTACTTCGCCAGTACATTTTCCTTGGAACCTATTTAATAATTACATTTTTAAATAGCCAGTCAAACAAGTAATATGAAGAATACAAATTATTTCAGGAAAATTAAATATATGCCATATGCAATTAATATATGTGTACATTATTCTTATATTACATCATATTGACATTCGTACTGACATTTAATGGCACTGTTCAACGGGTAAATTAATTTATCAGAGTCAACAAACAAACACACATGGTTAGGCTTTTATTTGTGCATATAACATGGACCGATCTACGGAAATTGTGGTGAATGTGTCTTCCAACGGAGCTTTAGTCTTTTGGCTGCTTTATTTTTGATTAACCACCAGATCGCGCTGTTTTCGACACTCTCGAAGCTTTGAATCTTTTCTTGAAACAGTCAGACGAAAGTCTCGGTGCTTCACGAGGCTTCATTTGCCCGTTACTCCTGTCAACCGTTGAATGAATGAGTGTCAGGTCCCGCTTGTTTATTTTGAACCGGAAGACGCTCCCACTTTGGACGCAAGTAGGCCTGGGAATCGACTCCCCATTCAGAGCCGTTTTCAGTTCAAACAAAGCTTATATGGGCGCCTCTCAACCGAACGGCTGCATCATACGAAGGCTGCATATCTTGGCTGCTGTCATCAAACGTCGCTGAACGTCGATTCACGAAAATAAACTGAATGAAAGGAGTCGGTACTGAGCATATCTGAGTTTGAAGATGCAGCTTTGCTCGCTAATAGTGATTAGAAGTCTGATTCGTTTCCACAAAAAGGTTCTTTTGGATAGATCGTTTTAATGAACCAGTTCAAAAATGATTCAGAAGTTATTTTACGGTGGAACTGGCTTATGTTGTCCACATGAGCGCTGCACAAAAGAATAGATCATGACGTGATCGAGGGTTTTGATCCTATTTCCATCTTAAATAAAATGCTATTTTTAACCTTTCTATCAGCCTGTGATCATTTTGAAAGCACCGAGAGCACAGATAAGTGGCGGAGAGTGAGCGTCTGACTGACAGATAAACCACAAGCTCTTATAGCAATGTTGTTGTTAATGTTCTGGTTATTTTGTTTCAGTGTACAGTTTGTTAATTTTGTGCAACGCATACGGTTGAAGTAACATCATTCAGCTGAACCGTACACGTCTTGTTTCCTTCATGCAATAAACGCATGTGACGTTACACTGCTGTGGGCTATGACTAATTTCATGGGCAACACAGATAAAAATAATTTAAATACAGAAATGTATCATAATTTATAAAAACAAAGCTTCATATTATGAAAAGGTTACTTTCTAAGACTTTTATATCCTACAGTGATGGCGAAATTAGGTTCCTCCAATCTAAAAAAACAAGAATCGAAGAAGAATCGAAAACAACAGTGAGGAATCGATTCTTGAAATCGAATCCCATCGATTCCAGAACCAGGAATCGGAATCGGACTCGATTCCAAAATTTTCGGAATCGGACAGCCCTAGACGCAAGGCGCTGTAAAATATGGAGTGACAAATCGCTGTGGAGTCTCAGTTCAGGAGAAGCGGCAGAACTCATTATCTCTTCCGCTTCAATAACAGTTACGTCTCGAAATAAGCATGAATACAAAAAACGAGTACAACTTACCGAAATCAGATCCTGTCTCGTGTAATCGCTCAATCAGTGTTTCCACCGCGGAAAGACGTCAATATCAGCTTGTAAACAATGTCAGGTAATGTCACATTTACCTCAGAAAGCATATTCGGTGACGATAAATTCGTTAGTCAGCCAGAAAAATGAACTCGAAAGGAGCATTTTGCTAAATATATGCACCATTTAACATATTTTCATAATAATGTTTACTGTTCTTCAGTGTTTAATTTGTTTGAATAAATCCGTCACGCTTTTATGACAGCCACCATTTAAATGTTTGTCAAAAAAACGAATTGAAGTAGAAATATAATTATGTAATTGTAACTACTATAACAAAAACGTAATTGATTCCAATTTAAGCGTTTGTACCCACCTTATTTTTCAATGCGGAAGCAAGCTGTTCTCTGGTAATGTGTTAGACGCCCGGTTCATAATCCGCCATAGGGAAATATCGAAGTGCAGTAAACGGTAAAACAGTGCACTACAAATCAGTGTGTTCATAATTAAGATAATATATTAAAATAATATGGTAAGACACACCAGTTTGCAATATCAAGCAGCAAAACGAGCTTTTTGTGCAGCTAAAAATAGCTGGAGGTGGATGAGACCAGAAGCCAGTCAGAAAAAATCAAATAAGGTGGATACAAATCGGTTAATTTTCACCTTTATTATAGTAATATAATACCATCTGACTCTAATGTAGCCTATATTTTACAGCATTAGTTGAGATTTTTTTTCTTGAGAAAATTTGGCATGTATTGATATATAAAAACAACAACAACCAAAAAAAGATGAAGCATGGAAAACAAAGAGCAAGAGGTAAAATAGCATGTAGATTCAAGAATCAGCAGAACAGCTTGTTAAAGCCCCTCGTTATTCCAAACTGACTTGTAAGTGGTGCCAAGACAACCAGGGGCGTCGTAGTTGGGTGAAAAGTGGGACTAAATTACCAGGGCCCCAAGTGGGGGGAGGGCCCCTGAGGAGTGAACTTTTATTTTCCTTTAAATATAATTTTAAGATCATAATGTAAATGCTAATATTTTGGGTAAATGCATCAGTTGATTGATTCTGCAAATAAAACAGAAATTCAGAGAAGTTGTGTAATAAGGCTTTTTTTGTTATACATATAAGAGTTCTTAGATTAGTAGTAAGGTTAGTTGTAGGTAGTTGTGAACCTCGAGCTTACGGGGGCCCATGGCCACTGCTTGTGCATAGGGCCCAGAATTTGGTGCTACGCCCCTGAAGACAACATGTGCGTCTTGCATCCTTCAAGATTCTCTCACCTCGGTGTTTAAAGCAGACGGACTGAGGATACAGGAAGACTCAAGAGAAAACATGTTTCGTATGGAATGCTTAGCAGCAAGAGAACATTAGATTCACAGTCATTCCTTCAGATTACATTTGTCTGGGACCAAATCTAATAGCGTCTGTCTTGCTTTATTCTTAGGTCAATAGATGGCATGTATCAGGACTGGTTGCCTGGACACTACTTGTAGGAAAAAAAGCTTTTGGAAACAGACAACAAACAAAATGAAGGTGGAGCGCCAGGAAGCTTCCATAATTCACTTCCTGCTGTTGATTGTGGCTGTAACTATACCAGAGCACAGCTTTCTCCATTCATCAAAAGCACAGCACAGCCACTTTCCCACCGAGCAAATGTGCCTTACAGAGTCTTTCAGTGGCTACTCCTGTAAACACCATTATTTGTGTTTCAATCATGCATGCAAAATAATAATTATTTATTTATAACAAATAATAATTCATAGAAAAAAATGTTGGTGCATCCAAACATTACAAAGACGACGTGCACCAAAAAGCAGTTCAATTTAATCTTTGCTTTCCATCCTCTATTATGTTCTTCCTGACGGAGAAATTGTTTGTATACTGTAAAAATGTTTTTTTTTTCCAAGTTGTGAATAAAACAAAAATGATTGGAGTGCATTTTACAAAAAAATATTACTTCACTTTTACTACAAAACTTCAGGTTAATTCTTACTTGTTGTTTCTATATAATTTTTTCTGCTTTGAAAAGTAGACAATTTGATTGTAAAAATTTTCTATCAATTTCTGAGTGAATTTTTTTCCACACCATTTTATTAAATGTATTTATTTATTTTATATATATTTTTCTCAATTAAATATTAAAAATCTAGGTACACATATATTTTTTGTATGTCTGCAAAATTATATGTATATACAAATTAATAAATTATATATATATATATATATATATATATATATATATAATTCATATATCATATTTGTAATTCATTGATAAACTAATAGAATATTTAATAATAATAATAATAATAATATTAAATCATTAATTAAAATTATTAAATATCATTAAATCATTAAATAAAAATAAAAGTATTATTATGGTAAAATATGTTATTATTTAATTATATTATTATTATTTATTTTATTTTAAGGACAATTAAATATAAAAAATCTAGGTCCACATGTCTCTTTGTATGTCAGTAAAATTATAAATATGTTAAATTCATTTAATAATAAAAAATCATATATCATATTCAAATTCATTTTTACTTCATTTATTAATAAAAAGATAAATTATTTTGTAATAATAATAATAAATCATTAAATAAAATTATTAAATATCACTAAATGATTGAATAAAATAAAAGTTTTATTATGAAATATTTTACTTATTATTATTATTATTATTATTATTATTATTATTATTATTAGTTTTATTTTAAGGACAATTAAATATAACAAATCTAGCTCATATCTGTTTGTATGTCTACAAACTTGTATGTCTACTATATATATATAAAAGGTATATATATATATATATATATATATATATATAATTTTTTTATACAATTATTAAATATCATTAAATAAAAATAAAAGTATTATTATAATTATTTTTAATTTAATTATATTATTATTGTTCATTTTATTTTAAGGACAATTAAAAATAAAAAATCTAGGTCCACATGTCTGTTTGTATGTCTGCAAAACTATATATATAAAGTTAAATTCATTTATTAATACAATTTATATATCATATTCATATTCATAATTCATGTATTAATAAAATAATGTATAAAATAATAATAAATTTTATTATTTAATTGTATTATTATTATTTATTTTATTTTAACAATACATAATATTGCCCAAATGTGTATAATACCAAAAAATAATTGTATGATTATTTCCCACAAAAGGGAAGACTGCAGACCTAACAGTAATACAACATAATTTAATAGGATGCTGATAAAAGGAAGAAGGGGCTTTCTACACTCTTTTACAATTCTGAATTGATTTAACAGATTTTTCATTAAAAACAGACGCATGGTGCTTCAATAAGGCAGAATTGGGGGTTAATTGAATTGTGGTTTAGCAATGAGCAGCCAGAGCATTACAAATGAAATTAGTCATCCGACGTTTTATCCCGCTGCTCCCTACATATTGGAATAATGAGCCATAAACAGTAATGGCATCTTTAGTCACCTTTCTGATCTGTGAACAGTTGCTGAAATAAACCCCCCACAGCTGCACTAGCTTTATTTGCTTTCCTTCAGCCACATTAAAGTCTGAGTCACTCTTTTACGTTTTCATGCCTCTGTATCTCTGCGAAATTGATACACCCAGGCTGTACAGGGCCAATAAACATCATAAAAATTCACGGAACGGATTGCATTAACCTTTAGCAGAAGCTAACTTTAACAAAAACAGGCAGCAAGGAAGCCATACCCTCCGCCGTATTTAGTCTGCTACGAGCACTAAACTTGGGGCTTATTTGCCATGCATACGGAATTCAAATGAGAAAATGTGACAGGTAAATTGAGACTACTGCCTCCTGCTGACATGCTAATCACTTTCAACACTCGAATACATTTGCATCAAAGCGCATTTCTCAAAGTGAAAAACCACGCAGTATCAAACAAATGTAACGCGCCCCTCAAAACAGGGGGCTGCGAGATCTAACACAGAGCCTCTAGCTAAAACATACGATGAATCATATTAACAGCTTTACTTTTTTAATTGGCAAAAACATGTCATGCCGTGTGGCACTTAAAAAAAAAAAAATAAATAAATGTGTGTATACTGTATATAAAGGCAGCTTAAAAAGTGTCTAATTACTAAATAATTATCAGATGTTTTATTTAATACAATTAAATAACAAAAACTATAGTTTTATAAAGATTTCTACTTTACCATTCATGTTTTCAAACAATGTCATTATGATCATATCATTTTAGAGAAACAGAGAAAATAAGATTTAAGAAAAGATTTTAAAAAAATGTAAATTTGAATATGAAGAAAATTAAAAATAACAGGAAACAGAAGAAACTGAAATTTTATTCTTTTTTTTTTCTTTTTTTTACATAATGAGTACCAAATATAATTTTAATTTCTTTAATTTCAGAGTTTTATGTATGTGTATAATATACGGCATCCTATTTTGCAGAATAAATTCTTATTAACTATATTAAAAACAAAAACATTTATATTTGATGTCATGTATTTTTATTGTATAAATATTTTATATAAAATTATTATAAAATGTGTTAATGTGTAGATTATTTAACAAATAATTAAAATAGATTTATTTATTTATTTATTTGTGATAAAAATTTGGTCAATTTGGTTATGAAAAAATGTGACAGGGCAGCACATCTCTATCAACAGAAGAATAATTGAAATTGGAAATGTCATTATACAGCATCCTATTTTATAGGATAAATTATTATATCTTAAATTATGTTGTGTTTTATTAATTATATTATTAAAAAATATATTAATTATACAATAGAAGAACATTTATATTATATATAAGTAAATTATACGTTAAAAAATCTAATGTTCTGGTATTTACATCTAGCAAATTTATTAGCAAAGAACAACTGAAAACTTTTCCAAAAAAAAACAAACAAACAAATAAATACAAATTAAAATAGCTTAAAATAATTTGTGTCCTATTAAGTCTATTGAAAACAAAAACATTTATATTTGATATCTTTTTTTTTTTTTGTATTTACAAATATAAAATTATTACAAAATGTGTTTAAAAAAAAAACCTAGATTTTTATAATATGAAATAATTTTCAAATAGTCTGGTATTTACAATTTGCAAATAACAAATAACCTTTCAAAAATAAAATAAAATGGTTATTTAAATTTCATAAATTTGGTTATGATAAAAAAAAAAAAAAAAAAAAAAAAACGTGACAGGGAGTAACATCTCTGCCAACAGAAGAATAATTTAAAGAATCAGAAATGTCATTAATTCTAATATTAGTAGATAATAATCTTGGAGTAGTTGTCATTACCACATCAAATTTTAATCAGAAACAAGACATAAACTATTTTTTTAGCTCATAGTTCAGAGTTTTGCGTGTGTATGTATGTATATATAGCATCCTATTTTACAGGGTAAATTATAATAGCAAAATAAATAAAATAAAATAAAATAAAATAAATCGTTATGATAAAAATTTGGTAAATTTGGTTATGATAAAAAACATAACAGGGAAGCACACCTCTGCCAACATAATAATAATTTAAAGTATTAGAAATGTCATTAATTTTAATATTAGTACAGAATGATCTCAGAGTAGTTGTCATTACCAAATCAAATTTTAATCAGAAACAAGACATAAACAATTAATTTTTTTTTTTTCAGTTTTGTGCATGTACACATGTGTATACAGCAGCCTATTTTACAGGATAAATTATAATACCTTAAATTATATTGTGTCTTATTTCTGTTTTTTTTTTTTTAAATAATAATAATAAAAGTATTTTATACTTTAAATACTTTTATTGTATAAATATTTATAAATATAAAATTATTACAAAACGTGTTCTAAAAAAGTAGATTCCTTATAATGGTATAATAAAAATAAAATAATTGGTTATGATAAAAAAAAAAAAAATGGTAATTTGGTTATGGTTATTTGGAAACCTTGGTTATGGTAAATTTGGAAACACATCTCTGCCAACAGAAGAAAACATTTAAAGTATCAGAAATGTCAATAATTTTAATATTAGTAGTACATAATGATCTCAGAGTAGTTGTCATTACCAAATCAAATTTTAAGTCATTTCATTGCTGTTTTAAGTTTAGCGTTAACAAAGCACTTGCTGACTTGCTGTACTAGCAAGTCAAGGGCTTATCCAACTATTTCAGTGCTGAATGTCATTCCCATCAAACACCAAGAACCAACATTACTGTATATCCACTTGATCAAGGCCACGATGAGATCTAAGTAATGTTTCAACACAGTCAGGTTTACTTTTTCAAGATTTCAAGTTGTCAAAAATGCCCCAATATTCAGGCATATATAAAAGATCTGACACCTCTCTCGAAAAGAGTGCTTTGTCAGAGGATTCTGGCAGACGCTTTGGACTTCACAAGTATCACATTCCCCAGACACTGTTGTTGGACCAGCAGCGCACGCCAACACTTACTGAACCGAGTTACAGCAGAAATTGATTTCCACCCAAGTCGTAATTTCAATCTGCTTACTATGTATTACAATCCTCCCATAAAAGAATGAGACAATAACCTCATTTATCGGTGGGAAGTGAGACGGGTATTGAAAATCTCCCTCTGTGCCAAATCTTCTTAACAGAGCGCAAGCAACAACTTTGAACAAACAACCGAGCGCTCTCAATATAGTCGTACCGCCGAACAACAACACCCGATGGGACTTCGCCGAACACCTCAGCCCCAATTTCCCAACAATTACACTGAATTTAAAAGAGAACAACTCGTGCTAATGAAGCAGATGGCAGACTGGAGTTATCGCAGTCCCTCAGGCAGATAGACGAATGTGATTACATATTACTTCTGATAAGAAACCGGAGCCCACAAAGAATATTCCCCTCGTCAATTTGTTTGTGTGCTGCAAAGTATATTCTCATGTGACCAGCTACAAAGTTATCAACCAAAAACCATCCAAACGTCTTTCTTAGACTTACTTTAGAAACGATAATAGTACTGTCCGAGTGTTTTTAGGGTGACGGGTCAATTCACATTGTCAATTGTACGTCACTTCAAAGATCCGACAGCGGTGCCTTTGATGTCTTTGCAATGTGCAGGCGAGTGAAGAGCCCTTATGATGCAGAGCTATACATCAGAAACACACCACAGATCTGCTGCTGCTGGAGACTAAAGAACATCATGATCGCTCCAGACACATGAGCCGTGAGCGGTAGGGACAAAGACTCTGTGTAGACAACTCTACTGCAATCAGAGACAGACATGAATGAGGGCTGCTGGACAGCCTTCAGATCTGTCTGTCTCTGTCAAACAGAGCCTGAGATTACAGCTCAAATGATGCAAATACAGACAGGCTTTTTCTGCAGTTCAAACTGTTGCTCATTCTGAACTAGAGCAGACCAATTTGACGTTTCACATTTCTGTTACTAATATTTCAAGAAAAGCCCATTAAAATGTTAATCAAGCTTATGTAATAAAACAATATAAAATAATAATAATAATAATTACAATTATACTTATAATTATTATTATTATTATTATTATTATTAACTGTATAAAGTAATTATAATAGTAATAATAAATGATAAATACAAAATAATGAATATAATGTAAACAATAATAATAACAATGTTATTAATATTGCTACAATAATATTTAATAGTGTTCTGAAACTGTTACACTTCATTATTAAATACACTTTAAAATGTTCCAAAAATATTTATTTTTTAATAACAACAGTTTTGGAACATAATTGTAGCTATAACAATAATAATAATAATAATAATAATAATAATAATAATAATAATAATAATAATTTACAATTCATTATTAGTTATATTTTTTTAATGCTTCAAAAATATTTATTTTTAATAACAACAGTTTTGGAACATAATTGCAGCTATAATAATAATAATAATAATAATAATAATAATAATAATAACAATAATTTACAATTCATTATTAGTTACAATTTTTAAAATGTTTCAAAAATAAATATTTTTAATAACAACAGTTTTGGAACATTATTAAATATTATTGTAGCTATAATAATAATAATAATAATAATAATAATAATAATAATAATAACAATTAACATTTCATATTTCTGTTGCTAATATAACAAAGCCAAAAAAACACACACACACACACACAAAATTATTAAAGCAGCAGGTGTAAAAGGATTATTATTATTATTATTATCATTATTAATATTATTATTATTATTATTATTATTATTATTTACAATTCATTATTAATTACAAGTGTAAGAATGTTTCAAAAATATATTTTTGTAATAACAATAATTTTGGAACATTATTAAATATTATTGTAGCATATGCACATGTAAGTATATAATAATTACATTATAGTATATTATATTATATTAATATATGTATTATTATTATTATTATTATATATTACTATACAATATATGTATAATAATAATAATAATAAGAAGAAGAAATTATTATTATTATTATTATGATTATGATTATTGTTATTATTATATTGCCACAATAATATTTAATAACGTTCCAAAACTACTGTTATTACAAAGATATTTTTGGAACATTATTAAAATTGTAATTAATACTGAATTGTAAATAATAATAATAATAATAATAACAACAACAATAACAATGATAATAATGTTATTATTGCTACAATATTTAATAATGTTCCGAAACTGTTAAAATAAAAAATGAAAAAAAAAAAGAAATATTATTCAATACCAATGCATTATTATTATTATTACTCATAATAATAATAATTTACAATTGATTATTACTTACAATTTTTATTACAATTATTATTATTATTAAACATTTTAAAGATCTTTAAAAATTGTTACATTCCAAATCAACTGAAACACTTTTATCTGTTCATGTTGTGTTAATAGAAAATTAACAAAGTTTAGAGCTACGCAAGTATGAAAATATTCATATTCAATCTTGCATTCACAATGCATGTTATAACTGAACTGTAACAGCATTGTGTCAGCTTTGAGAGCACTGAAAACAAGCTTCACACATGCTCTTAATATACTTCTTCACTTTAAAGCTATATTGAAGCTACTAAATTAAATCACAGCCTTTGCAGTTTAATAATCGTACAAAGCCATATCGCATATGGCCCTCCAAACACACTCTCCAACACCTACTCTATGTGTTACAGCGCAAGTGCAAGTGTCAGATTGAAAGCATGTCATCTACTGTACGTCAAATGTAACGAGGGCCGCTTGACATGAAGCCCATTACACGTGCGTAGACACTCACATCAAGTGCCGTACGTGGACGTCTCCCGAAACGCACAAGAGTGTGTGGATTTGTGGTAAAAGAACATGTGGGTCTCCATGGCGATGGCCATCTGCACAGCTTCCAGGGGGCTGCTGGTCTGATGGACTCACGCCCGGCTGGAGGAACAGTCCATTCATTCCCAGCTCTAGTAACGTGTGATGTCCTGAGAATGAGACGACTGACACCCACTCCTCTGTTGCCCGTAAACAAACGCCCTAAAGATAACTCAAGGTCCCTGTGAAGACATGGAATGACCTTGGGAAGTGTTAAAGTTGTGAAAGTGATGAAATGCAATGTTACAAACGTCATGTCATCATTGTCAACTGCAGCCAACTAAATGGAACAAAGAGCTTCCTAAAGTGTCACTTATGAGGTTCCATTTTAGTTACTTTAGAAAACATTTGCATTTTTATGCAGCTCAGTAGCTTTTGAAACAGAGCCGGAGACTCTTGATCCACATTACAAATGTCTAAATTCCAACCAGCTATCATTGTTGGATATATAATCATGCGACCAGCACACAGTTAGATGAACTAAGACGTAATGGGTCTTCCTGTTAATCAATTATAATCCGATAAGAATGAGCAGTAACGTAGAAACACCTCCTTCTTTGACACAAGCAATATATGAAAATATGCTTTAGCAGGAGAAACATGCTCATTCGTTGCAATTGCTAAGGCAAGGAACTAGCCAAACCTTCTATTTTTGCCAGGAATTAATGATACTCCTTTAAATCACACAGCTTGTTGAAGAGAGAGCTATTCATTTTCTATGATTTCCAACCCTAAAGGTTAAAAAACAACTAATAGACTGTTATTGGAGGAATGAACAGACCAGAATGAACATTTAATAATAAGTATATTTCAGTAAAAATATTTCAGTTACGTGGCAAGTCAGGTTTTTTTTTTTTAACTAATATAGTTAAGTTCTATCTGATGCACTAAAATGACTGAAGATGAATAAAAACTAAAACTGAACTTTATATATATATATATATATATATATATATATATATATATATATATACACACACACACACACATACATATATATATTAGGGCTGTGTATTGTCAAGAATCTGGTGATACGATATGTATCACGATACAGGGGTTGCGATACAATATGTTGTGATACATTGCAATAATGTAAGCAAGGTGATATATTGGGACATTTCTTTTTTTTTAAGAATATGATATCATTTTAGAAAAAAAAAAAAAGGTTAGGGTTAACTGTTAGGGATGCTGGTTTAAGATGGTCCTTTGCTGGTTTATGCTGGTCCTTGACCAGCAACATGACCAACTAAGGACCAGCATAAACCAGCAAAGGACCAGCATAAACCAGCATCAAAACATACCTACCAGCATATGCTTGCAAGATTCCTAAAGAAAACAAAGTAATTGTAAAACAATACAATAAATACAGATATTGAATATTCTCAGAACTTTTTTGTTTTGATAATTTTAGAAGTTTTGGATTCCACGAGTTCTTCAGTTTGTATTTATGTTCCACGTGGAACCGCCAAGACCGCGACGCGAGTACCGCCCCAACTGCACAAAACGCCCCCACCTCGAGAGAAAGCGGCAGCCGCACGGCGACCCCACCGCGCCCGGAGCTAAGCCCCTCTCACACTGGAGAAGTCGCGAAAGGGGGAAAGTCGCGACTAGAGAAGCCGCCACCCCTCCACACAGCAGAAGCACCCCGTGCAGCTGAGGCGGCGCGGGCGCGGTCCCGGGGCGGAAGTTACCACAAAAGCCGAAATAACGCCACACTTCAGCTTTGTACACCGAGGCGGGAGCATGAATTCTTCTTTCATTCTTCATTACTGACAAGAGAAGAGAAGACTGCACTCTAGCGGTCGAGATATAAACTGAAAATGAAGCAACTGCCATGAATCTTCTATGAATTGACTCTATCCACGATCACTTCCGCGTTTGGTCTCAGTCCGCCCAGTTACATCCGGTGCAGCACCGGAAGCCGTTTTCGCTATTGGCGATAGGTGTGTGAAAATGCCGCAGGAGAGGATGACATACTACACTTGCTGTTTACAAGAGCTTCCCTGGATAACTGTGAATGACGTTAATCGTATCGTTAGGCAGTCAGCTTAACAGTAAGCAAGAGAAGGGCTTCAAATGATATATTTCGAGTTACATCAACAATTTTGAGGCTGAGTATTCTAATGCTATAATGTTATTATTCTCACAGTTTATGTCTTTGCATTATTTGTATTTATTTATATATCTATCTAGTACATTTTATGTACATTGTTTGCATCTCATGTGATTTTTTTTATTAATATACATTTTGGATTTTACTTTATAAACGTTACTAGCTATAAGTAATATCTCAGTTTCTATTTTCAATTTATTTTCATGTCATTGCCTATAGGTGTAGAAAACACACAAACACAAAAAAAAAATACAAAAGAAGATAAATTATAATTTAATATTGTATTTGCACAGCATCACTGTACAGGAAATGTTTAACACTGTATCAAAGTTATTTATATTTACATATTTACATTTCTGCATTATAAATGTTCAGTTATATTTATATGTTTACTTTACTGCAGTACAAATGTTCAAAGTTATTTATATTTACATGTTTACAGTACTGTGTTGAAACTGTTCAATGTTTATTATATTTAAAAGTTTACATTCCTGCAGTGCAGGCAACATTGTATAAAATATACGTTTATATTATTTATTATGGAAATAAATCTAAAATCATCAATCTCCAACAGATGTTATCTTGTCTTTAATCCTTTGCCCAGGTTTTCACTAATGGGTAATTACTATAATGTAGAACTATATGATACTATATGTAATACTTAAATTATAAATCGCTGTCAAATTAATCTTATGAAAGAGTTGAATTTTGAATTATGAATTTTGCCGCTAGTATACATCGCTATAGAATGCGCTATGCGGAAGTAAATAGGCTGACTGAGATTCTACCAGAAATACGTCAGCAGCGTTCGTGCATAGAGTCTATTTGTTTTTTAAAATATCGATATTGCGTTTTTGAGAATCAATACAGTATCGCCAAACAAAATATCGCGATACTCACGTGTATCGATATTTTCTTACACCCCTAATATATATATATATGTTATATAACTAAAAACTAAAACTGAAATAAAATAGAAATTTTATACACATGATTATTGTTATATATAGTTATTTATACATTTATTTTTTTACATTTAATTTTGTTATATGACAAAACTAAAACTGAACATATGTGTATATATATATATATATATATATATATATATATATATATATATATATAATATAGTTTAACATTCTAGTTATTATATATATATATTTATATATAGTTTAATTTTTTATATTTAAATATGTAATATATTTAAATATGTAATATAATATAGTAATATGCATTGTTATGAGCTTCATTTGGACAATTTTAAACGCGATTTTCTCAATATTTAGATTTTTTTGCACCTTCAGATTCCAGATTTTCAAATAGTTGTATCTCGACCAAATATTGTCCTTTCCTAACAACCCTTACATCAACGAAAAGCTTTATTCAGCTTTCAAATGATGTATAAATCTCAATTTCGAAAAATGTACACTTATGACTGGTTTTGTGGTCCAGGGTCACATATATTCTATATATTTCTTTTATAGGTTTCTAGTACCGGTACTTCAAAAGTATTTGATGGATCTGTGCTTCACTCAGTACCATTATCTAATTTTTGACCGAAGTAGCTTTTAGAAGGTTTTGCATCTGAACCCTTTTATATATATATATATATAATAGAACATCTGTGCTCATTTCCACCACATTTAAAATCATCTGTGTATTATATTAAATATTATATAATACTTCATGTCAGTAAAAAACTCATATACAACAAAAAATAAATGTATGTGTATGTTTTAATAAAAATCAAATCTTGGAACATAAAAGTGCCTGAACAAATTAACCTTTTAGATTATCATATGAATGATTTTGCTCAGATGGACTAAATGAAAAACAGTTAATAATTATTTTATTAAACCAATCTTATTCTCATTCCACTGTTCAATCAACTTCATCATGATAGACTTTTCAAAACTGAGATCTCAAAGGGTGTTTTGATTTCGCTCTTTGAAGTCACAGCGAAGATGCCATCTGAGGTTTGCTGTTCACAGAAAAGATGTACAGGACTAAGTTGACATCATATCTTGTAAAGACTCCTTTTGTGATGTAGCGAGACCAGATTGAGCTACATGCATAAAAAAAGCTAAAAAAAAAAAACAATTTAGGAATAAGCCAAAGGAAGCTGAGATACTGTCTGCTTGGATCATAAATGTACACAACATCACTTCTGTGGGCCCACATAGTTCAACAAGGGTGATGACTCACCAGCATAAAAGAGCTTCAAAGCCACATAAATATAGCCAAGTACACATCAAATATAGCATAGTCAGTGTGGGCATGTGTGTCTTCTGAGTGGTCGAACAGAGCGGCCGCTCGTCATGCAGGTAGCATCCAAATGATGTTGCTTTTTGCATTAGCCTTTGTCCACTGTGGCTCTGAGGAATTCAGACAGCCCTTTTGCTAAGGCAGACAGGAAGATAATGCACCATCACTTCCTCCCCCAGAGTCACAGAACATAAGAGAGACGTATGAGAGAGAGGAAGAAGAGAATAAGGGGATGGCACCATGATATATTTATTAGGACTATCCAAAGTGTCTATTCAAAGATAGTGTGAATCCTGTGACTCAGAGTTTGCAAACTTCTTAAAAGTCTCTCCCCAAAAAAAAAGGAGCAGAAATATGGCTTTGAAACTTTAAAAGTGAGGCAATACGCCAGTAAGGTCTGCATCTTGCTGTGCTCACACATTAAAATGCACCCTGCATTTGAAAGGTAACATATAGGTCTGCTTCACAACGCACACAAAAGCTGAATATTTTAGGTGTTTCTTCAACTAATTTTGGAAAATAAACACTCTCAGAGCCTATTTTTACTCTCTTACTAGTTTGACAAATTTGTTTACTAAGCATATCACAAACAGTTCTGCAACAGTATTATTTCAAACACAACTTAAATCACTTTTTTTGACAAAATTACATGGGGCTGTCAAACAGTTAATCGCGTGTCAATCAACTATTGTGGGAGGGGCCTGTGCAGAACTACATAATTCTGCCAAGGATCTGAGAATGGCCTGATTTGAGAAAGGGTGTTTTTAATAGGGTTTTTTTAAAAAACCACTGGGTGGATTTTTATCATTATAGGGTGGTTGTGGGTACATATACTGCCAACACACATTTATGTTCAAACAACATGTAAAAGTAAATTTTTACATGTTGTTTGAACATTAATTGAACATTAATTGTTGGCAGTATATGTAAACATCTACTCTATAATGATAAAAATCCATGCAGTGGTTTTTAATTAATCTGTAAAAATAATACCCCCTTTTTCAAATTGAGCCATTCTCAGATTCTCGGTGTGGCGTCACACCAACAGAGGCCGCTCCCACGATAGTTGATTGACATGAGCGTCTTACCCACCTTAAATCAGCTGTAACAGTCCAGTAACCTCCATTGTTTTGATGCCGAAGCAGGGATGTAAGTTAGACAAAAATAACTCAGATTGAGCGATGTTGATGGTGCGATGTGAGGTGTTGTGTTGCTGGATGTAATAATGAACATAGTGGTCATCATTTACTCCCAACATCTGAGCAGCTGAAGATGCAGTGGATTACGTTTGTTTGTGAAGGGAATGCGCCTCCCGATCTACATATATCCGTCTATGTTCACGCAAATCATTCGTGATGCAGCTTCACTTACAGCAGAAGTGAGTATGAGGTTTTTTTTTATGAATCTTTGCGATCGCCTTTCCTAATAACGAGCTAGTTAGCAAGTTAAGCGGCTAAACACGGCTAAATTCGCCTAAAGTAAACAGACTCGTCACTCCACAGAGAAAAGAGAGGGGCGGGGCGAGCAGAGCTCATTAACATTTAAAGCAACCTTGACCAGAATAGGATGAATTTTGCAAAGCTGATTTTGGCAAAGTAAAAAGGGTGTTGTTTTACACTTCCCTTGAGAATTTTTAACCAAAGTATATTATAAACTTTTTATTAAGACCCTAAAGAATCATATCAACTTGTGGAAAATAGGCATTTTCAATCAGGTTCATATCAGGACTCTGGCCTGGCCATTTCATTATTACCGTTTTTTAGCTTCAAGGAACTGCTTTACCTTTTTTGCAGTTTGACAGGAGTATTGTCTTGCATGAAAATTGAAGGCTGATTTGGAGATGCTTGCAGGGAAGGAACTGCATGTTGCTGAAAGAGGTTCTGATAAACATTTGCATTCACTCTGTCATGTATCTGTATAAGAGGCCCAACTCCTGCTGCAGAAAACATCCCCTAAACCATGACACTTCCTCCTCCACCTTTCAATGACTTCCTTACACACTTGGGCTTCTCTCCATACAACATGCTCCTCTTTTGATTCTTTCTGCTGACGACTTCTCTTAAACGCCCTGAAATGAATCCTTACCCTGTTCAACGCTAATCTGGCAAGCAATTCCAGCTGCAGTGCTGAACCGATTCCACATTGAGAGTCTTTGCATTATCCTGTCTTCTGTGCATTTATCTTACATGGACGACCAGCCTTTTTAAGGGACTTGAATCCTGAGACAGATCCTTACCCTGTTCAGCATTGAACAGGCAAGCAATTCCGGCTGCAGTGTTGAGCCAATCCCCCATTGAGAATCCCTGCATTATCCTGTCTTCTTGTGCATTAGTTTTACGTAGCTGACCAGTCTTTTGGGGGGACTTCAGTGAATTAGTGTCATTGTAAACCTTTAATATTCGAGAAATCACAGATTTGAAATGAACAACTTCTCTTGTAATGGCTGAAAGTGTCATCACTTTGGCCTTCATATAGACAGCCTCCTGTCACAGAGTTTCAGTCACCTTAGAGCAGCCCGTCATCTTGCAATCTCAGTGAAAATTTGAGAAATGCTGCCAGTTAAATAGGGTTTGTCATAAAATTATAGAAATTGCCACTAGGTGCCAGATTAACACCAATAACTTGGAGGTATCTGTAAATGTTCTCTAATTTTGATCAGAATTCTTTTTCAAATATCTCATTTAAGTTTTTTATAGTGCTTCAGAATACAATTAATTTAATTTAATTTTTAATTTAAGCTAAAAAACTGCCCTTTCACCCCTGTTAGGATAATTTCAAATAGGACTAAGCAGTGACCTTGAAATTTAGGAAATTAAAGGTTGTTCTCTAATTTTGACCTCCACTGTATTTGACATTTTGTGATTTTTTCCCCCTTTCTTTTCTTTACATATTACAAGTTTTCATCTCAAACATGTTCTGTCAGGAAAGAACATGCTGGAGACATGGCTTGTTAGTAAACAACTGTGATAACCTGAAAAAAAAGAACACATTACTGGGACAAAACTGTCATTGAATTGAAGAACTGAAGAAACACCCATTTATCTCAGCACCCATTTCACAGCATTGGGAAGCACAGAGGCGAGTATATTCTCTTCGCTGACCTATTTCAGCAAAACAACAACAACACTGAAAATACACTATAAATCTATTTATCAACAATATTTTGCAATGCAGACTTTTTATGAAGCAACACAAAGCAATAGACACTGTTAGACCTCTATCAAGTTCCACAAACAGTAAATCTCACTGATCATTACGTAGTTTTTAGTTACACTTTATGGTTTTATGTAGATTTATGACAGATTTTCATAATTTCCTCCAAAATATTAAAAGAAATTCTGCTTCAAGTGGGTGCATTGCGAAACAGGCCTTAGGACTGTCTAATCTATGAGCCCACGGGAGGAAACCCCTCACAAACATCATGTGTTTTATCTTGTGAACTGCACTGTAAATAAAACTACCGGCTTTATTCCAATGATTAGAGACATTGTGCCTCATTTCTGATGTGCCACTTGCCGGCAAAAGGGAAAACTGGGGCAACATGAATTTTAAATGCTTCCTGTGAAGTACAAAAGCCGTGCGCTCAAAACACGGAGAGTGAAATCTTCCCCTCAAGCCATCTGCAGCAAAAAATAAGACACGTTTTTGGTAATAAACGGATTCCAGTGCCTGCAACTGATAGGAGGCTATTTGGCCCTTCCGGAACAGCCCTATCTGTCAACCCGGCTGAGGAGAAACAGAGGGCTGATGCAACGCAATGATCCTTGATTGTTCCAAAAATGTCAGCTTTTCATCATCACTAAATCCTCCGTCTTGCGGAGGGCATGGACGAGGCACGCATGAGAGATAGGCGCGCACATGCCCAGGGTCCTCCCAGAGGTCTGCGGCTTTACGCGAGCTGCTCGCGCTCCGCTGCTCGGTGCCTGCTGTTCTGTGAGATCAGAGATGGAGTCGGTGGGGAGGAAAGCGGAAGACACGGAGCATTAACTTCACTTTAAGCTTCAGTCCTACACCATAAACATCTTCTCAGTATTGGACTTTAGTTTAATGACTACCTAAAATTTATGAAGGACATTCCACCACTTAATATAAAAAATATTTTCAGTACCTTGCAAAAGTATTCAAACCCGTTCTTCGTTTTGCTGTATTGCTGCCTTATGTTAAAGTGCTTTAAATTATTTTTTTCCCTACAATAATCCACACTCCATACACCATAATGGGAAAGCAAAAAACAGGTTTTAACATCTTTGCAAATTTATTAAAAATAAAAAACTTAAACGTTTCCGTTGCATAAGTATTCATACCCTTATCTGCGACAGTTTAAATTTAGCTCAGGAGCACTCATATCACTTTTAGAAGTTACTACACTTTAAGAGAAGTTAACCTGTAGCAAATTCAATTATATAGGAATGATTTGGAAAAGGTACACACATCTTAATAAAAGGTCTAACAGCTGAAAATGCATATCAGAACAAAAACCAAGCCCTGAGGTCAAAAGAACTGCCTGTAGAGCTCAGAGGCAGGACTGCATCAAGCCACACATTTGGGGAGGAAACAATTTCTGTTGCATTGAGGGTTCAAAGAAGCATGTAGTCTCCATAACCCTTAATGGAAGAGTTTGAAACAATAAGGACTCTTTTTAGAGCTGGCCTCCTGGTCAAACTGAGCAATTGATGCAGAAGAGCTGTGGTTAAAGAGGTGAACAAGAACCTTATGGTCACTCTAGCTGAGCTCCATGATCATATGTGGAGACGGGAGAGATTTACAGAAGAACACACATTACTGCAACACTTCGCCAATCTGGGCTTTATGGTAGTGTGGCAAGACTCAATCCTCTCCTCAGTGAAAACACACTTGGAATTTGCAAAAAAGCACCTAAAGAACTAGTGAGAAACAAGATTCTCTGGTCTGATGAACCTCAATACCAGGCATTGTGTTTAAAGGAAATCATGCACTGCTAATCACATGCACAGTACCATCACAACATTAAAGTGTGGTGGTAGCAGCCTCATGCTTTGGGGCTGTTTTTCAGTGAGAGGGACCGAAGGACTCATCAGAGTAGAAGGAAAGCTCAATGCACCAAAATATTGAGATAGCCTTAATGAAAACCCAGTCCAAAGCATTCAGAACCTCAGACTGGGCAGAGGGTTCATTTTCCAACAGGACAATGACCCTAAGCACACAGCAAGAGTGGCTTATAGACAACTCTGTGAATGTCCTTGGGTGGCCCAGCCACGGCCTGGGCTTGAATGCAATCAAATATTTCTGGAGAAACCTGAAAAAGTGTGTCTGCCCCAATCCAAGCTGACAGAGCTTGAGAGGTAAAGAGGTGAGGAGAAGAATGGCAGATAATTGCTGATGTGCCAAATGCTGATGTGCAAAGCTTGTTGCATCATACCTAAAAAGACTTTAAGTAAGGGTATGAATACTTATGCAATGTACTTAATTTAGTTTTTTTTTTTTGTTGTTGTTTTGTTTGTTTTATAAATTTACGAAGTTGGGACAATTCTGTTTTTTCTTCGTCATTATGGCGTATGGAGTGTAGATTGATGTGGAAAAAGAAGTCATTTATAGCAGTTTAACATAAGGCTGCAACATAACAAAACGTAAAAAAAATCATATGAATCATGTGAATACTTTTGCAAGACACTGTATAGCATGGCACTGCAATGTGACACTGGCCATGTTCACACAGCAGCAGAATACAGCTGCCAGTCCTGTATTTGAATCCTTAATACGGTTACATTCACACGCATTGTGGTTATTAACTTTTTTTAAGTAAGTAGACCTATGGGTGAGACCTATGGGTGAGACTTATTGGAAAATAGCGAGAAGAATAACAACATGCAGTAAATGGTAAAACTGTCTGCACTACAAACCAGAGTGTTCATAAATTAGATGATACATTAAAGTAATATGGTAAGACACACCAATTTACAATATCAAGCAGCAAACCGAGCTGTTTTGTATAGCTAAAACCAGCTAGATATGGATGAGACCGGAAGCCAGACCCATAAAATTTACAAATAGCCACGCCCACTCTTACGAGAAAAATAGGGTGGATACGGAATTTATTTCTTGTTATTTCAGAACTAATTTGATTGATTTCAGAATTCTTTTAGTAATTTTAAGGGATAAACATTTGAAAATAAAATTCAATTTCATGCCACATTTTGAGATTATTCAAAAACCATAATAAAAACAAAAATTTGTTTAACTTTTTTTTTGTTTGTTTTTTTTAGGTTCTTCTGTAATTCTGTGGTGCTAATTATTATTGTACTATTTATTTTCATGCAGCATTGATGTTTTTAATAATAATATATTATTAGGTCAGACACATTTTAGAACTTCTATCATTAATTCTGAAACAATAATACAGATATGTTGATTAGTACAGTGGGCAAGAAGAAGACAAATCACAATTCTGAAAACAAAATAAATTACAAACGCGAACGCAAATCTAAAAAGCAAAATAACAATTCAGAAAACTCAACAGCAATCCCGAAAACATTATAACAAATCAGAAAACACAATAACAAATTCGAAAACAAAATAACAGTCAGAAAACACAACGACAAATCAGACAAACCGAAAAAGGTGGTATAGTTTGAGACAGCGCCATAGGTTTGAGAATAGACTACCACTGACTGGACGAGACATCGGTCAATCAAGGTATACAAAAAGAACAGCAGAGTCGTCAAATTTCGGAGATGGTTTTATTAGGAAAAATTAAACTGGAATTGAGTTATATCCAACAGCAGTAAGACACATAGTTCAAAAGCAGAAAGCGGCTATAATCCATATGGATTCTCTGCCCGTAGGAGGCGCTTTTTTTTACTACATACAATGAACCGCGTGTGACGCTCACGGTGATTCGGTGAGTCTGTCATCTCACCAAATGAGGACATAAATACATGAACAATATCTGCTGAGAGTCACTTCATGAGCATTTGACTGTTCCATTTTAGGAAAACTAGTCTCATATCATATACACACAGAAATGTAAAGGTAGACACGGCAACCCGTCAAAATAAAAGTCCAGTTTAACTTGAAGACATTGGCAGAAATATATTACTACTATTACTACTACTACTAAAATGAAACAAACATTATTTTTAGGGTTATAATATCACAACATTGTTTTAATTTTATTAGTAAATTCCCAATTTTCAATAATTAAAAGATACACTAAATTAATGTTTTATGCCTTTATTTGATAACCACAACATTTTAAATACACAACACAGAATTTATGAGTGTAAAAAAAAACTTTCTTAAGACTATTTTAAGAATAAATTTTTAATAAATTTAGTATGCATTCAAATAATTAGACATGGTAAAACACAGAATTTGATAACAATAAAACATATGGTTAGAAAAAATAAAACATTTCATAGGGCCCTAAACATGTCGTTTTTGTTAAACCTTTCTTAAATCGATGTGAAATTGTATAAGTTTCATGATTTTAATTAATTAGACATGGTCTTCGATTAATAAATTTTAATTTAACCATTAAAAAGGAGTTGAGAAAAATTAAAACAGAAAAAAAACGGAATTTGGGATAAAATAAAACGGGTTCCATAGGGCCCTATTTCTGACTTGTTATTTTGTTTTCGGATTTGTCATTGTGTTTTCTGACTTGTTATTTTGTTTTCGAATTTGTCATTGTGCTTTCTGACTTGTTATAATGCTTTCGGAATTTCTGTTGTTTTCTCTGAATTGTTATTTTGTTTTTTAGATTTGCGTTTGTAATTTGTTATTTTGTTTTCAGAATTGTGATTTGTTTTGCCCTTTTCGGCCACCGTAGATTTGTGCTAATTTCGCATTTTTTTAAAAAGATAGATTGCTTTTGTAAAAATGGGAACGTTCTAGAAGTTTCTGTATCATTCTGTAATATTCTAGTGCTTTCTGGAACATTCCAGAACACTGTGGGGCTAGTCATAATGGACAAAAATCATCTAAATATAGGCATTATTCAGAGATGCTCACTGAATTTGAATGTCTACAATTATCAAATTTATCTATTGACGTCATAGCTGAAAAAAAAAAATGAAGCACCGCATTCACTGGAGAGTGAAATCGCTGAATATGGAGAACAATTTGAGATGTCAACAATTATTACTAATGATCCTAATCATTTCAATCCAAGGATTTGTGCTTCAAACACCTTTCCAATTCATCCATTTCTAAAAGACCTTTCCCCTCCCCCATCTATTACCTTTTTATTTTAAATGCACCGCAGTTACATCATGAATCACTATTACAGCCATTTACTCTCATTATGAGTCACACAGACTTCAAAAATGCATTACACTGGACACGTTGTATGCAATGTTAAAAACAGACCGGATGCTGTTAAAATGTCCTTTAAAAATAAGCCCACCCAGTCCGGATAGCACTGCATTGTTACTCATGGATGCAACAGATGAGGTTTGATTCTGGCTAAATCGTGATAAGCTTCATGTATGTGTTGCCATCAAAAAAATAATTTTCGGATTAGCTGTGTCTTTTCCCATTTTCTAAAGGCAAATATGTATTTGCTGAAGCAACAGTCCTGTGTGTATCATTCCAGAACTCCACACACAATGCCAGAGGACTGTGACTAATGCCTTGGACACAGTTACACTGTGCCTGACGTTAACAGGACTCACTAGATATGCATGAAAACCACAACTCTCACATTAACCATCGCATTTCACCATGAAATCAGCAGATTTAATTTAGACGAACAGCTGTTTCACTTCCAAACCCCTGGATAGCCATTATTGCCTTGACTGCTTCTGTAGGCTTGTCTATCGACTGCCCGTAAGGTCACATTTGCATGGTCTGCTATCTGCACTCGTTCATGACTGGAATTGTCTGGAATATAACTTGGGAGAAGAGTTGAAAAGGTGACTTTTTGTCATCCCAAAAACTTGGTTTTAAATTAACCTATTAATAATGTTGATGGAAGACAGCACATGACTAGTTGAGGTAAATGTTCACACTTTACCCCCGTAGCTAATAGTTAATGGAATGATCAGAACAATCCTAATTATCTTTGTCAGTGAAAATCAATGATTAATGATTAGCCTGTGTTAGTTTCTGTTTGAGGATAAAACAATTCCCCACACATCCTATGTATACAGTTGAGGTCAAAAGTTTACATACACCTTGCAGAATCTCCAAAATGTTAATTATTTTACCAAAATAAGAGGGATCATACAACACGCATGTTATTTTTTATTTAGTACTGACCTGAATAAGATCAGTTTGAAAGATGTTTACATATAGTCCACAAGAGAAAATAATAGTTGAATTTATAAAAATTACCCCGTTCAAAAGTTTACATACACTTGATTCTTAATACTGTGCTGTTACTTGAATGATCCACAGCTGTGTTTTTTTGTTTAGTGATAGTTGTTCATGAAACCCTCGTTTGTCCTGAACAGTTAAACTGCCTGCTGTTCTTCAGAAAAATCCTTCAGGTCCCACAAATTCTTTGTTTTTTTAGGATTTTTTTTCCGTGTATTTGAACCCTTTCCAACAATGACTGTGTGATTTTGAGATCCATCTTTTCACACTGAGGACAACTGAGCGACTCATATGCAACTACTACAGATGGTTCAAATGCTCGATGCTTCAGAAGCAAAAATGATGCATAAAGACCCGGGGGTTGAAAACTTTTGAACAGAGTGAAGATGTGTACATTTTTCTTATTTTGCCTAAATATTATATTTTTTCATTTAGTACTGCCCTTCAGAAGCTACAGAAGATACTTTATTTTACACTGATTTTTAAATTCAAAAGTTTTCACCCCCCTGCTCTTAATGCGTCATGTTTCCTTCTGATGCAAGGTGCGTTTGCACCTTTTGTAATAGTTGCATATGAGTCCCTCAGTTGTCCTCAGTGTGAGAAGATGGATCTTAAAATCATACAGTCGTTGTTGGAAAGGGTTCAAATACACAAAAATGCTGAAAAAAACACAGAATTTGTGGGACCTGTAGGATTATTTTGAAGAACAGTGGGCAGTTTAACTTTTTAGGACAAACAAGGGACTCATGAATAACTATCACTAAACAAAAAAACACAGCTGGGGATCATTCAGGTAACAACACAGTATTAAATATCAAGTGTATGTAAACTTTTCAATAGGGTCATATTTTATGTGAAATATTTTATTCAGGTCAGTACTAAATAAAAAAAATTGCATGCATTTTGTATGATCCCTCTCATTTTGGTAAAATAATCATTTTGCAGATTCTGCAAGGTGTATGTAAATTTTTATATGTCAGGGAAATTAATCTGAATGGCTTGCTTATAGCCTCTGAATATTAAACTGGCACTAGACATAGTATTAAACACTGAAAAAAAAATTACACACTTTAGCTTTAATATCGTCAAACATTATGCTAATGTAATTAGCGGCTAAAAACTGAAAACAAAAATTAAATTATTAAATATGACATTAAGTTGAAAAATGAAAAGCAAATAAACTTGCATTCATACGCTATTAGCACAGTCAGATAAACAGCTCTTTAAATCTTATGAATGCCTGGTGAATGTTTTGACGGAGGTTTTCATGCCTACCCCAGGTATTCGGTCTTTATCGGCAGCCAGGGGAGCTGCTAATCCATGCAAGCGCGCAGCGCAGTGGGGCGACAGGAACAAACCTAGAACCTCATTACCAGCGTTCTGGCAGTAAGCATGTCTGACCTCTAAAAAATTAGCTGCTCTGGCCAATTCCACACAGCCTTATGAATTCGGGATTTAAAACCTATATTTCATCTGGGACAGCGAGTAGAGTCAGAGCGAATGCAGGTCAACACTTTATCAGAATTTGGTGGCTCTCAATACCGCAGGTAGCAATATCAAGGACCAGCAGAACTTAATATTAGATAAGAGAAAGATTTGTCCCAAGTGAAGCACAAAGTCACAAAAATAATTCTGAAAAGGAATTGCTAAACAGTTGCTAGGGCACTGCCTGGTTGCTTAAAAAATCCCAATGTTTCAATGGCATTATTTTTCCTTAAATATGGCCTATGATACTCCTTTGATAGGATATCCCAGTTTTGTCTACTGCTCTGAAAAAAAAAATGGTATAGAAACAATTTTCATTTAAAAATTGCAAGTAAATTTAACAAATAATTACAAAGAATCAGCAAATAACACATTAGACTAAACATGAAATCTTGAGATATTAAAATAGTATTTCCTTATACTCCAATAATTTAGAATATTAATTTTTTTAAAGCACAAGTCTGTTGTTTGGCAAATTTGTTTGGCAAATTTTCGTAGGCAAAATCCAGTCATTTCAATAGGAATCCACATGAAATATTTCCATACGCAGATTTTACTTGAATTCACTGCACTGACCAACAAAAATCTGCTTGGTATGAAAGTAAAACTATGGTCATCTCATATACAAACAGAAACGTAAGTCTTCACAGCAACCTGTCAAAATAAAAGTTCGGTTTAACTTGAAGAAACTGTGACAGAAATATGTTACTGAAAATAATAATAGTACTACAACTACTAATAATACAATTATTATTAAAACATTATTTTTAGGTAATATTTACCAGAAATATTACTTACCAGAATTTATTTACCAGAAAAATGTAAATACACAACTCACTATTTCTAAAAAAAAAAAAAAAGAAAAAGAAAAAAAAGAAATTAAAATAATACTATTTTTTTTTTTTTAATAAAATTAATTAATTAGACATGCTTTTGATTACTACTATTTAAGGAAACCATTAAAATGGAATCCAGAAAATTAACAGAACACAGAGAATTTGGAAAAAAATATTTCAACGTATTTCATACGGCCTTAAAAATACATTTTTGTTTAACTTTTAATAAATTGCTGTTAAATTGTGTAAGTTTCATGATTTCAATTAATTAGACATGCTTTTTGTTTAATATTTCTTAATTTAACCATTAAATTAGAGTCTAGAAAAATTTAAACAAAAAAAAAATGGAATCCAGAACAATTAAAATGGTAAAAAACAGAACTAGGATAAAAATAAAATTCAGTTTGGGAAAAAATAAAATGGATTTCATAGGGCCCAGAAATTGCCAGTAAATTTCACAGATTACAATTAGTACATTGAAACAATGAATTAAAACGAGATAAGACTGAAATAGTATTTTCCTGTAAAAACGTACTCCAGTAATCTTTGTTTTATTTATTTTTTTTACAGTATACAACAGGGTTTTCAAACTGTGACCCAGTGCTGAGAGTAAGTGCTCATATATGGCTATTTCTTTAAAATCAACGAATGAAAGATGTTTCCACAATAGCAAGGTCAAGGTAGATGTCATCTCTTCCAGCCCTTTGATTAATAAGATAGACATGCAGCAAACAACCAGAACAGTAGATTCAATCGCCATTTATCAATGTCCATTTAAAGACTGGAAGCATCCTACAGTATATGACAAATGAAAAAAATTCTGTAGTTCATCTACTTTATTTTATGCCATTTATTTGTATTCCGCTAACATCCGACTCTTGACTAAAGTAAATCCTGATGGATATAAAGCAGCAGTGATTGTTAAAGACAGTACAATTACGCCACAAAAAGCTTTCTGTTCACATTAACCTAATTTAACAATTTTCAAGCAATAAAAGCTACCTACAGGGTAAAACATTTCCACTTTATCTGCATAACAGCTTTCATTTCAGACTTCGTGGCAGAGGGAGATTAACGACAGACTAGTTCTTAATTAGCCCAGATAAGGCACATTGTCAAGACTCAGTCTTGTAGCACACGATTGAGAACACGGAAGATCTGTCTCTACCGCTAAAGGTTCCAGTGTGCGCTTTTGCGGAAATTACGGATATTTGTTGTCGATTAGGCCTCTGAAAAGCTTTGTATAGGAATCGGAGTGTTGAAATGAATTAGAAGCAGCAACATTAACCTCAGAGATCATTATTACTCATTACAAAGAAAAAAATGTGGCTTATCAACGAAGTTCCACAATCATTAAAAAGCATAGCTCATCCAAAAATAAAAACCCTGTCATCATTTACTCACCCTCATGCATTTGCAAACCCGTATGACTTTCATTTTTTCTGTGGAACATAAAAGAAGATATTCTGAGAAATGTCTATGCTGTTTTTTAAAGGGATAGTTCACTCAAAAATGAAAATAAACAAATGATTTGCTCACCCTCAAGCCATCCTAGGTGTATATGACTTTCTTCTTTCAGACGAATGCAGTTGGAGTTATATTAAAAAATATCCTGGCTTTTCCAAGCTTTATAATGGCAGTGAATGGGTGTTGATATTTTGAAGTCCAATAAAGTGCATCCATCCATCATAAAAAATACTCTACAAGGCTCTGGGGTTTAATAAAGGCCTTCTGGAGCAAATTGATGCATTTGTGTAAGAAAGATATACATATTTTAAACTTTATAAACTATAATCTCTAGCTTCCGCTAACTGTCGTAAAATGGCTTGAGGGTGAGTAAATCATGGAGCGATTTTTATTTTTGGGTGAACTATCCCTTTAAGTGAAGCAACATGAAAGTAGTCAGTTATATACATATGTGGTATATTTCAAATCTTCTGAAGCCATAAAACTTTGTGCACCGAAAAGTCTAAAATTGGAGGCCATGGGTTCACCACGTCAAACCTGTGCCATATGAGCGATTTTCCATTTCAGAGTGCATACTGAGTTGAATGATTCACTTTCAAATGAATGATTTGAAAGTGAAAAATGACTTCGATTTCAGCCCTGTGGTCACTATAAATTGTCACTGAATTGAAGAATGCTGTGTGACGACTTCCTTTGTGTTTCTCAGATAAAAATAACAGCATGCGGGTTTGGAATGACATGAGGGTGAGTAAATACTAACAATTTGTATTCTTGGTAAACTATCCCTTTAACTCAAACAGACACGTTCGTGTTCACTTTGACTATGAAAACTTCAGAGCGATTCTATTGGCCAAACCCCAAATTCATTTGAAGATTTCATGAGCTTTGCAGTGTTTCTGAGCATGTTCTCCAAATAACCTTTCGAGGCAAGACCATGTACTTCAGAACCACAGTGTAGCCACTAACCACAGTTCAGCTGTTCATCTATTACTTTCGCCCAACAAATCTTCAGCCTGGAGCGGGCAGACAAGTATAAAAGCAGGATAATGTCATCTAGATGCTTCAGAAACAAAAAACATCCCTGTCTCCATCCGTGACCCTTCGCTGATAAAATGTTGCACTTAAATTTAGTAGCAATGCACAAATTCCTGAGGCGTTCTAGGACAGGTGGAAAACTGTTTAGAATGCTGTTGCTGAATACACAGGAAGCACAGATTTAAAATACAGCAGACATATAATCTACACATCAAAGAAATTGAATATAGCATCCATCTCTAAGAGAAAAACAAGACCTTCTGGAGGTAGACAATGCTCTGTACACATATTTATCTTTCTACTCCATTTATTGTACAACTATTTCCCGAGGGGTATTTTTTTTTTTTACAAAAAGCAAAGGTTACACTGGATACAACGCATTTGAGAACTCAATGTTCCTATTTTTCATCAGCTATTTGCTGTTTGTGCATTGGATAGTCAGTACAGTACCATCTATGCATAAGCAAGAAGCAATTATAAATGTAAACAAACAGAACAGAACAGAGAATGTCTTTGTGTTTTGTCCATACAATGAAAGTCAGTGGGTACATTGTTGACCTTTAAGCTAAATATAGATGGAAATAGCTTTTGGAATGACATAAATGTGAATTTTCATTTTTGTAGAAAACCATCCTTCTAACAGCCACTCAGAACACTAGCAACAGCATAACAACTAGGGCTGCTATTGTTAAATAAAACTACTAAAAATAATTTTTTGCCAATGGAAATAAGTTGAAATGAAATAAACGCTAAAGAATTAGTTCACTTACAGAATAAAAATTGCCTGATAATTTGCTCACCCCCATGTCATCCAAAAGGTTAATGTCTTTCTGTCTTCAGTCAAAGAGAAAAAAAAAAGGTTTTTGAGGAAAACATTCCAGGATTTTTCTCCGTATAATGGACTTCAATGGTGGCCAACAAGTTAAAGTTCCAAATTGCGGTTTCAATGCAGCTTCAAAGGGCTCTACACAATCCCAGCCGAGGAATAAGGGTCTTATCTCGCGATACGATCAGTCATTTTCTTAAAAAAATTAAAATTCATATACTTTTTAACCACAAATGCTCATCTTGCACTAGCTTTGCGATGAACGTCTATGACTTCACACATTACGTACTAACGTTGGAAAAACACGTGGTTAGTTCTTAGTCTGTGTACTTTCGGTTCAAAAATAGGCAAAAACCTAATTTTCTCCTCCAACTTCAAAATTGTCCAACATCGTTGTTTTACCTTTTTTTGGAAAGGGCGTTTGACTTTCTTTGCGCGTTCGCTTTGTAAACACTGGGTCGGTACTTTCGCCCACATCACACGTGAGTTTTCCAACGTGACTCTATAATCAATGAAGTCAAGCTAGTGCAAGAAGAGCATACGTATATAAATTTTAATTTTTTTTTTTAGCAAATGATCAATCGTTTTACTAAATAAGACCCTTATTCCTCGGCTGAGATTAAGTAGAGCCCTTTGAAGCTGCATTAAAACTGCAATTTGGACCTATAACCAAATGGTTAAAATTATTTCGGTTCAACATTTCAAATTTGAAATTACAAAAACTGAAACTGAAATTAATTTAAAAAAAAATTAAGTTAAGTGAAAAATAAAAATATATAAATAAAATAAAGCAATAAGCCCCAAGAAGCCGTGGTTTACAGTGAATTTATAGACCATTTCGCTAGATGTAAACAACGCTGGTCCAGAAGCACTTCCTGTTTTTTTGTTCTTTATTTTTTTAAAAATTCACATATACAAATACATCTTAAAGGCGCTAATGTAACATTTTCATCCAGTCAAATGTTATGTTTGTTGTATTTTTTTGTGATGTTTGTGTAAAGTTAAAAAAAAGAAACAGGAAGTGTATCGGGACCAGTATGTTTACATCTAGCGAAATGGTCTATAACAGCTAAGGGGCGTTGTTAGGCACGATGTGAAGCGGACCCCCTTAAACCCCCTTAGCTGCTATAAATTCACTGTAAACCACGTCTTCATAGGGCTTTATTGCTTTTATAAAAAGGTTATTCCATATACATAGTAAGCTCAGCCAATCAGAATCAAGGACCAGAACTATTTTAAATAAAGCAATAAGCCCTAAAAAGCCATGGTTTACAGTGAACTTATAACAGCTAAGGGGGTTTAAGGGGGTTCAAAAAGTGCCAAACAATGCTCTTTAGCTGTTATAAATTTACTGTAAACCATGGCTTCACGGGGCTTATTGCTTTTATAAAATGGTTATTCCATATACGTAGTAAGGTTTTACCAAATAAAACAGAGCAAATAAAGTGTAAAGATATTGATAAAAACATCATTCTTCCGCCAAACAATGCAGTTCCTCAGAAACGGCTGTGATTGCAAAGGTGAACAAAGGTGTATGTTTGTAGAGTAATTTACAACAGCTTCGAACATAGTTCAACTAATCAGAATCAAGGACCGGAACTATCCGTTTCATAATGCACCTGCTGCCTAGGCTGGTTGGCTGGTTTTAGCTGGTCATCCAGGCTGGACTTAGCTGGTCATAGCTGGTCAGCAGGCTGGTTTTAGAAGGGTTTTGGCCACTTCCTTGGTTGGCCAGGCTGGTCTTAGCTGGTCATGCTGGGAGACCAGCTGGAGACCATCTAGATGGGAGACCATCTACATCCAGCTTAAACCAGCTAAAACCAGACAACCAGCATAGGCTGGTTTTAGCTGTTTTTTTTTTTTTTTTAGCAGGGATTAATCTTTAAATAGTATATAAATAATAATAAAACAACAACGACAGCAAAATGCTAACACCACCACAGTGACCACACAGCAACACCCTATAAAACATCATGGCAGTGTGTTTTGCATGGACATCTCTCATATTATTATATTTTTTTAAAGTAAAAATAGGTTTAAAACCATGTTGCACATAAACGTAGAGTTCGAATGTTTCATTTTTTAAATATGTGGATTTAATTTATAATTTAGTGCTCAACCATACTTTAAACACGACACTCAAAGAGAAGATCAGATGAAAAAAAAAAATTCCAGACATTTTTAACTGGTTTTTATTTGATTAAAAGTCCTTCATAAAATATAGAATCCTTCCAGCTTGGTTCGCAGAATTAAACAAAAAGCATTTTTAGATCCAGCTTTGAAAAGAGTCTCTTTCGCAGTTTGTTCAAATCCTTGACAGAGCTTCTTAATTGTTAATGTTCTCTGTTTCCTACTAGTCACTGTTTCACCACCCACAGGTCTGAGTTTTAACTCAAACAGCCCAAGTGTAACAAATGGCGGCATCCTTGGAGAGAGAAAAAAAGGGGGGGTTGGAATTTATATTAGGTTTGAATTTCACACCGGGTGCCTAGTTCTGTTAGATCGAGTCTAGCTTGCCAGCTCCTCCTAGGTGTCTTACCTGGCAGACTGATGGCCCTATTTCCTTTTCCTGCTCGAACACATCATCCTGTCCAACACAGGGATGTCCGTGACACATCACACTTCCAAAGTGACATAGTTGCTTTGTCAGAGTCAGCTACACAAGATTTAAAGTGTGCTGAAAGCACAATGTGACAAACAAGGTGTAACTTCTAACGGTTTGATTCTTTTGCATCGGATTTAACGATACGATAAAGTCGAGTGAGTGTGCTGTCTCGGTCAAAACGACCAAAGTAAATCTAGCGGGATCAATTCCATTACACATCTGAGTCATTGCACACTAGAGACTCCAGCGATCAATTCTTAATCGAGACATCAAAGCAACCACACCACTGTTCTTCTCATACACCGCATTTCTGAGACACTGACAAGAAACTAGTGTGTTCACGCAATGACAGGATGACTGTAACTATAAATCACACTACAAAATTTGACTTATGTGTACTTTCAAAAATATCTCTCGCTTTGACAGTCACACCGTGGCTTGTGAATTTGCTCACTCTCTCAGATCAAGTAAGGTGAGATTTGACTCGTGTGCTGTTCTTGTCACTTCACGGTTACTCAAGAGACGTCGGGGTTGTATCGAGAGTATCGAAAGTCCCTTAGAATCACGGGACGGTGTCTTTGCCCCGACATGCCTAGGGCTGCAACATGTCTCGTCTGCCCGGTCGGATCTCGCCGCTCCCCGCTGTGATGGAACGGCCCGTAATTAATCTCTAGAGCGGGAACAATGAGACTGCAAATATCAAGGTTCAGATATGTAGGGGTTAAGGCTGTTTGGCACATCAGTGAGCTGGGCTTAAATCGCTAAGGTGACATTTCTAACATGTCGAGTTAATAAAAAAAGAGAGAGCAGTTGAATGTATCATGAACTTGGATGAAACAGAGGACCAAACATTTAGTCAGCTCTTCATTATGCTGATCTAACAGTCAAAAGTACTTTGGCATCAAATTGACACTACCATAAAAAAGACTTAATGATAGCAAGGCCTACAGTGTGTTGCAGAAAAAGTTAAATGTTTCTTAACCTTTGAAGCATCATTTTGCCTTCCAGTGTAAATGCAGCCATGTCTACGTATTCCATCCAAATTCCATCCAAACTGTGTTTCTATCTCACAATTCTGAGTCAACATCTCACAATCCTGACTTTTTTTGTGAGTTTATAATTCTGACATTATTTTTTGCAATTCCAAGTTTGAGTTCAAACCTTGCAATGCTGACTTTTTTGCCATTTTTGCAATTTTGAGTCAACATATCACACTTTCTTTTTCTCAGAATCTTGAGTTTATAATAACACAAAATTCCAAATCTATTTCTAGCAGTACCATGTTTATATCTTACCATTTTGATTTAACATCTGGAAAATTTTGACTTTTTTTCTCAGAATTTTGAGTTTATAACACAATTATTTCCTGTAAATTAAATTAAATTAAATTAAATTAAATTTGAATAAAAATCTCACAATTCAGAATTTTTTCTCAAAACTGCTTTTCTCAAATCTGTCAATTCTGACTTTATTTCTAGCAATTCTGAGTTAAAATCTGACAATTTTGAGGATTCATCTTGCAATTTATTAAAATTCCAAGTTTATGTCTCACAGTTTTAAGTTAACATCTCACAAATCTCACATTTTTTCTCATAACCTTGAGTTTATAACCCAAAATTCTGACATTATTTCTAATTCCATGTTTATATCTTGCAATTTCGAGTTAACATCTCGAAATTCTCCCTTTTTTCTCAGAATTGTGAGTTTATAATACAATTCTGACTTTATTTCTTGCAAATCTGAATTTGAATAAAAATTTCGCAATTCAGAATTTTTTCTCAAATCTGCAAGTTTATAACACAATTCTGAATTTATTTCTAGCAATTCTGTTAAAATCCAGCAATTTTGGGTTTTCATCTTGCAATTCTGACAGTTTTCTCAGAATTCCAAGTTTCTGTCTCCCAATTTTTAAGTAACAATTCACAAATCATTTTTCAAGACATTTTTTCCTCATAACCATGAGTTTAGAAAGCAAAATACTGACTTTATTTCTAGCAATTCCATGTCAATATCTTGCAATTTTAAGTTAACACCTCCCAATTTTGACTTTTTTTTTTTTTTTTTTTACTTTTTTGAGTTTATAACACTATTCTGACTTTAATTCTTTTTTTCTTGCAGTTTGAATAAAAATCTTACAATTCAGGATTTTCTCTCAAATCAAAGTTCATAACAAACAATTTTGACTTTATTTCTATCAATTCCATGTTTATATCTTGCAGTTTTTAACATCTCATCTCTTTTTTCTCAGAATTGCACATTTATAACACTGTTCCGAATTTATTTCTAGCAATTCTCACATTTAAATCAATTGAAAAAAAATTAAATTACAGTTAAATCTCACAATTTTGAGTTTTCATCTTACAATTCTGACTTTTTTCCTCAGAATTCAGAGTTTACATCTTGCAATTTTGGGTTAACATTTCACAATTCTGACATTTTTTCTCAGGCTCGCAAGGTAATAACACAGAATTCTGACTTTATTTCTAGCAATTCTTCAAAGTTCAAAGTTTATATCTCTTTTAAATGATGCCTAATTTCATGGACAAAAGGATGTGTCTGTATCCCAAAATGCATATTTTAAGAAATATGTTGGTGTTTTCCATTTTGTATTTATATTAAAGCATTAAATCACAATTGTCTTCATATTAGATTCTGCAGTGGTTTCAAAAATAATGAAATTGTCACTGATATTGGTATTGACCTCTGACAATTTGTTCTTGCAACAACCCAACAAGTACTACATATAGATATTTTCTCTGTCACTAAAGCAGCTAACTGACTGAAAAACACTGTTTATGTTACATGTTGTGCATGGTGGCTGAAGAACCCTTAGCAAACGGTGGCTATGGGAGGGGCAGTAATTATTCCCTCCACTGTCAAATCAGAAATGCACCCTGGCGTGCTGTAAACAGCAACACCTGTGAGCTCAGGAACAGACCTGTTGTCTAAATGCTGTCAGCATTTCCTCCTTGACTCACTGTAAGCTGCTATGGTGCAAGACAGACAACAGTCACAAAAGAACCACCTCATCCTGAGTTTTTGCTGGATGAGGCTCTGGTTTTTATATTTCACATTCCACAGGTCAAAAAACATTTGTCAAATCAACCACATTGATTGAAAATCCAACCTTGGAGGATAAATATCATGATACTGTTAGTCATTTCTTGCAGGTCAGTGTTGTTTGTCGGACAGCTCATTACTCAGGTTATTAAGAATCACAGCAAGTACAAAACGTTTCCGATACCAGAGTTAAAGATTTATAATGTTTGACCAAACACCCTGGTCCAGGTCGTATGTGTTCCACGAAAGTGGATTTTAACACATACTCAGAAAATAGACTATTAACGCAAGACTGTGCATCAGCTAAACACGGAGGCGATGACGTCTGCCTGTTTTTACACAGTCAAAGACTGAGCATAATCAAACCAAAAGATTCTCAATCTGCAACGCAACAGAAAAAAACACTTGCACTGACACACAAGGACAAACTTTCATTACTACTGCTCCTTAACTGCATACTGCTTTCAGACTAACATTGCATGTTGTGAATATATATATATATATATATATATATATATATATATATATATATATATATATATATATATATAGGCCTATATATTTCAAAGATGGCATTAGAAGTGCTGAAGCTCCATACATAGCATATATCTCTTTCAGTGGAAAAAATGTTGATTATGCCTTCAACATTTAATACAAAAAAAGTTCTATTCTGGGTTGGCATGTACTAATAAAGATATAAGAGAAAAGTGTTTAAAAAAAAAGGAATTCCATTTTTAGGCCTGGATGCTTCTCTGAAAAATTGCTTTTTCAAATAAAGTGACACTAATTCAATTAAATCTCCCCCAAAAATATTGTGTTGACAAAATTAGTTAGTGGTTGCTGGAAAGGAATTCTGAGGAAATTGCAAATCTCTTTTTTGTTGAAAAACACATTAAACTTTATCTTTATGATTAGTCAATTTTAAAAAAAAAATACTTCGCAAATAATTATAATTTTGTCTAGATGTCCAGTAAAATATATGAACAAACCTAAAACATGATAAAAGTACTTAATAAGCAAACTTATTTTTAATTTCCATTTTATTTTTTTTCTTTCCCCATTGCCAAATTGTTTTTAACAAAAAGTCTTGTTTCTCGGGATGTTTAGATATTTTAACTCTAGAGCAAGAATGAATTTTTCTGTGTACGATTGTAGCACAGGTTGCATGTAAACTACAGTAAGACACCTGTTTGGTTGCTTTTAATAAGCATGACAGACACTTTGCCATATGCCAGAGACTGTAATGAGCACATAAGAGCTGCATCCTAATACTCAGAATCTGTGATATAATATCACAACATCATTCATTCATGGTTCATGCAATGTGACCAAAACCAGTCTTATAACCAAAAGAGCTTCCTATCTGAAGTCCAAAGCGTTTCAGAAATGCTGTCTACCTAGGTAGTGAGTTCAGCAGGTTTGGAAAGCCAGCCACAAGAAGTGTCACTTACCAGATTCAACACTGTTTCCACTATATCTCTATTGCTGACCTCGCCGACTTGAATGAGACCGGTGAGGACTGCGAATTTCGTCTTGATATTCCGAATCGGAACCGAAGGGTTTATCACCCCGGCCGGTAGCACCACCGATCCGGAGCAAGACATCATCATCATCATATCGCCGGTACCGGAGCCCGCGGCGACGGCGGCGGCTCCGTGCTGCCTGTGGCCGGGAGGAGGTGCTCTGTCGCCCGGCGTGGCCACCGGCTGAACGCTCGCCATATCCTACAAGCCAAGACAGCTCTGTATCATCAAGAACAGGATGTGTTTTAGTCAAATCAAGTTCGATGTGATATCTACAGCCACTTTAAGGGGAAAAAATCTCCGACAGTGATTAAATATCCACCGGCTGTGCAGTAAGAGTCCAAACGCATGTGGCAGGTTCACAGAATATACTACAGGACTACAGATGCTCCGCACACTGTACTTGAGCTCCTGCTTCCCTCTCTGATTTGTGTTCAGTGATGTAGTATGTGGGTTTGCATTACCCAGCTGGGTGTACCGATAAAATGTTTCTCATGCTGGGAAAACGCCCTCTATGTGCAGTAGACTACCGTAGGCTGCAGTGTGCGTCCTGTCTGCACCTTCATGGGTCGAAGGGAAGATACAGATTATAGATGGATCCCTATCGATCAAACAGGTAAATATGGGGAGCTATAGGGAAGCACTTAAGATTTTTAGATTACTACGCAGCAGCTAATATGGGCGAGTTCTGTCATTTAGAATGATAGATAGATAGATAGATAGATAGATAGATAGATAGATAAATAGATTTTTTTTATTACATGTTCCATAATTGTTTCTCATTGGTCAATTACAGCAGTAATATGGTAACACCATATCAGTCCGCTTTTCCACTACTGAACCCTGCGCTACTTTCTTGCATCACAACGTGGATTCTAAAAAAAGTCTATCTATCTATCTATCTATCTATCTATCTATCTATCTATCTATCTTCAGTGGCAGCGCTATATCAATCCGCTCCGCTTTCATGTCTATAGTATCGCGATTTAGTTCGTGGGCTATCTATCTATCTGTCTGTCTGTCTGTCTATCTATCTATCTATCTATCTATCAATCATCTGTAATTTTACTATATAAGTTTTAAATATCTTACAATTGCTATAAATACGGTCTTAAATGCTAAAATTAGTTCTTGGACTAAACAATAATAAAATTAATAAAAATTAATAAAATGATACAATAAATACCGTTTTGTGGCTCTTTAATGTGTCGTGACAGTGCCTTATTAGATCGATGGACACTAACCGATCGTCCTTTCTTCAAGTTACTTAAAGCACAAAAAAAATCATGAATTAACATCAGAATGTGTTTTATTTCAACCGCAGAAAGACGGAAGTTCACTTCCAGAACATTTACAGATAATTTACTCACCCCCTTGTCATGCATGATGTTCATGTTATTCTTTTTTTTCAGTCAATAAGAAATTATATTTCTTGAGGAAAACATTTTAGGAATGTTCTCTGGTCATTTTCGAAACAAAGTGACAATTTATATACTGTTTAACCTTAAACGCTCCTCTTGTCTCGTCTCTGCCTTGCGCATAAGTAGTCTGTGTAATCCGGGTCAAGTTATGTCGAAGGTATGTCGAAAAACTCCCGTCTCGTTTTTTTCTTCAACATCAAAATCGTCCTACATCACTGTTTTAACTCTTTTTGTAAAGGGCATTTGATATTCTTTGCATGTTCATTTTGTAAACACTGTGTCGGTACTTCTGCAGCGATTGAAGTTGGGGAAGAAAATGAGATGGGAGATTTTCCACATACCCTAACTTTATTTAAAAAAAAAAAACTGAGTTCACGCAGACTTAGACAAGATGAACGTTTTAGGTTAAAAAAGTATATAAATTGTTAACGTGTTTAGAAAATGACTGATCGTTTTGCTAGATAAGACACTTCTTCCTCAGCTGGGATCGTTTAGAGCCGTTGAAGCTGCATTTAAACTGCATTTTGGAAGTTCAAACTTGTGGGCACCATTGAAGTCCATTATATGGAGATAATTCCTGATTTTTTTCCTCAAGAAACATAATTTCTTATCGACTGAAGAAAGAAAGACACGACCATCTTGGATGACAAGGGGGTGAGTAAATTATCTGTACATTTTTGTTCTGGAAGTGAATTTCTCCTTTAAGTCTACCGAAGTTACCTGTCTGATTTGTTTGTCGGACAGAATGGCGGATTCGGCGTTATGATTGGTCAGATCGCCTGTCAATCAAGCTATCTACAACTATATCAGTCCGCCCATCCGCGTTACTAAAGCCGGTGCTACTTTCATGTCTATCGTCAAAAGAAGAGCTCCCTTGTCTATATTTATCTGTAAGTGTAAAATATTTTGTAATTTTAGTAATTATAAAATGATTTAAACGTATGGTTAAATATTTACCCATACCTTTGCCCATACCTTTTTTTTTTTTTTTTTTTGCTGCAATCAGTACATAATATCTTTGACATTTCAGCAAACCATACCTAATTTTTGAATGATATATGTGAAGACAGCTCAAATTTCAAATGTGCCTTTATCATCATTTTGAAGTGAGCAATAACATTACCAACCTCATGAGGGAAGATTTCTATCTTTTATTTAGATGAAGCTAGTAAATGATCAGGAGAGACAAAAAGTCTGACTGCATTACAGTGAAATTAATGATGTTATTAAGATTTTAGAATGAATATGACAGATGTTCGACCTGGCTTGAGTATTCCTGATTCATTGCCCGCTGAATGAACAGAGACAGTGTACTGCATAACAAACACAAGGTGTTGTGTTTCACTAAAATAAACAGTTGAACTGGTGTTTAAAAACATGACCATGATTTTGTTTGTTTGTTTGCTTGTTTGTTTGTTTAGTGGGTCCAATGTGGATCTTTTTGTGAATCTGTGTCATTTGACAACTGTTTTGACTCACTGTGGTGAGAAGATATTTTATTCTGTCAGTCTGATTCTAGCTATATAAACCACACAGTTCACTAGATGACAGAGGCTATCTGATGGATTTATTCTTCGGCTGTCTGCTGAAAACCACACCATGAGGTTTGATCTCTGAAGAGATCTGTGTCCGTCTGTAATGCTGCCAGATGTTTATAAATCCATGTACATTTATTTACAGCAACAAAGTGTTGTTCAAAGTTCATCTGGTGTAACCAAAGCACTTCATTATTATTTAAACATGCATTAAAATTTAATCCTTTTTTGTTTGTGCCATTGTTGTCCCCAATTCTAACATCCAAACAAATTGTTAAACATTTAAATATCAAAACACAGCAAACAAGCAAGTTAAATGTGGAAACTGAGAAGCCTTTTAAGCTTATATATATATATGCATGTTTACTAATAAAATCTGCCAGTCACTGAGAGGAAAGAAAAGTTTGTCACAGATAAACACTGACATCTAGTGGCTAATAGAAGTACTTCATCAGTTTTAGTACTGCAGGTTTGTGTTAAGCAAATGCTGGTGTAAAATAAAATAAAAAAGTAAAATAAAATAAATCATGCTTAAATCATTGCCATTGATCTAAACTACCATTTAAAAGTTTTGGGTTAATAACTTTTTTTTTTTTTTTTTTTTTTTTTTAAAGTCTCATTCTCACCAAAAATGTTTTTATTTGGTCAAAAAATACCAGCAGTAATGTGTAATATTACAATAATATTAATTTTATAATTTATTACAATTGTGTTAATATAATTTAAGTGTCACATTATCCTTAAGATTTTTTTTTTTTTATTATTATTACTGATGTTAAAAACAGTTGTGCTGCTAAATATTGAATATTGGAAACATTTTTCTCCATGAACTAATTTATGGAAAGCTCAAAATGACAGCGTTTATTTAAAATAGTCTTTATTATAATATTTATAAATGTCTTTGTTGTCACTTTTAAGGAATTTATTGCATCACTGCTGAATAAAACTATTAATTCTTAAAAAAAAATTAAATAATGACCCCAAACTATTGACCAGGTAATGTAAGATTTTGATTATGGTATTGTTTTTATGAAAAACTGATATTATATCATTAATCATGATGATAAAAATGAAAACAGGCATCAAATAGACAGTAAACAAATTAATATTAATTCATTAACACAGTTTAATTAAAAATCATTGTCTCTTTGTCATTAATGTAATCCAGTACTACAAAAGCAGGTCTGAGAAAATCAAACCCAAGTCATTTTGTCCAACTTTCAAAACAAGCAAGTAAAAATTCCATAATATTACACTCATTCATGGACAAACATTACAATAGAAACAGAGAAAGCAAAGTAACTCGGCTTACAACCGAGTACCATTTTGTACCATATGAATTAAACTGATATCTGTGCAAAAGTAGATATCAAACACATGTATACATAATATTTGTACTACATGAGCATTTAAATATATATTTATATATAGTCTATACAAGATGTGTGTGTAGATACACACATACACACAAATACAAACACATGCATGGACATGCGGTGCATGCATGTGCAAATATAGCTTTCTTTTTTTAATTAAATAAAACATATGCTTCCCAGAAGCACTTAAGAGCTTAGGTGTCCTATACATTGTATAAGATCATATAAAAGAATAAAATAATTAATTATAATACAAATAACAATAGTTACAATAAGATAATATTACAAACGGACAAGCTAAAGGTACATTGGTAAGTTGACGACATTCCCATTTGGGTTTATTACCCAGACCAGGCAACTCTGCCCATTGTGCAAAAGGGCAGAAATTTCTCAGGAGTCACAGAACGGAGATTTCAGTTTCCAGACTGATAGCACGGCTCAAATTTTTGTTTCTGGACCCTCTGTGTGGATCGGCTGGAAGGAATTGCGAATGCGAGCAGCTTCGGCGGCGCAAAGGTGTCCGAATGATTTGTTATACCATTCTGGAGTTCTCCCCCTGAAAAAAAAAAAAAAGAAGTGCAGAACGTGACCACACTGATGTGTATTCTATGAAAAATCCTGTTACAGTCAGAGAATTCTATTTGTGTGTGAGTGAGTCAGTCAGCTATATATACTCACTTCAGGTCCACCCTGCAGATGTGGGTGAGTCTGGACTTGCCAGAGCCACAGGGCTCCAGTAAGTAATTGGATTCCATCACTATAGCTCTGATGCCCCCTATAGGTGGAGAGTCCTCGTGCTCAATAGACACGGACACCAGAGAACACGTGCCTCGCGGAAGATCTGTCCTCCACGACCTGAGCAAAAACGTCAATGTAACTTTATTAAAAAAAAAAATGCTGTAGTAAACAGTCATCTGTGATCTAAACTGTAAATCCATCCATCCATCCTATTCCTATATAATTTACAAAATATAAATTAGAAATTAATTATTTTTTTTATTTTTAAGGGTTACCCATCTTGTAGACTAATTAATTTCCAGTCTAACTTTCCAGTAATTCATATTTGCTTTATAAGGATATTTAGAATCATTTTATATTCACTAATTTATGACTTTCCCAGGTGTGGTACTGACAAAGTTCCCTAATTTAACCATCTATCCATATATTGTTTGACTTTCTGGTAATTTATTAAAATCATTTTACAGGCACTGTTAGGATTTTTTTGTGTTTGAGTTAAAAATCTATATTATGCATGAAATCTACAATATAATCATTAATATATCTAATATGGCTATTATTCATTGCATATATGTTAAATATAATTTTAAAATGTAATAATATTTAACATACATACTGTTAGAAAGCTGTTAGCAATTTCTGTGATATATATGAAATGATACTAAATAATGTTGCTAGTATTCACTACACACATATATTAAACATAACTTCATTTAAAAAAACTAATATAAACACTACCAGTCAAAAGTTTTTGAACAGTAAGATTTTTAATGTTTTCAAAGAATCACAAAGCCTGTAATTATTTTGATCCAAAATACATAAAAAGCAGTAATATTGTGAAATATTTGTACTATTTTAAATAACCGCTTTCTATTTGAATATATTTTAAAATGTAATTTATTCCTGTAATTAAATCTCAATTTTCAGCATCATTACTTCAGTCTTTAGTGTCACATGAACCTTTAGAAATCATTCTAATATGCTGATTTGCTGTTCAAGAAACATTTATTATTATTATTATTATCATCAATATTTAAAAGTACATTTTTTTGATGAATAGAAAGATCCAAAGATCAGCATTAATAATAATAATAATTGTTTTTTGAGCAGCAAATCAGAATATTAGAATGATTTCTGAAGGATCATGTGACTGGAGTAATGACGCTAAAAATTAAGCTTTGAAATCACAGAAATAAATTATATTTTAAAATACATTCAAATAGAAAACAGCTATTTTAAATAGTAAAAATATTTCATAATTTTACAGTTTTTGCTGTACTTTGAATCAAATAAATGCAGGCTTGGTGAGCAGAAGAGACTTCTTTAAAAAACATTAAAAATCTTACTGTTCAAAAACTTTTGACTGGTAGTGTATATTGTGTTTTTTTGTTCAAGTATGGAACTACCAAAATTCCTGAGTTTTACATGACTGTGGAATCTTGTTATCTTGTTCATTTAACCATTACTCCATAAATCTGTCTATCGTTAAAAAAAAAAGTCCCTGAGCGAAAACGGACTTACCTGAGCACTACAAAGTCTCTGCTGGGATGAGGCGGCATACAGTTAAGGACATACTGAAACACTTCCGTCTGCCTGTCCACAACCTCACACACTTTCCAATTCATCAGATCCACATCCCACAGGTGGCGTTCCCGAAGAACACGGTTTAAAACCACTGATGGAGGGGCTTCCACCTCCACCGAGACCCGCCAACGCCGCAGAGGATTCCCATCACCCACCTTAAGTTAAACCAGAGAGCTTCACTTAGTCTTCGTTATCAGTATTATCAATATTTTATGTAAGGTTAAGTCTGAATTTTTTCAATCGTACCTTCTTATAAGACAGCTCTGTGTTGCCGGTGCTCTGGCAGGACACCCAACCTTTGGCTTTTTCCCGTGATTCTTTGAGGAGACCTTGTAGCCTGGCCTCCATGAATGCAGGCCAAGAGCCTTCATCTTCCCCCTCTTCCTCTTGATGTTGCCGCTTGCAGAGCTCCTCAATCGTGGGAGCCTGAAGCTCGGCCTCCACGTAGGAGTTTCGTGATTGTGTCACCATTTCATGCGGAATCTGAAGAAAAAAAAAAAAACAATTTGTGTTCTGCATTAGAGATCATTGAAAAGGCAAATGAAAACAGAAAATTAGATTTTAAAAGTGCATTGTGAGTATAATAGTTCTGTTATAAAATACACACTCCAGTAATTGAAAGAAACTAGGTCATTATGTGAAATAGATAGTGTGTGTGGCTCACCTCAAACAAGCGGTTGCATTCTGTGATCATGTGTGCCAGGCCCTGAGTGGCAGCCAGGTTTTCATTCAGGTCCTTTTGGTCTGGCCTCCCCGTAGCATACTTTTTCTGCATCTGCATAGCTCTGTAGACAGATTAGAAAAAAGCTTTAGATGACAAACTTTTCATGAAATAAATGTAAATAATTTAATTTCATAAAATGTTAAATAATAAAAAAAGAAATAATACTAATTAAAAATTGTAATTTCAAAAAGTACTACATAATACTCCATATTAATTTTTTGGAAATTTTACATGACATTTATTTGAAAATATAATGGCCTAAAAGTGTTGTTTTAAAGAAGAAGTCCACTTCCACAACAAAAATTTACAGATAATTTACTCACCCCCTTGTCATCGAAGATGTTCATGTTTTTCTCTCTTCAGTCATAAAGAAATTATTTCAGGATTTCTCTCCATATAGTAGACTTCTATAGTGCCCGTGAGTTTAAACTTCCAAAATGCAGTTTAAATGCAGCTTACTTAGCGAAACGATTGGTTATTTTCTAAAAAATATATATATATATGTTTTTTAACCTCAAATCCTCATGTTTTCCGGTTCATGACAATTAGAGTCAAAAAAATCCCATCTCATTTTCTTCTCCAACTTAAAAATCGTCCTACATTGCTGTTTTGACTTTTTTTGTAAAGAACCAGAATACACAGAGTTCACGCAGAGCTAGACAGGATGAGCATCTGAGGTTAAAAAGTATATAAATTGTCAGTTTTCTTAGAAAATAACAGATCGTTTTGCTAGATAAGACCCTTCTTCCTCGGCTGTGATTGTTTAGAGCCCTTTGAAGCTGCATCTAAACTGCATTTTGGAAATTCAAACTCAGGGACACCATAGAAGTCCAATATGGAGAGAAATCTGGAAATGTTTTCCTCAAAAACCATAATTTCTTTACGACTAAAGAAAGAAAGATACGAACATCTTGGATTACAAGGGGGTGAGTAAATTATCTGTAAATTTTTCTTCTGGAAGTGAACTTCTCCTTTAACACATCAATAAATTCTACAATATTTATTAAAACTGTTTTCTTGATGAATGAATGAATGAAATTAACCATATATATCATTAGATATGTTTTCTACCTTGGTGCAAGATTGTCCTTCTTCAGGATGTTGAGATGAAAAAGTGAGGGTGCCAGACACACTGCGATATTCATGGGAGTCATTTGATTCTCTTGTACGGATGAAGTGACATCGCTCAGGAAGCAGAGCAGTGTTTGCAGTACCTCTCTGTTTTCATCTGACATCAGCATGATGGCCGCCTGCACGGCCTGCAAGCGCTGCTCTTTGGGAACATCTAAAGAGGAAACAAGGATCAGGTGACTAAAGGAAGTCTGTATTTTTCTTCCTAAATTCATGAGATGGATGTAGGAGAGGAGTTAGAGTTATGTTAAGTGTTCTTACATTGGTAAATGTGGAGGAAGGTTTCGCCCAGTTTGCTGGTCAGAAGTGGCTCAGGCAGATCCCTGAAGAACTGTTTGACCATGTCAGCCACATCATATGCAGACTGGTCTTCATAGTTGACATCATCTGGAGAATTCTCATTCATCTGTCTGAGAGCTTGGATGCGAGACTTCACTCCCGATTTGCGAAAAAGTCCCACCTAAGAAACGGGAAACAATTTTATATTGGAAATTTTCTGCATTGAAAATAAGAAACTGTACATATTAAATGTAAATTATATTGCTGATTTGATGACCTACCTGATCGAGGCATTGGCTCCTGAGGTAACGCAAAGCCTGCTGGATACCAAGAGGTAAAGGTTGACCGAAACGTTGCACGTGCACAATCAATGGAACCCCAAACACATTCTTATCCTTATAGTCTGGAACCTTCATCCTCTTCATAAACTTTGGCACAGACCTGAAAAATACAAAACACCATAGTTAAAAAAAAATATATATATACCAAATAATCTTCTATTTTCCTGGGCATATTAATGTTTCATATTTTAGATGTAGTAAAGTCACCAATACAAATTACTCGCCCCCATGTCATCCAAGATGTTCATGTCTTTCTTCCGTTGAAAAGAAATTAAGGTTTTTGAGGAAAACATGCCATGTTTCTCCATATAGTGGACTTCAATGGGAGCCAGTAGGTTGAAGGTCCAAATTGCAGTTTCAGTGTAGCTTCAAAGGGCTCTACATGGTCCCAGTTGAGGAATAAGAGTCTTATCTAGCAAAACGACCTGTCATTTTCTAAAAAAAAAATAAAATTATATACTTAACCACAAATGCTCATCTTGCACTAGCTTTGCAATGCGCATGTACAATTTCATGCATTTTGTAATCATGTTGGAAAGCTCATGCGCGGTTAGTCTGTGTACTTTGATTCAAGAAGGCAGGGTAGGGTAAAAAACTCCATCTTATTTTTTCCTCCATCTTTAAAATCGCCCGACATCATTGTCTGGGTTGGGTACATTAGTCACACGTGACCTTTCCAATGCAACTATGTAATGTGTAAGGTTGAGCTAGTTCAAAACGAGCATTTGTGGTTAAAAAGTATATAACTTTCTAATTTTTTTAGAAAATGACCGATCGTTTCACTTGAGAGGACCCTTATTCCTCGGCTGGGATCATGTAGACCCCTTTGAAGATGCACTGAAACTGCGTTTTGGACCTTCAACCCGTTGGTTCCCATTGAAGTCCACTATATAGAGGAAAATCCTGTAATGTTTTCCTCAAAAACCTTAATTTTTGACTGAAGAAAGATAGACATGAACATCTTGGAAGACATAAGGAGTACAGTAATACTCAGTATTATTCAATATGAACTGAAGTTTTCATCACAGTTTTATCAACAGCAGGGTGCAGTAACATTAGTTACCAGTAGAGGGCAAACAGATTAGGGTTTAATGTTGCTTGTCCCTCTAATCCAGTGGTTCTCAACTCCAGTCAACTCCACTGCTCTGCACAGTTTTTATGTTTCTGAATCTGACACACTCAGTTCAGTTCATAGATCTTTCTCCTAATGAGCTGATGATCTGAATCAGGTGCGTTAAATGAGGGAGACATACAAAATGTGCAGAGCAGTGGGCCCCGATGATTGGAGCTAAAAAGCACTGCTCTAATCATAACAACTTCTTAAAGAAGGAAGCTTTAAGCTGCACTAAAACAGTAAATCTCATAGGATCTGGTCATTTTTCCAGCAGATTCTTACCAGGTCCAGCCATGTTTGTTAGACATGGAGTACTTCTCCATGATGGCAGTCAGACGGAGCAAGGAAAATTTCTGCAGCAGGCTAAGCTGGGCCGCAGATTGGCTGGTGATCTGGAGAGAGGCGACCGAATGGCTGAGGCGGTTGGAAATCTGGAAGCTGGGCCATCGCAAGCTAAACAAAGAGCAGGGAACCATGTTAGGTATTCAAACCTGGGGCACATAAATACTGGACTTTGAGCACAACCAACTGAAATAGCATTTAAAACTACTACATAAAGGTTTTAGTGCACATTTGCTATTTCAGCCAGTCAACAGATCCTATCCAAATGTTCCCATCCAAGCTTAAAGGGATAGTTCAATCCAAAAATTGAATTTCACTCACCCTCATGTCATTCCAAACCCATAAGACCTTCGTTCGTGTCATGGTACTCTCGATAATGGTGGAAGACAGTAAATCAGTGAAGAATTGTTGAATAAAGTCATTATTTTTGTTTTCTTTGTGGATAAAAGGTACTCTCACAGCTTCATAAAATTACCATTGAACCACTAGTCACATGGACTATTTTGTCGATGTTCTTGGGTACCTTTCTGGGCCTTGTATGTGGTAGGACACTTGCTGTCCATGAAGGGTCAGAAAGCTCTCGGATTTCTTCAAAAACATCTTAATTTGGTCTTAGAAGGTCTTACAGGTTTGGAACGACATGAGGGTGAGTAATTAATGCAATAATTAATTTTTGGGTGAACTATCCCTTTAAAGTTCCCAACACAACACATATAGCACAGCATTGTTAGCTTTGAATCTTACCGTCTTGGTCTGGTAAGTGAAGCCCCGACCCCTGAGTCTCTCCGTTCCCTCATTCCTGTGGATTCAATTTCATTAAGTGACACTCCATCCCTCTCTACATCACTGGGGGTTGCCTGATCCTCCATCACTGAATGTCCCTCAAAATCCAACGTGATCTGGCTGGACGATTGCAGGTCGCCTTGCCTTTCACCAACAAGATCAACTCGCTCCTTCCCTGCGTTTTCACTATTAGGGAGTACATTCTTAGACCAGTGGTCTACGATCTGTTGCAGCCCATTAACATGCTGGAGAATATCATCCAGATGCGGGAAAAGGTCTTCCTTTTCCAAGTCTATGAGGTCGCCGGTGCTGGCATAGAGATGTGAGCCGGGGACGTTGTCGTAAATGCTAATCCGACTGCCACGAGAGCAGCACTGTGTGACCAGTCGAGGTTCTTTGATGCTAGGTGGACGCTGGACATCCGAGTCCGTGCTTACCGAGTGCCAGTTGATGGAGGTTGCCGTCGAGGGTGAAAGACTCTCGATGGACAGAGCTTTGGGAAAAGTTCCAGGCTTGTGATCTTTAGGGATATGCACCACCAGATCCTCGTAGGAGCGGAACTCATTACGTCGGTTCTGCTCAGCCACACGCTTACCCTGGATGAGATTGGAGAACACGTCCAAGTCCTCTAGGTACATCCCACTGCGCTTGTGATCAGCCCGGTGGACGCTGCGTTCCTTCATGTTTGGCGTACTGACAGCACTCCCGCTGGACTGGCTGCTGCTCCCTTCGCTGCTAGACCCCATGCCGGGAGGTGGCTCTGCTAGACGGACTTCTCCGTTGATGATCTCCACACAGCGGAGAGTTTTCACAGTCTGGGGTTCTTGTTGGAGAACCGGGGCACTTATAACAAGACTCCTGTTCCCTCCGCCACCCATCGCTCCACGTAACTGCAATGCTTCCATGCGCCGCAAGAACTCCTTGGCTCGTGTCCGTTCTCGCTTGCCATGCTTTACAGGCAGCGAACCGTAGCTCGAAAGATCTGAAGAGAGATGGGTCACACCTAGTGATGTGTGGTCGGGCATGGTTGCAGAGTCCGAGCAGGTGCGTTGCGAGCTGTCCGAGTCTTCGGCGCTCTGCGCGCGAATGCCACCACTCCCTCCGCTGCTCTCGCTGTGGAGGGAGGAGACCTCCGGCTCGCTCAAGTCTGTCAGAACGCTCTCGCTGCTGGTCGTCGTCCGCAGGGCTGAGTTTTCCCCTGGGTTCTTGTTCTCCACGCCCCTCAGAAGGCAATCGATGTCTTGGAGCCTGGACCAGCGGCGACTACTCCATTCAAAGGTCCATTTGTCACTGATGGCAAAGAGGTCATCTTCATCTGAGTCTTCACTCTGAGGGTTAACAAGGGAATGAGTAAATATGTCCTTCTTTTTATTGCCTTTACTACATTAGCAATTCAACACAAGACTTGAATACCATCCCAATCCTTTGAGAAAACTCCCTTTCTTTCACTGTCTCTTTTTTTTCCTTTTTCCTTCCCCACAATCCAGAACCCCCAGAGGTAACAGTTTAGATTCACTCAAATGGGTTTTTCATGTTTTCAAAGGGCACATTCCTTCCTCTGTTAAATGATTACATAACCAGTGTGATATAACAGTTTCTATTCAATATCTTTAGGTGATACAAAAAAAGATAGTATGCTTTAAGAGAGAAAACGGTTATATAAATTCACACAATGACAATGCTAGTGGCACTCTCATATATCAAGTTTATTTGATAGCAAAAGGATTGTAGTGGTTTTTATAGAGATAGTACACGTGGCATTTGGCGCTAATCTCTATATAGCTTCTTTATGGACACGGTAACCATTCTGATTCTAGCAGTGTAACTGCTATAACATTAAATCACCAAAACAATGCGCATACCTAAAAGGTTAAATAGAAATAATGCACTTACTTTTTTCTTGGGAAGGTTCACGTCTAGTTTCATAGAGGCACACTTGTTTAATGTATTCAGCCGCCTGAATGGGACAAAAAATTGAATAATAATTTAAAATCCGTTCCTTCTGACTGGCTTTGTTTTGCATGGCATATACAGTGGTGATGTGGACACAATGTCAGCACAGCCTTCTGTGGCCGTTTCTAATATAATCAAGCTATAAGATCTATGTCCCTGCTATCCAACACTCAGCTCGGGAGAGCAGCAAACCTAATTAGGCACAATAATTGGCCAATGTCCTACTCGCTCTCATGTTCACTTGCTTTTAATTGGTGAAAGCTTGCGAGCTGCAGTTGTCATGGTTTTCAATGGCCCTCAAGAGCAACTAATGTGGTGTTGATTCCAGCTGCCACATAGTCACTCCTCCAGGTCTGAGAGGCCTGTTTTTCCCCTTAAATTCACAAAACCCTACAAAAACCATAAGAGCTTGCTTTTCTTTGAAGCCATTCCCAAAACCTCCTGAAAATAGGTCTTTCCCTTTCAGTCACTTGCGTGGTCCGTCAAATATGAAAAATGATTTTGGGATGAAAGTGAAGCAGCTTTTTGAGCTTTTGATAGTCGTAGGCCTTGAACTAGTCTGTTTGAATCACAGGGTGTTCGTTTCACTTACAACCATTCACAATAAAGGTCTTGAAGCAACATTGCAACACATTAATATTTCCAATAAAAAGTAAAAGAAGTAAGGGCTGCTCTTCCAGATCTAAAAGTGTACGGGGACGATTTATAAAAAGCTATTAATGCTATAAAGGGAAATAAAAAATAATGTGGAAAAGACGACAACACATTGCGTGCCTCAAGCATGCATGGAAACCGAGCTGATGTTTGTGATGTAATAATCATGACATTTTATGACTCTTTATATTGTTTAGTGGTCTCTGTGTGTGCCGTGACAGCAAAGTCTTTGGATATAAAACAGAACACAGCCGAGACGTAATGTAGGGAACAGAAAGACACTAGCCGCAGTCAATAGAGAACATAAGGAATAAAACTGGTTCAATTAAGATAAGACATCATAATTATTACCATTATTTTTCATTGAATATATTTCTGTCATGACAAGTTCACTTCCAGAATAAAAAATTCCTGAAAATTTACATCTGAGGTCAAAAGTTTACATCCCTCTGTCAGAATCTGCAAAATGTTAATTATTTTACCAAAATAAGAGGGATCATACAAAATGCATGTTATGGTTTATTTCGTACTGACCTGAATTAGATATTTAACATAAAAGATGTTTCCATGATTAAATTTATAACAATGACCCTGTTCAAAAGTTTACATCCCCTTGATTCTTAATACTGTTTTGTTACCTGATTGATCTGATTGACCTGTTTTTTTTTTTTGTTTGTTTTTTTTGTTTGTTTCTTTAGTGATAGTTGTTCATGTGTCCCTTGTTTGTCCTGAACAGTTAAACTGCCCACTGTTCTTCAGAAAAACCTTTCAGGTCCCACAAATTTTTTGGTTTTCCAGCATTTTTGTGTATTTGAACACTTTCCAACAATGACTGTGTGATTTTGAGATCTATCCTTTCACACGGAGGACAACTGAGGGACTCATAAGCAACTATTACAGAAGATTCATAAGCTCACTGGTGCCCCAAAAAAACCATGCGTTAAGAGCCAGGGTTGAAAACTTTTTGAATTTGAAGATCAGGGTAAATTTATCTTATTTTGTCTTCTGGGAAACTTGTAAGTATCTTCTGTAACTTCTGAAGGGCAGTACTAAATGAAAAAATATGTTATTTAGGCAAAATAAGAAAAATGTACACATTTTCATTCTGTTCAAAAGTTTTCACCCCCCAGCTCTTAATGCATTGTTTTTCTTTCTGGAGCAACTGAGCATTTGAACCTTCTGTAATAGTTCCATATAAGTCCCTCAGTTGTCCTCAGTGTGAAAAGATGGATCTCAAAATTATAAAGTTATTGTTGGAAAGGTTTCAAATAAACAAAAATGCTGGAAAACCATGGAATTTGGATTTTTCTGAAGAACAGCAGTCAGTTTAACTTTTCAGGACAAACAAGGGTCTCATGAACAACTATCACTAAACAAAAAAAACACAGCTGTGGATCAATCAGGTAACAATGTTAGACAATTTTGTGAGGACAACTGAGTACCATTTTGAACTGAAGTACATAGACGAAGAACTTGGTGCGTGAGACTTTTCCAATGTGACTATGTAATGTGTGAAGTCGAGCTAGTGCAATGACCGATGGTATTGGTAAATAAGACCCTTATTCCTCAGATGGGATCGTGTAGAGCTGCATTCAAACTGCAATTTGGACCTTCAACCCGTTGATCCCCATTGAAGTCCACTATACAGATAAAAATCCTGGAATGTTTTCCTCAAAAACCTTAATTTCTTTTCGACTGAAGAATGAAAGAAATGAACATCTTGGATGACAAGGGGGTGAAGTAAACTGTCAGGAAATTTTTATTCTGGAAGTGAACTAATCCTTTAATGTGTTTGGTCTGCTGCACATATAACATAAAATAACCCTATAATTTAACATACATGAAATCTCCCCGTAGCAGATCTATACAGGTGGAGCTGGGGAAGGTGGAGGGTTTCTCAAGCATGCTGATAATATATCAAAGCTGAATTTTTGATTAGTAATATGCATTGCTAAGAACAACTTTAAAGGTGATTTTATAAATACTTAGATTTTTTGCACCCTCAGATTCCAGATTTCCAGTAAAATTGTCATATCCCAACAATGGAAAGCTTATTTATTCAGTTTTCGGTTGATGTATAAATCTCAATTTCAAAAAATTATGACTTAGAACTGTTTTTTTTTGGTCCAGGGTCACATATTTTTATTAAACGCTGCTTGATTTGTGACCTAAACATTTAGCATGAGTCTTCATCAGCAAAATATAGACAGCAAGGTATCAAAGGAGGGTTAAAGATGAAAGCTTTGTCACTGGGGCTTGCAAACATCCACGACTAACAAACTCCTCTGCAATCTTACTGGGCATGTCGTGCTAGAATTGTTTACCGAGTTGTTCCCCTTCAGGGGCTGTAAAAAAGTGAGAAGTCAGGGGGAGAGGTGGGAATGTCGGACATTGTTTCCCACACAACAGTAAACAGGTTTGGAATTTCGATGAGTTGCTTAAGGGTTGTTTAGAGTCAAAGTAGACCAGCTTGAGTATGCCCCCCTTTGCCCCCCAATGCTCTCCTACCGGGCCAGTCTCCAAGGCAACCGAAGTCACTGGAGAGCTCTTTTCATCTTAATTTGGGATTTCAAATTCAGTGTCTAAACAAGAGGAAAAGCTAACTCATGGAGAACATTCTGTACTTTATTTCTGTGGAAACATAATGAGCGTAATTTACGAACTTTATTGAGTTAGTCGTCACTTTAATCAGGACATTATTTACTTCTGAATTACAAGAAGATTGACATGAGAGAAACTACACCAGATTCGAGCTTAATAGATGCAATGCACAATGACATCAATAAAAAGAAAGGGAAAATACCTTTGGGACCGATTTTCATTACTGATGACAAACCAGTGATTCGTCATTGTAATATCTGTGAAGAGTTACAATCCTCAACAAGTGGAAAATAAATTTTTAAATAGAAAGCAGTTGTAGATCTCAATGAAATCTTGCAATCAGTGATTAGTTAATAATCATTAAATTGTCTTGAGTAACGATAACAGGACCTAAAAGTCCATTTTTCTTCTTTTTTTATTGCCGTCATTGTTTATTGCATCTTTTAAGCTCAAATCTGGTGTAGCTTCTCTCATGTCAGTCTTCACTGAAGACAGAAGTAAATAACATCATGATTAAAGCAACAACTGACTTAATGAAGTTTGTAAATTCATTATATTTCCCCAGTACAAAATGTTCATTAGCTTCTCCATAGATTTAGCTACTTATTTTGACTGATTTGTAGAGAAAGAGAAAGAACCAAAGACACCAAAGATGCCCCAGTCCTTACCGACATAGAGGTTCAACAAGGTCTTTGTCCAAGAAGTCGTGATCTTTCTTCACAGGCGAGATGTCAATCGGAAATTGGGAATCTGTAAAGAAACACAGGCACATCCCATTTCAACAATCAAGTCCATTATAGACAAAGACTGGAAAAAAGCAGATGTCTTTTAGGGAGCGTAATGATTTCCCTCTGATTCGTTAATAGGCCAATCTTGCATGTTCACAGTGAACACAGAGGAATCCAGGCGCCCACACTCTTAAAAAAAACCCCTGACAACACATTTTTTCCAGAGCAATAGCCAAGGCAAAGAGAGTAGCGAACTTGTTTTAGACTTCCAGATGCTAATAAAGTGAGACAGGGTTTGCCCCCCAAAAACTGAGCTTGGCTTTGAGAAGCCATTACGTCTTCTACTGAGTATGGTGTCCAACTTATGTAACGGGGTGACTGGATCCAGACCCTGCTGAAGCTGACATTCCACTGGTACAATTAAATGTTTCATCATATTTTTTTGCTTTTGTGGAACGACACAGAAGTAAAAACACAGATTCAGAGAGAGGCACAGTGTTCTGGTTTTAAACGGCTGGACATTCCAAAACAATGCTTATGAAGAGATGCATTATGGGAAGAGTCTGTTCTGCACATTGATTCCATGTCTGCGATGAGACGACACTGACGTATTAATATTAAAAACGAACAAAGAATGGATTGTATAACAGGATGCCATTTTTCTTACATAATATGTTGCAAATTCAGTTATTGTCAAAAACGTGGATATGAACATTTTAAAAATTGTTGACTATTTTGCTACCAAAAAAACGTGAGCCAATGTTTTTATGTATGTTTTTTTTTTTTAAGTTTAGATAATCTTTTTATTTTATTTTTCTTAATTTTTTTTAAATAAATCTATATTTCTATAGAGGAAATATAAAAAGAAAAAAACAGAGTGTTCACACAATTTTAATTAATTTTAAATAAGGTTTAAAATTTAAATAAGGTTTAAATAATATATATTTTTTAAAGTAGTAGCAGACTTTTGAGTATTTAAATACTTGCTATTTTATTTTTTTATTATTTCATTTTATTTTAAATATCCAGATGTGGAAATGCACTTCAAATGGATAGAAGATGAAAGTATATTTTCTAGATTATCTATATTTTACAAAGAAAATATAAAAATAAGGTTTAAATAATATATATATATTTTTTAATGTAGTAGCAGACTTTTGAGTATGTAAATACTTGCTGTTATTTAGTATTATTTTATTTTATTTTATTTTAAATATCCAAATGTTGAAATGCACTTGAAATGAACAGGAAATGAAAAATTATTTTCTAGACCACCGATATTTTTATTTTATTTTATTTTATTTTATATATATATATATATATATATATATATATATATATATATATATATATATATTTTTTTTTTTTTTTTTTTTTTTTTTTTTTTTTAAATAATATATGTTTTTAATATAGTAGCAGACTTTCGAGTATGTAAATATTTTATTTTATTTTATTTTATTTTAAATATCCAGATTTTAAAATGCACTTTTAATGGATCAGAAATTTAAAAAATATATTTTCTAGACCACCTCCCAGAGGAAATAAAAAACGAAAAGAAAAATGTTCACAATGTTCACACAATTTTATTCAAAAACTAACGCTCCTAGATCAAAAGCGTTCACCAAGGGCAAGTGAAAACGGCTGTGTTTTTGTGGCAAGGTTATTCCCATGACCTCTGTCTCTCTTTGAAGATGTCATACTCTAGTACGTTCAAGGGGTACCTCTTAACTAGAACCAGTTTTACCGGTGACCTGTACCTCTCAGCATTTCAGTAGAAGAAAATTTCAGATGTAGGGGGTATGACCATCTAAGCAAATAAGACGTTTTTGAGGTGGTTTTTGAAGAGTTACACATCACGCCACAGGGGGAAATGAATGGGCTAAAACCAGTTCAACATCATAAGGTCTGGCAGACATTAATGTGCCTATTAACACAAGTCTGTCTTGAACAACATCGGAAACAACATCCCACATTAAAAGCTTGTGTTTAGCCTAAATCAGGCTGACTTTGTGAGCAGGCTGACATCATATGATTGTTTTGAACCTGAACGACAGTTGAGGGTGATAACATTTGTGAGGTTTTCTAAGTTTATATTCTGGTGTGGTAAAACGTTACCTTCAAAGAGCTGGGCGTACTGAGGGAATCCTGCTGCTCGTAGCCAGTCGCAAGCTTCCTTTGCCTCGATTTCTGCAACACACAAAATGTTTGTACTTGTCAGACTCATAAAACATCTATCTTTTCAATACATATATATATATATATAGACAAAGAAAACACAAAATTAGAGGCCTGATTTAATGGGTCATTTCGAATTTTGAGATCACAATGACCACATAATGACAAAGTAAGGCATCGTCTCTCTAAAACAAAGCCAAAGGATTTCATATTCACATAGATTTTTTGCAAGATGTTTTCTCTAGATAGGGAGCATCATTTTCCATTTGATTGCAATATAATTTGACTATAAAACAAAACAATAATACTAATTAAAAATAGTTTTTGCAATTGCAGTGAGACAAAGTGTTTCTCTTCAGAAACTTGTTGCATCCTAGTAAGGATGTGTAAAGAAAGTAGGACTAGCATATTGTTTCACAGACAGTTATCTTCAGAACTATTTTTAGAAGAGCCTGTGTGCTCTTGGACAGGAAGAACGGGAGGAACAGAGAGAGAGAGAAAAAGAGTGAGGAGGTATTACATAACATAATCAGTTCTGTGTGATTTAATTATGCTTCTCTTCCTGCCACTGCATGAACAAGGTTATTCTTGTAGGTCAGGAACCAGCCAGGTTACAAGATAATCACACAGCCCTGTGAGCCTGTAAAGTCTGCTCGTAATCCTACGTGATAAAAACGAGGACAGCTCAAGATCTTCAGGATTAAGAGATCAGTTACATATCGGCAACACGATCCCTTTCATATAACCGAAGACTTTTACGTGACACGTCCCAGCAGACGTCAGCTGACGTACAGCTTAACATAATCTACAAGAATGTCTGAGGACTGGATGTCTGAAGCTTTTAGCGGTCAGCTTTGGAATAGTGCTAGGAAACTGTGTGATTAATATCATCTGCCAGAAGGCCTGGAACATTCATAAATATATTGATTTGTGAGGCCGCTGAACAAAACAACTGCTTTAGAGTTGGCCAGAAAGGTCAAAGACTGCCTGGTCATTAAAATACAACTTCCAGAATAAAAATGTCCTGATTTTTTACTTTCTCCAATGTCATCCAAGATGTTCATGTCTTTCTTTCTTCAGTCGAAAAGAAATTAAAAGAGAAGTCAACTTCCAGAACAACAATTTACATATAATGTACTCACCCCGTTGTCATTCAAGATGTTCATGTCTTTCTTTCTTCATTCAGTAAAAAAATATGTTTCTTAAGGAAAATATTTCAGGAATTTGCCCCCAAGTTTGAATGTCTAAAATGCCGTTTAAATGCAGCTTCAAATGGCTCTAAACAATCCCAGCCGAGGAAGAAGGGTGTTATCTAGTGAAGCGATTGGTCATTTTCTAAACAAATTGACAATTTATATACTTTTTAACCTCAAATGCTCTTCCTGTCTTGTTTTTTGTCAATACAGTTAGGGTATGTCGAAAAACTCCCGTCTCGTTTTCTTCTTCAATGTCAAAATCGTCCTACATCGCTGTTTTACCATTTTTTTGTAAAGGCCGTTTGATCTTCTTCGCATGTTCACTTTCTAAACACTGGGTCAGTACTTCTGCAGCGATGTAGGATGATTTTGAAGTTGGGGAAGAAAATGAGGAGTTTTTCGACATACCCTAACTGTATTGACCGTATTGAACCGGGAAAAAAAACAGAGTTCACGCAGACTTAGACAAGACGAGCATTTGAGGTTAAAAAGTATATAAATTGTCAATTTGTTCTGAAAATGACCGATAGTTTCGCTAGATAAGACCCTTCTTCCTCAGCTGGGATCATTTAGAGCCATTTGGAACTGCATTTAAACTGCATTTTGGAAGTTCAAACTTGCGGGCACCTTTGAAGTCCATTATACGGAGATAATTCCTGAATCTTTTTCCTCAAGAAACATAATTTCTTATCGACTGAAGAAAGAAAGACACGAACATCTTGGATGACAAGGAGGTGAGTAAATTATCTGTAAATTTTTGTTCTGTAAGTGAACTTCTCCTGTAAGTTTTTTGAGGAAAATTTTTCTCCATATAGTGGACTTCAATGGGGATCAATAAGCTGAAGGTCCAGATTGCAGTGCTTCAAAGGGCTCAACACAATCCCAAATGAGGAATAAGGGTCTTACCTAATGAAATACAAATTTACAAACTTTTAAACCACAAATGCTTGTCTTGCACTAGCTCTGCAATGTGGTTAGTTCTTCGTCTGTGCATTTTGGTTCAAAAAAACAGGGTAGGCCAATAAAAACGGCCGATGGTTTCACTAGATTAGACCTTATTCCTCGGCTGGGTTCGTGTAGAGCCCTTTGAAGCTGCATTGAAACTGCAATTTGGACCTTCAACTGTTGATCCCCATTGAAGTCCACTATATGGAGAAAAATCCCGGAATGTTTTCTTCAAAAAACTTAATTTCTTTTCAACTGAAGAAAGCCAGACATGAACATCTTGGATGACATGTGGGTGAGTAAATTATCAGGAAATTGTTATTTTGGAACTGAACTAATCCTTTAAAGAAAATCACATAAAATCTGAAAACACTCCATTATGTTTCCTCATGTTTCCTCGAAAGACTGTGCTCAGATTAGCCAATTTGCCAACGTTTGCAATAAAAAAAATCTAAGATTTCAATATGAACGCAAACATCGCTCACCAAAATCTTTAAATGTACCATTAAATGAGCTATACAATCCACATCCGGTTTATAATGTTCATATACTGTGTGTTAATAACTGTCTAATTTGTGTTATTTTTAGTGCCAGGCAACGATTAATCATGATTAATCACATCCAAAAGAAAAGTTTTTGTGTATATAATATATGTGTGTGTACTGTGTATATTTATTATGTATATATAAATACACACATGCATGTATATACTTAAAAAATATTTTTTATATTTTATATTTATATTTTCAAAATATATACTGTATGTGTGTGTCTTTATATACGCATAATAAATATACACAGTACACACACATATATTATGCACACAAAAACTTTTATTTTGGATGTGATTAATCGCGATTAATCGTTTGAACAGCACAAGTTATTTTTATTAATTTGAAAGGAATTATAGGAGTCTGAGTCAAAGTTTACACTATCTGAACAACAACAACAACAACAACAAAAAAAGCCAAGAGCTGCTCTCACCAAACTCATACAAAATACACAAAATGTAATACCATCAGCCGGAGAGAGTACTTTAAGTCAGTGTTTGGACTTGAAACATCAAAATCTGATATTTACAAAACAGTAAAAGAGCATAAGCACATAGTTTCCATTGTTTAACACTGCATCACATTTCAACCAGCTATTGAGTTACTCAAGTTCATTGTCAACAAGTCACAATAAAAGACATCTACAAATAGCACGCTACTTATTTTAATACCATCTAATAATTACTGAAAGTCACATTCAGTTTAATTACAATGTATTTGTTTAGCTCTTTTCTCAACAGAAAACAATCCAAAACAACTTTACACAAAATAGTGCCTTATAATCCCCAGGTATCAAACTAAAAATTCCCTAAGATGTTTCGATAAGAAACCGACACAAACCGGCAAGCTTAAACAAATGCGGACAACCACACATGCACAGATAAAATATAGGCTAGTGCAGATCCTGTTCAGTTAATTTGTCAATCTGTACACATAATATCATCCAATGCACCTTAACAACATTCGAGTATCCTTTTATGAATCCTAAACAAAATATCTTTAACAACCATTTTAATTATTCTCACCTGATTCAGCAATAGTGACTCCTTCAACTCAAGTAAGTACAATGATGCAGCACCACAGCTCAAATCTCAATTTTACTCTAAACTGCTCAATCCAAATCACACCCCAAAGTGTCTCCCGCCCTCCGAGCGTGCAGAGCAGAGTAGCTGCGTCAGAGAACGAATCGCCTGGGTGTCCATTCATCGTATTGATAGTAACATGGATAACAGTGGTGAGAATTCCTGCGCTGCCTCCACCCCACTAAAATTACCGCTCTTTTGTGTTAAACAATACGGTTTGTTCACTTCAGCAGCTCCTGTGAGAAGGACTAAATGCATTAGACGTCAACAGATATAAGATTGTTCTTTATGAGTGTGTCATGAAACTCTCAGCCTATAGCTACTCAGCACAACAATAGCAGGAGCCTCTGAGGGCTTTATCTGGCACAAATAAACAAACGCAAACATACCAGCAAATATTAGCAGATAAAACATCCTTGAGGTTCAAAAGCCCATAATACGGCTGACTACAAAATATAAACATGGACCTATTTTTATAAGGTTCCTCCCTAAATACAGTCAAACTAAAAATTATTTAGACACTAGATTTAATTTTTGATATTTTCTTACTAGTGAGTGCAGGACACTATAGTTCATTTATGTAAGTTAAGATAGCAAAATAAAGTAAACTGTGACATATTATGCAAAAAAATTCTTCATACAGTGGACTACCAGTAAAATTGATAAAAATTTGAGACCAAAAAATTATTTAGACACATTGACCTGATGATGTTATGCTTAAGTGTTTTTCTTTAATTGCTAATGTGACCTTTCACACCACAGTCTGAACAAAATTAAGCATTGCTTGGTAACTGGTCCACAAAGTATTGATAGTTATTGATAGTGTGAATATTGTCATACTAACAGTTGCCTAAACTCTGCAGTTCAGTTCCTATTTAATGTAATAATCAAACCAACCAAAAACTGCTTTGTAAAAATGGCAATTTTTATGTTAAACATGTATTAAAATATGTAAAACTATTATAAATTACAAAAACTCAACTAGTAAACTCACATGAAAGAGCATAAAAGCATGTCTCTTTCCATTGATGTATGTTTTAGGAAAGGGCAATATTTGAGCGAGACACAACTCTTTGAAAATCTGGAATCTGACGGTGCAAAAAAAATCACCTTTAAAGTTGTCCAAATTAAGTTCTTAGCGCATATTACTAATCAAAAAGTCAGTTTTGATATATTTACAATAGAAAATTCACAAAATATCTTCATGGAACATGATCTTTACATAATATCCCAATGATTTTTGGCACACAAGAAAAATGTATAATTTTCACCCATACAATGTATTGTTGGCTATTGCTACAAATATACCCATGATACTTAAGACTGGTTTTGTCGTCCAGAGTCATGTATTTACACAACAACACAATGTAGCAGTCAACACAGTGGCTGTAACTGTAAACTGAGTGCCATTCACCTGGTTCAACAGGAGGTGAGGGAACCTCCTTTGTGACTAAACATCCATTCCCAAGAGCGCTGAGGGCTACTGTACGTCCTGTGCTGTACAGTAACACCAAAAGTGTAGCAGCATCCTTATCAACGTCCCACGGCTGCAGCCCGAAACCCAAACTGGGAATTCTAAGTCGCCCAGCATTCCGTAACACTATCCCGAAAGCTACTATTTCGTTTCCATCATTGTCCTCTCTCATGGAATCGGAAGGATAAAGAGCTCAGCTGCTGGCTCGCCGCCAGCGGGGGAAACTCTCGCTTTTAACGCGACCAAACTGCGTGGAGTGTTCAATGACTGCCACAACAATAACTTCGTAACGCAACACGACACCGACACAATGCTAAAAGCAGATTGCCGCTAAAAATGTGAGAGAAACAGACACCTTTTCCTTATTGAATAACCTTATGTAAAAGGGAGGCGGGATACGGTTTTCCCTCAAGGTCAGGCATGGCACACGCTGGCACTTTGGCAAGCTGTCACAAGTCCCGTTAGGAGCTTATGAAAATTACTAGCAGTTTCTTGAGTGAAAATGGTCAGTAATTTCTGTTTCAACTCTGAAAAATGTATAGCTTCACAGATTCTGGAAACTATCCAAGAGTGACGAAATAAGCAATAAATCAAACCATCAAGCTTATTGCAGTGTAAAAATGGCAACGAAGTGGAAAAACAAATCAATGAAATACGATAAAGTTACAGATTTACTTACGAGAGACTTTCATCCTGGAAAAAAAAACCAGTCCTAAAATGTTCAAACCAGAATTTCTTCTTTCCAAACCATCTTTTCTGCTCTCTCCTAACTCTCTCCTCTTCTGCTTCTTTCTCCTCAGCTTTTGTGTTTCTCACTCTCTCTCTCACTTCCTATTTCCCTCCCCTTTATTTTTCACTCCCTCTCTCTTTGATTTACTCCAACTCTCATTGGCTCTCAAGTCCGAGCCCTCTTCCAGCATCTACCCCCTCCATTCCTCGTGCTTTCTTCACTTTTCCACTTAAACCATCACAACTCATTCTTTCTCTCTTGGCACTGTCTTTTCGGTAAACCCTCCTAGTGGCGGGACACCGGCAACATGGGACTTTCATTTCTTGCCGTCTTATGATGCAATCAACCCCCCACTGATCATCAGCCTCAAAAACCTACAATCTAGCTCATCTAGTAAAGATTACAGGATATTTTATAGCTTGGGGGGCGACTTTGTTGTTGGCAAAATCTTCCTGTATGAGCAAGCACTCTTTAAACTTAGGCTTTTTACAGGCATTTACAATTCCAGCCTTTTTGGAACCTTTCAAGGTTCTATATAGATTCAAATTTTTAAAACTTTCTTCTTAGCAAAAAATGCTTCTTTTTGGAACTTCTTATTGAAAGGTTCTTTAGGGAGCCCAAAAAAATCCTTTTGGAATCTTTACTGGAAAAACAGGAGGGGAGGGATGGACTGAGGAAATCGAAATGATCTGAATTCCTGCAACGCCCCTCAGCATGATAGGAAGCCGTAGGATAATGTGACATCACGAGCAGGCGATCATTAAAAGTGATTCACCGGGGGAGATGTGGCACGTAACATTAGCTAGTGCCAGCTGAGTGTCTACTGCCCACCGAATATTGCATACTGTACATCAGAAATGTGACCCAAAGCCTCATGGGAAGACCTTTGTGGGCTGTAGCTTCTACTGTGGGATCAAACAATAAAGAAAGAAGACAAAAGACTGTCGCCAACAGAATGCCAGCAAACATTCCACGAAACTAAAAAGAACATCTTTGTTGTCTGATTGAGTTTTTACTTTAACAATGGATTTGGGCTGGATCTTAGTTGAAAAGCTTATTTACAAATGTTGTGTTGTGATGAAATGTCACTGATTAAAATGTATGTATTAAGAATGTAATATGATATAATATAATATAGTATAATCTTTTAATATACAGTCTCTTTTTATATATATTTTGACATTTTTTCCTTTAACAATGCTTTTAGTGGGATGGATCATAGTTGCAAAACCTTATTTAAAACATACTAAATAATTTATTTAAACAATTAAAACATTTTAATATTATAAAATAAATTATTAAAAACTAATTATTTTAAAAATATTTAAAAAAAAAAAAACAAAAACATTCATCCCTAACCGTAAAAAAAACTAAAATTAAACTTTAACAAAAAAAAAATGTTTTTTAAAAATAATAATAATAATTTCAATTTTATAATAATAATAATTATTATTATTTTTTAGGACCTTTCCAAAAATAAATCTTTACAATCAGTCTGAAGAAATTTTTTTTTTTTTTTTTTATAAATAATGTAGCATTTAAAAAATATATTTTTTGTGTTTTTTTCTTTAATTAGATTTGTGTAGAATATTAATATCCAAATAAGATTATATATCCAAATAAACTCCTACAGGGTATAGTATGTCTTGTTTATCCAATACATAATAAATCATACAATGCAGATACAAATAAACAATCCATAAACTCTGCAAGATCTGATTTTGATATATGATCTTCTATCAGAGTACAAGCTCGCTGTGACATCAGTCTTAACATAACTTCAAATTTTTTTATCAGTGAATCTCAAAAGGCTTCAGACAATTACAGCATTAAAACCAGGAACAGCAATTCTCAAGTGTGACTACCGACTACCACAAAAACAGAACGTGTTATGAATCAGCCAGACGGGGCTGCAAATGACTAAAAACAGCAGTGATACAAGCTCACAATCTATTACTGTAAAGTCTGATGCTCTCGTTGGAAAACACCTGGAGAAAATTCATGGCACAGAAACAAAGTTCCTGCGGCTGAGTCAGACGCCCCCGAGGGGACTTAGGTTTGACAGACACCTCTTGGAGCTCAAAAGCATGCTTTTCTCAACTGCCGATTCCACTGTGTCAGAACAGACTTGCTTCCTTGTAAGAGGAAACTGGCTTCAACACTAAACGACAGACAAACACGAGTCTGTTGTCTGTGGAAACCTCTGCGCTGGATGTGTCATAAAACATCTGATAAGACAATGGAAAAACTGTATATCAAAATCAGTCAAGCATCAGCTGGCCAAAAATCTAAGCATACACTATATATAGGTGGCCAAAGGTTAGGAATAATTAAGATTTAATTTAATGTTTTTTTGAAAGATGACTGTTATACTCACCAAGGATGCACAGTTGATTTACAGTTGAGGTCAAAAGTTTACATCCCCCTTTCTGAATCTGCAAAATGCTAATTATTTTACCAAAGTAAGAGGGATCACACAAAATGCATGTTATTGTTTATTTAGTACTGACCTGAATAAGATATTTCACAGAGAAAATAATAGTTGAATTTATAAAAAAAAATGACCTCGTTCAAAAGTTTACATACGCTTGATTCTTAATACTGTGTTGTTACCTGAATGATCCACAGCTGTGATTTTTTGTTTAGTGATAGTTGTACATGAGTCCCTTGTTTGTCCTGAACAGTAAAACTGCCCACTGTTCTTCAGAAAAATCCACAAATTCTTTGTTTTTCCAGCATTTTTGTGTATTTGAAACTTTTCCAACAATGACTGTATGATTTTGAGAGCCATTTTTTCAGGCTGAGAACAACTGAGGGACTCATATGCAACTATTACAGAAGGTTCAAATGCTCACTGATGCTTCAGAAGGAAATATGATGCATTAAGAGCTGGGGGGTGAAAACTTTTGAACAGAATGAAGATGTGTACATTTTTCTTATTTTCATTTAGTACTGCCCTTCAGAGGCTACAGAAGATACTTACATGTTTCCCAGAAGAAAAAATAAATTACATTTTTCCTGATATTCAAATTCCAAAAGTTTCACCCCCGGCTCTAATGCATTGCATTTCATTTTGAAACATCAGTAAGCGTTTGAATCTGAAAAGATGGATCTGAAAATCATACAGTCATTGTTGGAAAGGGTTCAAATACACAACAATGCTGTAAAACCAAAGAATTTGTGGGACCTGAAGGACTTTTCTGTAGAACAGCAGGCAGTTTAACTGTTCAGGACAAACAAGGGGCTCAGGAACAACTATCACTAAAAAAAAAAAAACAACACACAGTATTAACGTCTTTTATGTGAAATATCTTATTCAGGTCAGTACTAAATAAAAAACAACATGCATTTTGTAAGATCCCTCTTATTTTGGTAAAATAATTAACATTTTGCAGATTCTGCAAGGTGCATATAAACATTTGACTTGACAACTGTATATAGGCAGCCAAAGGTTGGGTGTATTTAGTGCCACATGATCCTTCAGGAAATATTCTAATATGCTGATTTGGTCTTTAATTATTATTTAATTCACATTCAATTAGAAAACAGTTATTTTAACTCATATTTCACAGCATTGCTATTTTTACTGTATTTTTTGATCAAATAAATGCAGCCTTGGTAAGTCGGCTAGCTGTCTTTTTCCAGTGACTGAAAAATGATTGGCACCTTATGTAAAAAAGCTCATGATATAGTCATAACATGACAATTTACGCTCTAACATGAATAGATTTTAAACCTGTGTTTAATTTGTACATCGCTATCCCACATCCTGATCTAAAAGTAATGTCCTTGAACAAGAGCTAAATATTTACTCATGGTAATGTGGCTCATGTGCATGAAAAGCGATGAGGACGGGGACATGCAGACGTCCTCAAAATGTGTATACGCGCCGTCTGGCTAGTAATTTGGTGTGTCATGACCAAAACAGACATAAATCCATCTCAGATTACCATCTGCCTATTGTTCATATGGAGGTTAGATTACGACCACACAATGCGTACAGTGTAAAGGGCAGTGAATGTATAAATACGTCTGCGGTTGAGCGGAACTTGATTGATTGCCATGTACGGCCAAACATTTTGGGACGCTGGGTTTAAAGCGCTATTCACTGTATGTGTGTCTACGTAAGTTGAGTCTATAAACGTCAAAGAAGTGCCCATGTCTCACTAAAACACATATAAACTGGAAATGAGTCACCTCACCCAGTACCTAAACACATCTGACCAATGCATGAGCGTCATGTACATGTTCTTCTAAATGGTTATGTGGCAGCTCACTTGGCAAGATAAGACATGAGCAAATAATAAAACCCTTTTTATGGACCGTATTCGGTTCACTGCTGTTTTCTGCCATGGCTTTATTATTTATTCTGGACACTTTTCAAACGCCTTTTATGGATGGATGCAGCTTTGTTACAGATCCAGTGTTTCATTTTTTAAATGTTTACTATAAAAAATATGAATGATCATGGTTTTAAAAATGCAAAATTGTAAACAAAGAAAGAAAGAAACTAATTTAATATTTAATAAAAAAAAAAAAAAAAACATTTTTGAGAAAAAATGCACTAATGTATATATATTTATCAAAAATTACTGTAGTTGATTACAAAAAAAAGTGTCATTGAAGAACATGCTGGAGTTAAGATATGAAACAAAACATTCAGCTAAACATCTATTAAATGAATTTTTATTGCAAATTGTATCCAGTCAAATGCAATCATCTAAACAATGAAACTAATTTAATGTCTAATTTGTAATTTGAATACTAACATTTATTAACATATAAAGAGCAAATATCTATCTATTATCTATTATATCTATTATATTATATTTTTGCAAACTATTTTAATATTTAATTTGAATATATTTAGTACGTTGCACATCAATATATCCAATCAAATTAATTAAATTAAAATTAAATGAATTACAATGCAATCATCTATAAAAATTAAACAATTTTAATATCTAATTTGAATACTCATTTTATTAACATAATATCCAATTAAATTAATAATATTAAAATAAAATTAAATGAAAAAGTACAAAATAAAATGAAAATATTTACCATAAAAATATGAATAATCAATTTTTTAAAACTGAAATAATGTAAATAAAAGAAAAAAACTATTTAATAGTTACTTGAATATTAATTAATTAGTGTATTTATTTATTTTTATTGCACATCATATCCATTCAAATTAATTAAATGAAAATACAATTAAAAACCAATAATCTAAACAAAGATATCTTTAATGTCTAATTTTAATACTAATATTTATTATCATATAAAGAGCAAATATCTATTGTCTATTACATCTATTATATCATTGCACATCATATCTAATTTAATTAAACAAATTAAAATAAAATTAATTAAAATAAGAAAGTACAAATTAAAATGAAAATTTTTACCATAAAATATGAATAATCAAATTAAAACCACAACAATCTAAAATAGTAAAGAAACTATTTTAATATTTAATTAGAATATTAAGTAACATATCAAGAGTGAAAAAAATCACATTTTTAAAAGGAAAAAAATATGCACTGATGTATATTTATCAAAAATTACTGTACTTGATTACCAAAAAAAAAAAGATCTATAGTAAAGAACATGCTTAAGATATTAAACAAAACTAAATATCTCATGTAAAATACATTTTTTATTGCACATAATATCCAGTCAAATTAAATGAATTAAAATGCAATAATCTAAACAAAGAAAGAAACTTTTCATTTTAATGTTTAGTTTGAATATTGCTATTCATTAACACATAAAGAGTAAAAGATTTCGCACATTATAAAAGGTAAAAAATATAATATATATGTTGATCAAAATTCCTTGAGATACTTGAGATTACTTGAGGCATGCTTGAGATAAGATATGAAACAAAACATTCTGTTAAATATCTATTATAATATATTTTTATTGCATATCATCTGCAATTAAATCAATCAAATTAAAATTAAAATAAAAGTAAATTTTAAATTTAAAAAAAAATCAATTTTGATAATATTGTAAAAATATTTAATTTTGTTAATTTAAGTTACATAAAATGCTACCCAAGCCTTAGCAACACACAATTTTTTTTTTTTTTTCACCATTTCAGTCACAGAAAGCTATTATATGCAAAACACTTCAGATATGCAAAGGAAAAGTTAATTACTTCTAGAGAAACTCTGGAATATATCCTGTTAATGGCCAATGATTCTGTGGAAAATGTGCTAAGAGAGTTTCATTTCCACAAGAGCCCACAGTTAAACAAACAGTGCATTTGAGAGAAACAAAATGTGATCAGTTGAATTCAACAGTTTAATGCTTGAAGACTGAAGGACAGTGCCAGCAACTAATGAGAGCACAATCATCAAAATTCAGAGGTCTGGACTGCTGGCGCAGCAAAACGCAGCTTCACAGGGAAAAGCCCTGGGTCATAGTGGCAAAGGTGTGGGAATTCTCCTCTATTATTTCTCAGCCTAAGCTTTAATTAACACGAACACCGGAGCTTATAGAACCCCTAATGGGCGACATCCTATGTACAATAGTCAGGAGTTAAATTAAAGAGAGGTGCCACTCCGTAATCTCACAATATCACACGTCCACTCCTCGGTGGCAGGAGTTTTGCGGTGGAGGTTCACAGCTGGGCCCTGAGCCAAAGGAAATTACAATCGCTGGGAAGTACGCACAAAAGCAGCCCTCCAGATAAGATGTAATAAATTCTACTTTCTGACAAAACATTTGGATAAACCGCTGCCTTCACGGTTGGCAAAAACAACAAGCATTAGGTCAGATGGGTTTTTTGGGAGCACATCACCCTGGTAAAACCCTCATTTCCCGACCAGTGTCATTTTATGACGAGGAAATAGTCAGCCCAAGCCTTATTTGAGGTCACTCTTGCTAGTTTTGTTTTAAAGGGAACGCAGAGTATTAAAACTTGTATGACTTAATATAACATAAATGATGTCTCTTACTGAAATATGTAGTAGGAACCCATGAACAATTTACGTTATTTAAAAAATCCACATCGTTTTATGCATATTTGGATTCTGGGGGCGCCATTATTTTGATGATGTAGAATGGCTGCACTCGATGAGCTACTGGTGCTACCTGTTGCTATTTTTACCACAACACAACTCTGAAAATAAAATACTGATACGAGTATTTTAGGCAAGCACATAATAGTACCCACTAAATAAAAAACAAGGTAATTGCGACTTTTTATCTTACTATTCTTACTTTTTAATTTTTTATGAGAGTTATGAGTTTATATCTCATAATTCTGACTTTTTTCTCACAATTCTGACCTTTTTTTTTTTTTTTAGAATTGTGAGATATAACTCACAATAGTGATTTATAAAAAATAGAAAAAAAAGAGTCTATTTTCTTACAACTGCACCTCGCAATTGCAAGAAAAAAGTCAAAATTGCAAGTTTATATCAAAAAAGTCATGTCACTAAATATTTATAATATGAGTGAATTTGTGTATATATATATATATATATATGTATATGTATATAACGTGATATATGTATATGTATATGTATATAACGTGATCATAATTTAATAAAAAACATATAAGTTACTAATTATATCACTTGCATTTCCACTTTATTCACAAACAGTGAATAAAGAACATGACTGACTTCAGTCTAGCACAAGTTTAAGCACCCTTGAAAAACTTCCTCATTATACGGTTGAGGTCAAAAGTTTACATCCTTCTTTCAGAATCTGCAAAATTGTAATTATTTAACCAAAATCATACAAAATGCATGTTATTGTTTATTTAGTATGGACCTGAATAAGATATTTCACATAAAAGATATTTACATATAGTCTACAAGAGAAAATAATAGTTGAATTTATAAAAATGACCTCGTTCCAAATTTTACATCCCCTTGATCCTTATCTGAATGATCCACAGCTGTGTTTTTTTGTTTAATGATAGTTGTTCATGAGTCACTTGTTTGCCCTGAACAGTTAAACTGTCTGCTGTTCTTCAGAAAATCCTTCAAGTCCCACAAATTACTTTTCGTTTTCCAGCATTTTTGTGTATTTGAACCCTTTCCAAAAATGACTGTATGATTTTGAGATCCATGCATTAAGAGTCGGAGGGTGAAAACTTATTGAATTTGAAGATCAGGGAACATGAAACTATCTTCTGTAGCCTCTGAAGGGCAGTACCAGATTAAAAAAAAAAAAAAAAAAAAGATATTTAGGCAAAATCAGAAAAATCTCCATTCTGTTCAAAAGTTTTCACCCCTTGGATCTTAATGCATGTTTTTTTCCTTCTAGAGCGTCAGTGAGCATTTGAACCTTCTGTAATAGTTGCATATGAGTCCCTCAGTTGTCCTCAGCCTGAAAGGATGGATCTCAAAATCATACAGTCATTGTTGGAAAGGGTTCAAATACACAAAAATGCTGGAAAACCAAAGAATTTGTGGGACCGGAAGGATTTTTCTGAAGAACAGCAGACCGTTTAACTGTTCAGGACAAACAAGGGACTCATGAACAACTATCATTAAACAAAAAACACATTCAGGCAACAACACATTATTAAAAATCAAGGGGATGTAAATTTTTGAAAGGTAATTTTTATCAATTTAGCTTTTATTTTCTTTTGTGGATTATATGTAAACATCTTTTATCTGAAATATCTTATTCAGGTCAGTACTAAATAAACAATAACATGCATTTTGTATGATCTTATTTTGGTAAAAATTAACATTTTACAGATTCTGAAAAGGGGATGCAAACTTTTGACCTCAACTATAATCAATAAATCTGTCTACACTGTCAAATAATCTCTGACTTGCATCATATGTTTATGATGAGAGAATTCACGAGAGTGCAGAATTTGATGCCTCATTAGCAGATCTAAATTTAATGGCGCAATCGACACTTTTCATTTCATTTACACTTTATTCACGGTTTAGTTTAATTGTACATTTTGGCATTTGTCCCAAGTCCCTGTTAATATCAGTCCCATGGCCAGGGGAAGGCTAAGCCTGGCCAGTCTTACACACGCTCTGCCTATGGAAATAAGTGGTAGGTAAATGATAACAAATTGAGTAAATGATGACAATGTCCCATTAAGAGTACAACTGGACAAAAAAATAGATGGAGGCTATCAAAGAACTATTAATGTTTATTAATATTTTTCCATTGTGTCCATTATAAATCATGATACTGACTACTGACATCAATGTGAATCTAAATACAGCCGGCATTGTTTGAATCCCAACAAAGAATAACAGCTTTAAACGATATGTTCATTTCGGGAGTCCTGCACGTGGTGTAAGAGCCTCGTCTAGTAAATATTTGGATCGCTTTGACCACGGAAAATCACTTTGGGTTGTTTGTCACAGCGGACAAGACTGGTGTAAAATATGATACACAACAGAACGGCCCTCCACAAAAGGAAAAAAGGAAATATATGGGAGGATTATGGTGTAGCCGTATACCAAATAAGCCCATGACGTCTCTGCATCGCAGGTCTTAAATTCCCCAGCCTTATTGCTGGAAATTGATAGTGCATTTGTAGCACTGCGGCTGCTGTGAACCAAGTCAAAAAGGTAATGCAGCGAAGGACGCCAAGGCTTTACGGCAAAACTCGACACTCCTCCAGTTTCAAGCAAAACCAAGATGTTCATAATTTATCAATTTTCCTAACCGTGGAGCGGTGACTCTAAGCTCTCAAAAGCCCAAAAGAGAGGACTAAATAAGGATTGGGGGTCTGGAGAGTAATATCCAATGCACTGAATGTTTCCAAACATCTGGGGAATGTTAAACGTGACACTTCGTAAACAGGTTGCGGTTGTTTTCACGGTTTTACCCGAAGCGAGGTGACAGAAAAAGTGCAGCTTGGATTTTTGCAGCCTGTCTATTTCATCCAAAGCTCAAGTTAATGTTTCCTGACAGTCTAAATATATAGAAACGCTAAAGAGAGGCAATGGAGAACACTTTTCTAAGCTGTGGCCAAAAGTGTTAAAAAAACTATAATCCGGAGCCATAGAGCAGGTGTTCGCTTTGTGACCTCAGAGGTCAATATGTCTTGCCGCCACACATGTCTTCTATTAAAACCTCTCATGTGAGCTGCTATACAAGGAAAGGCAGCTCAACCTGAACCACAAGAATACCTCAAGACCTTCCCCTCCAGACACCAGATCCCCTAAACAAGGCAAAAAAAATCAATCAGATGAGCTTCCTGAAAAATACATCTAGCAGACATTTCTCCGTGTGCCAGATAAACACTTCCAGACGCTGGACTACAGCCATTTTCCCACATGCTAAAGTGTTTTGACAGCCATCTCAGAAGTGCCGCTCTTATTTTGCGTATACTTTCAGTGAACGAGCAGCACCTACGTGGATTTCAGCAGAATTTGTTCATCAAAGCTTGCTGCTTACAGGAAGAAGAACGTTAGTAGTAACTTAGTAACTTATTTACGATATTTAGTAAATAAGGAAAACATTTAGTCACACCTGCAAAAACTAGTACTGATAAAGGAGGAGAAAAATATATTTCTACCAGATGATCAAAATTAAAAATGAGCAGCAGTTCATCTGAAATTTTAATCAGGTCAACATTTACTCATCCTCATTTCCTTCTGAAACTGTTTCACTTTGCCATGAATCATCTGATTAAGGTTCAGTTTCATTACTATCATGAATTCTCAAGAACATTTGTGACTCTGGACCACAAAACCAGTCATAATTTTTTGGTTTGGTTATGGTTTGTTAGGATTTGTTACAATATTTGGCTGAGCTACAACTATTTGAAAATCTAAAATCTGAGGGTGCAAAAATATTGAGAAAATCACCTTCAAAGTTGTCCAAATGAAGTTCTTAGCAATGTATATTGCTAATCAAAAATTAAGTTTTGATATATTTACAGTAGGAAATTTACAAAATATCTTCATGGAACTTGATCTTTACTTAATATCCCAATGATTTTTAGCAAAAAAAGGAAAAATCGATAATTTTGACCAATACAGTGTATTGTTGGCTATTGCTACAAATATACCCGTGCTACTTATGACTGGTTTTGTGCTCCAGGGTCACATTTTTATGATGATTTTTGACCATTGAATGCTGTATGAGTAAACAATAGCTGAACTTTCAGTTTTGGTCATGGTTTCAGGAAAAAGGACATCTTTACCATTAAAAACAAAAGGAAAAATATGTGGGCAATTACTTATCTGTTTCTTAGTCACTTCCATACTTAGTTTTTCCCCTAACTCGGGACAAGTGTGAATGTTTTGAGCAACATTGACATTGACAAAACACAATGATAGTCTGTGGAAAAACAGCCTGGACACTATCATGATGACATGTCAGATCTTTGAACCTAAAATCAATAGTATTTCACAACTGTTTTCCATGTCATGAGCAGAAAGCGTATCCTGTAATTCACACTCCTCTGTGATATAAACACACTCACTACACTCTGCAATTTGGTTTTCCGTGCCAAGGTCTAATAGCAGTAGGATGTTGCAATTATCAGAACACGTGTTCTTGCTCCGTAGCAGGTAAAAAAGAAACGTAGTCACTTATTGCAGTCAAGCAAACTCTGTAATTTCACTCAGTGTCTATGCATCTAAAAATAACACTTCTTATAATAAAAAAATAATGCGGTGGTACCAAAGTACAACAATGGTATCAGAAGGTAATAAATACCATTTTCATGTAAAATGGTGTTTATATGAAGCTTCCATGTATTTCGAAGCAAGGTCTATATACTATGTGACCCTGGACCACAAAACCAGTCTTAAGTCACTGGGGTATATTTGTAGCAATAGCCAAGAAATACATTGTATGGGTCAAAATTACAGATTTTTATTTTATGCCAAAAATCATTAGGAAATTAAGTAAAGATCATGTTTCATAAGATATTTAGTAAAATTCCTACTGTAAATATATCAAAACTTAATAAGCATTAGTAAGAGCTTCATTTGGACAACTTTAAAGGTGATTTCCACAATAATTAGATTTTTTTGCACCCTCAGATTCCATATATTCAAATAATCGTATCTCGGCCAAATATTGTCCCATCCTAACAAACCATACATCAATGGAAAACTTAATCAGCTTTCAGATGACGTATAAAGCCTAATTTCAAAAAATTGACCCTTATGACTGGTTTTGTGGTCTATGGTCACATATAATAAACCTTAAAAACCAAACTATCAACATAAGCTTTCTAGTTCTGTATTGAATACTGGTTATAAAATGAAGCAGTGAGGTCTGTGCTGCATTTGACAGCAAACTCACATTTGCACCAGCAGGGGTCTCTCTTCAGCTAAAAACACTCTGCCTAAGCCAACGCAACCTATGCAAATGGAAAACGTCTTAAAATGGTTAAAAGAACATTTTTTTCTACCAATAAGTAAAAAGCCAGAAGTCATTCCATGACTTCTTGCAATCAAACTTGATTACCATCATATATTTAAAACATGCCAGCCGTATATATTTGAAAAAGCCAACAAAGCACTATTCACTGAAAGGGAAAATAACTCAATTACTTTATTACATTAAATACATTCTTCATTCTATCCTTGAACAGGCACTGAAATAATTCTTAGTCATTGGAGATTTATTAATCTCTCTCTGGCTTTGTCAGCGCCTGGGTTATATTTAGAAACGCAGAGAAAGTCACGATCCACAGGTCTGTTAACATGTCACGTCATCCATGGTCACAGCATTTAGACTCTGGCACACATTAGTGAAGACTGTCAATGATTCACTCCTGTGTGACACAGATAACCCTCAACAGCTGTGCAGGTACATATTCACAACCGGGTTAAACGATAGCAACACAAAGCACCTATAAAATGCAACAATGTTTGCTAAAAACAAGGAGCTTATGTGGTCTACATAAAAATATGTTGTTCCAAACCCGTATGATCATCATTAATGCTTGAAACACAAATATTTTTGATGAAATCCGAGAGCTTTTGGGCCTTTAAGCATGTAATGATAATGAATAAGCCTGGCCTAATTCCCTTTGGGATGAATGGGTTTACCATCACAGCCACTGATGGTTTGCTACTGGAAACATTTATCCATCCTCAGTACACACATTTTCGCCATGCCTTGTCTACCATCAACAAACGTCTTCAAATCTGAGGAACTCTCAGGGAGGCTAAACTGTGAGGGAAAACCCACCAAATTCCATCTATGTTGGACCACAGCCACATCTAAGAATAAATCTTGGTGAGCCTATAAACTTTACAAGCTTTTTATTAAGTTCTCTGGTAATCATTTGTCTTTTTGACTAATGAGCAGTCAGACTGGAAATCAAGACTAATTTTCTTGTGGTTTCTACAGAGCCTAATGCACCTTTTGGTTTTGTTCTCACAGGATATTACAAACTGGATCAAATGTTCATATCAAACTCTCTTGTGCAATGGTTGGGCCGCTGTCACCGCTGAAATAAACTAGACTTCACCTCCCTTCAAAGAATAATTCATCAGAGAGGGTTTGGGGCCTGATGGGGCAAAGTTGCAATTGCTCAAGAGCTCTTCAGAGAAGACCATTTCAAGGAATCCCATATCTGCCACTTAAGCATGCCAGCATCTGCCCATTCTGAGTGGCACTATGCTTTCACTGAATGAGATATCTATCCAGTGAAGTAGCGAGAGAAAACGTAAAGTGCTTTTCCTGCTTTTGGCTTGAGTGGCTCGGGCCTCTCTTCCACTTAAACCTCCAAAAACACAAAACGGGAACATGGAAGTTCACCGTCATGCTTCTCAAAACCTTCCCATCACGTAGCTCTAGGTGAAAGCAAAGTCCTCAAAGTCCTCATCCCAAATGACCTGCTCACTATCACAGCTTAGAATGTAAAGACAGTTTCCCATAGATTAATACAGCTTCAATAGAATTAAAAATCACATCTAGGTTCCCATACTGTTGGATGTCTCACTCAAAACATCACATGGTGTTTATATAATAGATAGATAGAGAATGAAGGATAGATAGAACAAAATGATAGATAGATAGATAGATTGATTGATTGACTGATTGATGGATAGATAGAATGACAGAAATAAACAAACAAACAAACGAACAGATAGAACGAAAGATAGTACGTTAGTACAATAGTATAATAGTACGACAGAACAATGGAGATATACAACGACAGAATGACGAACAGATAAAATGACAGAACGAACTAACAAACAAATTAAGAAATGAAGGAATGATGGATAGATAAAATGACAGAACGAACGAATGGACAATAGATAGACAAAACGAAAGAATACTAGAACGATAGACAGACAGACAGATAGTACGATAGAACAATACATATATAGATAGATAGATAGATAGAACAATGGAGAAAGAACAACAGAATGAAGGATACGAATGTACAAACGATAGATAGATAGATAGATAGATAGATAGATAGATAGATAGAATGACAGAACAATGGAGAAAGAACGACAGAATGAAGGATATGAACGATAGAACGATAGATAGAACGATAGATAGATAGATAGAATGATGGAGATATAGATGATGGACAGAATGACAGGAACATGGAGAGAGAACGACAGAATGAAGGATAGATAGATAGATAGATAGATAGATAGATAGATAGATAGATAGAACAATGGAGAAAGAACGACAGAATGAAGGATACGAACGATAGAACAATAGATAGAATGATAGATAGATAGATAGATAGATAGACAGATAGATAGAATGACAGAAATAAACGTACGTGCGAATGAATAAGTAGAACGAAAGATAGTATGATAGAACAATACATAGATAGATAGATAGATAGATAAATAGAACAATGGAGATATATAACGACAGAATGACAAAAGAACAAATGAAAGTGATGGATAGATAAAACGACAAAATGAACGAATGAACAATAGAACGATAGAATACTACAACAACAGACAGACAGACAGACAGACAGATAGATAGATAGATAGAATGATGGAGATATAGATGATGGATAGAATGACAGGACAACGGAGAGAGAATGACAGAATGAAGGATAGATAGATAGATAGATAGATAGATAGATAGATAGATAGAACAATGGAGAAAGAATGACAGAATGAAGGATACGAACGATAGAACAATAGATAGAACGATAGATAGATAGATAGACAGATAGATAGAATGACAGAAATAAACGTACGTGCGAACGAATAAGTAGAACGAAAGATAGTATGATAGAACAATACATAGATAGATAGATAGATAGATAGATAGAACAATGGAGATATATAACGACAGAATGACAAAAGAACAAATGAAAGTGCTGGATAGATAAAACGACAGAATGAACGAATGAACAATAGAACGATAGAATACTACAACAACAGACAGACAGACAGACAGACAGATAGATAGATAGATAGATAGATAGATAGATAGATAGATAGATAGAATGATAGATAGATAGATAGATAGATAGACAGACAGATAGATAGATAGATAGATAGATAGATAGAATGACAGAACAATGGAGAAAGAACGACAGAATGAAGGATACGAACGATAGAACGATAGATAGATAGAATGATGGAGATATAGATGATGGACAAAATGACAGGACAATGGAGAGAGAACGACAGAATGAAGGATAGATAGATAGATAGATAGATAGATAGATAGATAGATAGATAGATAGATAGATAGATAGATACAAAGACAGACAGATAGTGTAGCCAATCAGGAGACGCTCAAGATAAAAAAAAAACGAGATAAAAAAAAAGACACAAATATCTAACGGCTGAGCACTATTGTCAAACCATCACTCTCAGATCGGATGGGAGGTGTCAGAAACACAACAGTGAGCTAATGATCTTTACAGGGAAGCCGACATTAGCGAGTTGTTAAGAACTGAGTGGGAGGGGTCGGATGCAACACTGCCCTTTGTCCTGAGTCCTGACCCTTGCACTGGATATTATAAATAAAGAATGACAACTCATGAGGCTTGGTTACACTACACCTCAGCTGAGTTTGAGACATCTTAAATGACACACTGCTGCTTAGTACCTGCCTTGTACCTATATTTAAATTTAATATGAGCACCAGGTGGTCCATTTTAATATTGCCAACTTGACTCCATTTAAGTTCTTAGTCTCTCTCAGTGTAATCAGATGGATTTTTATAACTGTTAACAGCCCTTGGCATTCTCATTAGCTTTCGGTAACGCAAAAAAATTTCCCAAATTTTATTGTCTGGCATCCCGTCAATCGAATTACATAGATATAAAACTATTCTGGAAATATCTGCTAGCTCAACCTGGGAAAAACTATTGGAAACTATCATTATACATTCTTCAAGTGATATGAGTAGCTCATTGATTTTATGCTTCGGCAAATGTGCGCACCAGTGTTTGCCTGCGTGTATGAATGGATGTTTATGTGCAAGGATGGGAATTTTTGAATATTGTGTGCAGCCACAGCAGATGTGCAGGGTGTCTGGTGTCCAGATGGGCATCTATTAAGAGGAAAGAACCCAAAGCACCAGAGCACCACAGGAATCAAAGCAGCTCCATTACTATAAACATCACTAAAGTATCTACAGATTCGTTTCAGAGCTACCTCAAACACCCAGAGAAAAACAACTCTTTATGGAGACTGTGACTGACTCTAATAGAGTCTCAAAGATAGGAAACTATGTAAAAGGCTGCTAACGGTGTCATCACTGTTGGATTGCTTTATGAACAAGAACATGCTATAATGTGTAGGTTAATTGTCTATAAAAGTGAATGGACTTCCTGTTTGGAATGGATTTATCTTAAAACTTATCCACAAGCATGCAGCCCTCGCGAAAACAGATGGAGCAGGCCCGTCATGATTTGAAGCCACCACAGTGTCGCAAATCGAGAAGGTATTAAATAACTGCAGTCACCTGTCTTGTGTTCCTCCTGAACTAGACACCGCAAATTCAAGAGGACAAGACTCAACACGCCTTGCCGTACGCCTTATCACAGCCCATCAAAGATGTGAACGTGAGACATACACCTGCATTTCTGAGAATGTCTCCCTTCAAAGAACAATTAGAACAGTCTGCGTCAGGTAACGTGAGAGCTCTTGAGGAAATGTTTTAGGAAATGACTTCGAGGTCAGTTAACGTATGTCCACATAAAATAGAATGTTTAATGTCTCAATTGTTTCCTCTGGATAGAAATTAAGTTACAAAAGCGTGAACTGAGACTTGTGCTTAAGTATTCTGCTTCTCAAACTCGTTTCTAGAGCCCTAGGAAAACGTGGACGCCGAATCCAGCCATAAAAATGGAATGACGAGCAATGTCACGGAATTCTGCGTGTCGCACACATACTAAAGCGCAGGCGATGCTCGCTGTGTTTTCAGCACCTGTGTTCTCACTAAATGAGGACATAAATCCTGCACTACAACTCCAGAACTGGTCTGAGAGTCAGTTCATGAGCATCTGACCATTTCATATGAAAAAAACTTGTTCTATCATATACACACAGGAACTCAAAGGTCTCAATGGCAAACTGTCAAAATAAGTTTGGTTTAATTTGAATAAATTGTGGCAGAAATATATTACTATTGTACAAAGAATATGTGTCTTAATATAATAATAATAATGATAATAATAGTATTTGTTTAATTAATATTTGATTATAAGATAAATTAATGTTTTATGCCTTCAACAATAAACATTAAGTATACAACACAGAATTTCTAAAAAAATAAAAATAAATTAATAAATAATAATAATAATAATTAGTACTGGGCGCTGATTAATCGCATCACATCATTTTTTTGTGTACATAATATATGTGTACTGTGTATATTTATTATGTATATATAAAGACACAAATACAGTATTTATTTTGAAAATGTTTATATGTATTTACAAGTCTATATTAATATTCATATAATTTCTATCATATATAAATATATTTTTCTGTGTGTGTATTTATATATACATAAAAAAATATACACAATACACACACACACATATTATGTACACAAAAACTTATTTTGGATGGGATTAATAACAATTAATCGTTGCCCATCACTAAATAACGTCAAAACAAAAATAATAAAATACTTCAATTAATTAGACATGCTGTTAAAAATAGCTGTAATAAAATGGAATGTGGTAAATATAAAATGAAATTCTGAGGGGGAAAAAATGTATTTCATAGGGCCTTAAAAAAGTAATGTTTGTTCAAATTTTAATAAATTGTTAAATTGCATACGTTTAAATTAATTAGACATGCTTTTTGATTACTGAATTTTGATTTAACCATTAAAACAAAAAAATGAATTTTAAAAAAAAGAACTTGGAATGAAATAAAACAGATTTTTAATAGGGTCCTATGCTTCCTACTAAAAACTGCTATCTCACATCTCCTCAAGAATTTTAAGAGATCTCAAAATTTCAGATTAGTCAAAACATCAAAGTCTGCCAGCAAAAGTCTGACATCTCAATATGAATTTAATTAATTCTCAATAAATTCTTTCTGAGCAGTAGAATCAATAACTCTTAACTCCCAAATGAGATCTCTTTAACATCTCATCTGTTTCTCCTAGAAAGCAAAGAGTTTAAATGGAGAGTGAAGTGAATTTTCCAGAAATATTCTGCTCTACAAACTTGTTTCCTACAAAAAGGAGCTTCAAAAGAAATCTCAAAAAACTTCAAATTGTGTTCAGATTAGCCAAAATACCAAAGTCTGCGATCAAAAGTCTGAGATATTCAGTATGAACTTAACATTTCATATTAAAATCCTTGAAAACCAAATAAATGAGCTATGGAATTAATATCTCTAAACTTAGAAAAGAGATCTCTTTACCATCTTAACTGTTGCTCCTAGAATGCAATGCATTTGAATGGAGAGTGAACTGAGAAATATTCTGCTCTAAACTTGCTTCCTACAAAAAGGAGTTTCAAAATAAATCTCAAAAAGTCTCAAGAAGTGTTCAGATTAACCAAAATACTGAAGACTGCAATCAAAAGTCTGAGATTTTCCATATGAACTTAACATTTTTTTTTATTAAACTCTTCAACACTAAACAAATAAACTATGGAATTAATATCTCTTAATTTAGAAAAAGAGATCTCTTTACCATCTCAATTGTTTCTTCGAGATATTAACAATATTAAAAGGAGAGAACAGAGAATTCAGCAGAAGTATTCTGCTTTTCATATTTGTTTCTTCAATAATCTCACACCTCTTCTAGTGTTTCAAAGGATATCTCAAAAGAATTTCAAACTTTGCTCAGGTTAGCCAAGATATCAAAGATTACCATCCAAGATCTGAGATTTTAATATGAACTCAAATATTTCACATCAAATTATTCCAAAACCAAATTATCTCTTACTTGATGCTAATAATTTTATCATCTGTGTCTATTTCAGACTTACATTAGGTGGCCTTTAAGTGCTATGCACTTACATTTAAATTAATAATTTTATACATTGCACTTACTGTGCACATACATGTTTTACATTGTATTTATACACTGTAAAAAATTAAAAACACAATTTGTTGAGTCAGCTCAAAATAATTTGTTACCCCGCTGCCTTAAAATTTTGAGTTGATTCAACTTAAATGTCCAAATTGTCACTTAATATAATTTAACATTTCAATTTGAATAAACTTTTTTGGAGTTGACTGAACTTAAAATTTTAAGGCAGCCAGGTTACAAATTATTTTAAGTTGACTCAACAAATTGTTTTTTACAGTGTATTTTAAAAAAATACCTCCATGTAATTACATAATCATATACATGTAATTACATATTTACAGAATTTCAGTATTTACATTTATAATTACACTGTTGACCCATCCTTTACACCTTAACCAACCCTTAAACCTACCCATACCATCAAACCGGTTCCTAACCCCTGTCCCACCTCAGTAGCAACAAATGTGTTTTGCAATACAATATGAACACAATAAGTACTTATTTTTTTGATGTATGTACGTAGTAGTTAAGGCCACCTAATAATATAAAGCGGGACACTTTATGAGAGACACCTCAGCTGATTAAATTTTAACTCAAAACACAAAGTCTCATACAGTTTTTCTCATAGATGAGCTGTACAATTACAGGTAAAACTAAAGAAAAAAGGTGTTATTTTTATGAATATGTTAAGTGAAGGCAGCCCTTCAAGAGACTGAATGGTCTGTGAGGGTCTTAATTCCTTTGTAATGTGTGAAGACCCCCTCAGGTAAACTCTCATTGAGCAACACAAAGCAAACGGGAGGAGCTAAAACGTCAAATGCCATTTAACCTGAACGACCCACCATTGTCTTTCACTGAAAACAACAGCTGGAGGTGTGATGGCAACAAATAGAGATTCCTCACTAAGTACATGTTCTTCTCTGCCTCAATATAACATAAAGTACTATGAAGAAATATTTAAACCACACAAAGCCAAACGAAAGTTCAAAAGGTCAAGGTGTTACGTACAACTAGATTCATTACTTTCTGACTAACTAGAGATGAATCAGTCACAGAAATTCCTTAGGTGTAAAATATGCAACCTAACACTATCCAATCCACAGTATGAGACAAATTTGGACATTAACCAAAGAAACTAAGGCGTATAATATGACAACAAAGACTGGAAATGACTTTATGCTTCCAAAACTGATTAAAGTTATCAAACACAAATATACACTATAGAAACAAAACACAAACACAGCAACACTGACTCATCTTATGTAACTAAAGCCATGTTGTTCCACCAGCTCATACCTGCTGCTATCCTGTTAAGCAGCTGCTGTCGGGCAATGATCCTGCCCAGCCTGTACCCGGAGCGCCGTCTGAGGGGGTCCATCCTCAGGTAGATATCCTGTGACTCTGGGCTCATGTTTCCCAGGTATTCGCTGCTCTCGGTGCGCGGCAGCTCTCTGTACATAATCACACAACGTGAAATGTCTGGCACCCCCTCCCCAAAAACAAATACCTGAGACAGTCACGTAATCTGTCCAGCAACAAGCCAACATGTGTGAGTTGTGAGTCTGTAGAGTTCCAGAGGAGTGCCAGCTGTCAGCCCCGCCCCCTTTTTGAGTCACATGACGAGAGGTGAGCCAATGAGAAGCCAGGATGAAGAGGGCAGGTCTTGTGGCCGAGCTGAATTCAAGGTCTGTGCGAGCGCTGCTCGGTTCAGGAGGGAAATATAAATACCAGAGGAATGCCTGTGAACTGAGCGAGTGGAGAAAGCTGGAGAGCAGGGGGGCCGTGGGAGGGGAAAAAGAAAAACAGCGTGGCTAAGAGAAACACCCAGATTGAAAAGAACAAGACTGCTGCTGTGAAGGCCCACTCAGGTGCCAAGTTTGCTAAGGAGGAGTTTGTCAGTTGGGAAAAGAGAAATGAAGAGTGACAGGAAAAGAGAAATGTTTGGTCTTATAGACTTCATTCAAATGGTTTTAGACTAAAAACATTTGAATAAGAAAATACAAAGTGAAAACAGACCCAGAAGTGATTGTTTATGGGAGGAAAAAGAATGCCAAAAGGTGTCTTGTTGGTAAACTCAATCCCCAACCCCCTGTTTGCTCTGAGCACAGTGGGGCTTCACCTTGTGAAACAACCATTCAGGCTAAAATGGCCATTTCACACATTAAAATAGGTTGTACAGGAAATGTCTCAACTGTAGGTAAAACACAAGAACCTTTATTTATGCTGAAATAATGTGCATTTATCACTTGGCCTTAATTTCCAAGTGGTTTCCAAGACAGATTTCTTAAATAAAATAAAATAAAATTTAAGATTAAGATTAAACATAAACAAACACATTCAAATAATAATAATTTAATGTGTGAAATGGCCATTCATGCTAAAATGGCAATTTCCAAGTGAATTCCAAGACAGATTTCTAAAAACATGATGAAATAAAATAAAATAAAATAAAATAAAATAAAATAAAATAATAAAATAAAATAAAATTAAATTAAATTGTGTCATTATTAATATATGTTCCTAATTATCTCTTAGCTCCACTTGCATAAAAAAATTATAAATACAATGCATCCCAGAGCCTGTGCTACATGAGCTTTTGTGCTTAAAAAGTAAACAAATTTTTATTTTCAGAAAAAAATGGCCAATCGTTTCACTACATAAGACCCTTCTTCCTCGGCTGGGATCTTTGAAGCTGCATTTAAACTACATTTTGGAAGTTCAAAATCGGGGCCCCCAATGAAGTCTATTATATGGAGAAATTATAAGGAGAAGGAGTTCTCCTTTAAGTTAGAATTTGTGCAAATAAAAAAAATAAAAATAAAAATTCCTATACAAAAAAAAAAAAAAATGAATGGAAGGTTTGCAAGTGCGTCTGTTCCATTGCTGTACGGAACAACTCGAGTCTTCAGACTGAAAATAGACTCCACATCTTTGCAAACAGTTCCACCCTCTGTTGACTAAACTCCATCACTCTTACGGCACTGGTGAACAGCACACATTTCCTGTTAGCATGTGTTAGAAACCTCTCGCTCCTTGTCTAAGTGTGAGCAAACGCATAAACACATGAACAGGGTACGAATGGGCACGACACCAAGTTAAACACATTCTGTGCCCCCTCCCTGACTGGCACACACTAACCATACTAGAAACCACACAAAGACCGCAATTCACCCAGCGCCTGCAATTCTGCTGCTATTTATATATAAACTACCCCATCCCTCACTCCAACGCCCCTCGCCACAGGAAAGTTTTCATGTTTTCTACTCTGTAACAGTTTTTAAGAGGTTCTGTGCAGTTTGTGTCGCTACATTAAAAATGATCTCATTTGTTGACGCAAAACTTGAGCTTATAAACAAGGTACAGTTCGTGCTCTTGCAATCCCATAATGCACAAAAGCGCTCTGTTGACCGCAGGTGTAATTTGAGTGACTGACAGAGGCTGATTCGTTTTCCACACAAACTGCTTAAAGAGTTGATTAATGTTAGGCTGAATGGGATTTTAAATACTATATGTGCGTATATATGTTGTAAAAGGGTTTTCAAGCATCAAAACAAAAGTTCAATACAGCTTTATTTTTTTTATACACACTTTTTTCTCATAATTGCGAGTTTACATCTCGGAATTCTGACTTTTGTTCTCAGAACTGCTTGATACAAACTCACAATTCTGACTTTTTTCTCAGAACTGCGTGACAAACTCACAATTGCAAGTTTTTTTCTCTGAATTGAAATTTTATATCTTGCAATTGTGAATTTATCCCTCTTCCCACCTTTATAAATTGCGATTGCGGGTTTATCTCACAATTCTAAAAAAAAAAAAAAAAAAAAAAAAAAACAGGCAGAATTTCAAGTTTTTATAAGCTTTATTGTGCAATTTTAAGAAAAAAGTCAGAATTGTGAGAAAAAAGTCAGAATTGCATGTTTTTATCTCACAATTGTGAGTTTATATCACGCAAGTCTGACTTTATACAACTTGCAACTGCGAGTTTATAAAAAAGGTCACAATTGTGAGGAAAAAAGACGGAATCGCAAGATATAATCTCGCTATTCGAAGAAAAAAGTCAGAATTGAGAAAAGTGTCAGAATTGCGAGAAAACAGTCAGAATTGCGAGATATAAACTTGCAATTCTAAGAAAATAAGTCAGAATTGTAAGAAAAAAGTCTGAATTGCAAGTTTTTATCTCCAAATTGTGAGTTTACATCATGCAATTCTAAGAAAAAAAGTCAGAACTGTGAGGAAAAAAGTCAGAACTGTGAGAAAAAAAGTTAGAATTGTGAGAAAAAAGTTTAAATTGCAAGTTATCATCTCCCAATTGTGAGTTTATATCAGACAATTCTAAGAAAAAGGTCAGAATTGTGAGTTTATATTACGCAAGTCTGACTTAACTCGCAATTTTAAGTTTTTAAGTTTAATTTCAAGTTTATATCACACAATTCTGAAGGAAGTGCAATTCTGAGGAAACTGCAAGGTTTTATTTCACAATTGTGAGTTTATATCATGCAAGTCTGACTTTATAACTCGCAACTGGGATTTTATACCATGCAATTCTAAAAAGTCGCAATAACCTTTTTTTATTCAGTGGCAGAAATGGGCTTCCATAGATGTCCTTGACATCTATAAATATAACATAAAAAGAACAAAGAATAACAAAAACTGAATAAAAATAATAAATGGACTTCATAACAATGAAAAATGAAAAACACGCCGACATAAAATAATATTTCATAGAAAGATTCTTAGTTTTTGGCTACTGTATAAATGATTAAATGATTAACTACTTTAAATATTGTATTGCTTGTGTTTAATAATCCTTCAGTCAATGACAGCCTGCTTCAGTTCTGGCCTAGGTTTGGTTATTTTAAAGGAAATGGGTGGAAAAAAAAGTGTACTACGCACTTTGCCCCCCAATTTCACAGCACAATGAGTCAGACTGACTAAAAAAAAATCAGCTATTATATCATACCATATCATAACTTCAGTCACTTAAATTGGTCTGTATAGACATATGATGGTATCTTCAATGGTTGTACATAGAAATGACTCACAAGTGCTCTCTGAACGATGAAGCACTCTGGACTTAAAACTTTCAACAAAGCTACAGCTAGTAGAAAGGCAAGTCAAATCAATTATCAGATGCTTATTTCAACACAGCAAGAACAAGGACAGGTTTTTGTGAACACTACGCCCCCACGTCTAAATTGAGTGAAACGACATCTAGTCTTTATTAATTATTGGCTGAGATTGCTTTGTAGATTGCTTCTCCAACACATTTTGAGCTTTATGTCGGAGAAGATGTGTTATTGAAAACAGATCAAACATCTTTGTCATGCAGAACGGAGTGCTTGGCCAGATTTAGCACAAGATTCAGAGCCAAACCTGCCATTGCCAAGTCTCTCATCATCTCTATACTGAAGCCAAAGACGAATGTCTGACAGCTCTCAAAATAAATGTATGCAAAAATGGAGGAGAGAACAGACCCTGCTCGCCACTCGCCAAAGAATGCACATTCCACATGCGCTCTCTCGCTCTCATCTGAAAGGAAACCTGGGAAAAGGCTGCAGTAATGGTTATGGCTTATTAGGCCAACTATTAGTTCTACTATTAATGCAATTTTGAAAAATAATATTACTATGATAATTACAATAATAATCTGAATGCAAAACCATTTTCAGATGCTGATTTCTAAAGGTATAATGGCTGTTAGGATTATTACAATTATTAAAATAAACATGAAATCATAATTAAGGCACTAATTAGCTCTCAGTTCCACTTGCATTATCTTAAAAATATAAAGTAGCATTATAAAAAGAGACACATTAAATACAAATAATTAAACAAACAAACAAAAAAAAACTATACACATTTTTATTTAATTAATTAATTAATTAATTAATAAGTCATATTAATTCATAATAAAGAAAAGAATGAAAGAAAGACAATAAAAAAAGATAAAGATGAATTAACAAGTAAATAAAATACAAATGAAATATAACAACAACAACAACAACAACAACAACAACAACAATAGTAATACTGAAGGAGGATAAAAAGATTAATTAAAGATAAATAAAAAATGTAATAATTTTATATAAATAATACACAAGGAATTTAATTAGAAAAGAATAAGAAAGATAAACAAACTAATAAGTTAAAGAATAAATAAAGGAATTAATAAGCCATATTAATTCATAATAAATAAATAAAAAAGACAGATTAAAGATAAATTAACAAATTAATTAGTAAATAAAACAAATAAATGAAATATAACAAATGAAATATAATAACATCAAAATTAATAAGAATAATAATAATAATGAAACAAAATGATAAATAAAGACAAATAAATAATGTAATAATTTAATATAAATAATACATGGGGATTATTAGAAAAGGATAAAAAAAGATAAAGGTAAACGAATGAACTAATAAGTAAATAAAACAAATTAAATAAACAAATAAATAATAATAATAATAATAATAATAATGCACAAGGGGATAAAAAGAATAATTAAAGATTACTAAATAATGTAATCATTTAATATACATAATACGAATATAATAAATTATAAATTATACTATATATATATATATATATATATATATATATATATATATATATATATATATATATATATATATAGTATAATTTATAATTTATTATATTCGTATTATATATATATATATATAAAAGAATAAAAAAAAATAAATATAAAGAAACTACTACTACTACTAATAATAATAATAATAACAACAACAATGCACGAGGGGAATGAAAAGATAAATTAAAGACAAATAAATAATGTAATGATTTAACAAATAACACACCACAAGGGGGATTATTAGAAAAGAACAAAAAAAAGGATGAAGCTAAATAAATGAACTAATGAATGATAATAAAATAAATAAAAACATAAATTAAAACTGCTGGGTCAAAAACAACCTACTGCTGGGTTAAATACGGACAAATCCTGCAATTGGCTTGTTTTGGCCCAGCGGTTGGGTTAAATGTTTAAACCAACCTTCTGGGTAGTAACCGAACCGCTGGGTCGAAGCAACCCAATTGCTGGGTTTGTTCATATTTTACCCAGTGCTGGGTTGTATTTAACCCAGTGTTTTTTTAGCATGGGGCAGGGAGTAAAAAAAAGAAATTACAGACAAATTATTTAATAAGTAAATTAAGTATACACAAGGGGGTTGATTAAAGATAAAAACGACAAATATATATAAGTAACAAACGAGTAAATAAATAAATATTGCACGGTTGTTGGCTCAGAAGACATCAAAATAAGCCACTGCTTCATATACAACCTGTCTCAGCACGTTTGAACTCAATGGCAACAGCATAAATCTCAACCTCAGATCTTTGAAGAGTGCAGTAGATGGTTTTTTGGATATTACACAGACAGCACTACTTCACAGTCATCTTGGTACTTCATTTGTGTATTTTTCCACTAGCTGAAGCAGAAGCCAGAAGCAGCTGCCAAGAAAACGTAACTGTATTTGTACACCTTCATGAATTAATAGCCACATTTTTATGGGAAACAAAAATAAACAGTTTTGCGGCTTCCACAATCAGGTCAGATGAGGATTAGCCACAAGAGAGAGACCTGTCAGAATGACAGCTGATTGCTAATAAAACGTCCTGCCTGAGAAACTCGGGCCCGGGATGCTGACTCCACAACTTACAGCGCACAGAGAGAGCGAAGATATCCACACAGCCAGTGGAAAGAAAAGTTATCGGCATAATATTTACTCTGTGGGTTTCTGGGAAGGGCCGCTGAACATGGGCAGGAGCCAGATAAAACCAGCAGGTGCTTACGATTCGCTCCAGCAGGGAGAGACGGCAGACAACGAAATGTTTCTGCTGTCTCTTCTGAATTCGGTTTTGATTGAATCTCCCATTGAAAATGTCAAAGCCGCATCACATTTATGAGTTTTCTCTGCTTTGAGAAAAATTTTCCTTTGTTTAAGCGTAACTTTATATGGTAACACTGACTGGATTGTGTGCAAAATGAGCTAAATGTTGTTGTAATCCATCTTTCTTGTGGCCCCTGATCGCTGCTGCCTTTGGTTTAAGAGGCTCTTTTGCAAATGGCTTGTCGGGAGATTTGAAAGATGTCTAAGCGCTCTATACAATCCTGAAACAAAAGTGTTGAAATGCAGACCATAATGCAACCATACTGCAATCCTACACAAATCCCTCATTCCATGTGGGCTGCAATGCTTTAGTCTTGGACGACAGACTCATGGACAGTCCACTGACTGATAGACACAAAAATGGGAAATGCCGATTGAAATCTAATATGAAATCTAAAATGCAACTTCGCATTTATTAAAGGGATAGTTCACCCAAAAATGAATTACTCATGTCGTTCCAAAGACCTTTGTTCATCTTCAGAACACAAATTAAGATATTTTTGATGAAATCTGAGAGCTTTCTGACCCTGCATAGACAGCAATGCAACTGACACATTCAACCTTAATTTTATGAAGCTACAAGAATACTTTTTGTGCATAAAAAGAAACAAAAATAACAATTTCTTCTTTTCCATGTCAATCTTTGAGGCACGTTCACATGGACTATTTTAATGACGTCTTTACTAACTTTCTGACCCTTGAACGTGTCAGTTGCGTTGCTGTCTATAGGGTCAGAAAGCTCTCGGATTTCATCAAAAATATCTTAATTTGTGTTTCAAAGATGAACACAGTTCTTACGGGTTTGGAACGACATGAGGGTAAGTAATTAATGACAGAATTTTCACTTTTGGGTGAACTATCCCTTTAAACCCGGTAGAAAGTTTGAAGAAAGAAACCAGGTTAACACAGTCAGCACTTTTGAGAACAAAATAAACACTGGATTTGACTAAATTTGCAATGTTACTGATATTTCTTATTACTTTTGGAGGTTCTTTTGTAACTGTTTAAAGTCTATAAAAGTTTCTGCTATTTTTCTGGTTTAGGAACCTGCATGCTATTACTGTATTTGAACTGATTTTTTTTTTTTTCAAACTAGTCTACTATTGTGGTATAATCTGTTTTAGATAAATAGACTTTAGACTACACAATAATTATAAAAACAATAAACAAAAAATGCTTGTAACTGGTCGCTTTTAATGTTTAAAGGAGAAGTTCACTTCCAGGTAATTTACTTACCCCCTTGAAAATCCAAGATGTTCATGTCTTTCTTTCTCAGTCGCAAAGAAATTATGTTTTTTGAGGAAAATATTTCAGGATTTCTCTCCATATAGTGGACTTCAATGGTGCCTGTGAGTTTGAACTTCCAAAATGCAGCTTAAATGCAGCTTCAAATGGCTCTAAACAATCCCAGCCAAAGAAGAACGGTCTTATCTAGCAAAACAATTGGTTATTTTCTAAAAAAATTGACAATTTATATACTTTTTAATCTCAAATGCTCGTCTTGTCTAGCTCTTCAAAATCGTCGCTTACATCGCTTAAGTACCGACCCAGTGTTTACAAAGTGAGCGTGCAAAGAAGATCAAATGGCCTTTACAAAAAAGGTAAAACAGCAATGTAGGGAGATGGGAGTTTTTTGACATACCCTACCTGTCTTGAACCGGAATACACAGAGTACATGCAGAGCTAGACAAGATGAGCATTTGAGGTTAAAAAGGACATAAATTGTCAATTTTTTTTAGAAAATAACTGATAAGACCCTTCTTCCTTGGCTGGGATCGTTTAGAGCCCTTTGAAGCTGCATTTAAACTGCATTTTGGAAGTTCAAACTCACAGGCACTATATGGAGAGAAATCCTGAAATGTTTTCCTCAAAAAACATAATTTAGAAAGTCATGAACATCTTGGATGACAAGGCGCGAGCAAATTATCTGTAAATATTTGTTCTGGAAGTGAACTTTTCCTTTAAGCAGGTGGTTGTTAGCCAGAATAAGCTTTGTGAACCAGCCTTCTTTGCTGAAAATCAAAAAGCTAAATGTTTTTTTTTTTAAGAGAAATTAATACTTTCATTCAGCAAAGTTGCATTAAACTAATCAAAAGCGTAATTAAAGGCATTTATAAAGTTAAGAAGATTTCTATTTCCAATAAATATTTTTTTTGTTTTTTTTTTGTTTAGTTTTTTTACTTTCTGTTCATCAGAATCCTAAAAAAATGGATCATGGTTTACACAAAAATAGTAAGCAGCAAAACTGTTTTCAACATTGAAAAGTAATGTTTCTTGAGAACCAAATCAGAATGATTTCTGAAGGATCATGTGACACTGAAGACTCCAGTAATGGCTTCTTAAAATTCAGCTTTGTCGTCACATGAATAAATTACGTTTTAAAATATATTACAGTAAAAAACAGTTCTTTTAAAATGCAATAATTTTTCACAATATTGCTGTTTTCATTGTATTAACAGTGGTGGCCAAAATTATTAGAACACTAGTATTTTCACCAGCTAAAAATGGTTTTAAGTCTGTTATTTATGTCTTTTGCTGTAGTGTGTCAGCAGGAAATATCAGTTTACAGTTCCAAACATTAATTTTGCCATTAATTGTAATAATCCAGTGAGATTTTTGTAGTCTGACAACAGCAAGTGCTCTACACAGAGATATCTGGAAGTCTGTCTGGAATGACAAGCACTGTGGCAACGTCTCCAAGATGCCTCAAGACCTGCAAAGCTACCTGAAAAACTACTAGGGCAAAAGCTGCTGTAAACGCTTGGATGGTCACACCAAATGTTGATTTAATTAAGGTAATAGATAAAGAAAATCTCTTTATGATATTATTTTTGACAGCATCCTCATTTGACAGCATCTTTACAGCATTTATTTGTAGCTTTGCAGGGAGGTTTCTTGAAGCATCTTGGAGACACTGCCACAGTTCTTCTGGATTTAGTCTGTCTCCGTTTGTTCTGTTTCTTTATGTCATTCTGGACAGACTGGATGATGATGAGCAAATTAATGGCAAAATGAATGTTTAGGAATGTAACATGATATTTCCTACTAAAACACTACAGCAAAAGATAGAAATAACTGACTTAAAACCAATTTTTGCTGGTGAAAATACTAGTGTTTTAATCATTTTGGCCACCACTGTATAATGCAACAAATGCTGAGCATAAGAGGCTTCCTTCATAAACACTAAAAAAATCTTACCGACCCCAAACTAAATTTTACTATATAAACAGTAATTTTCAGTTTGTCCAAAGCTTTAAACAATAAGCTTTGTTTTGAAGGGCAAAACTAAAAGGCGGAGTTCTATCTGCCAGAATATCCTTCATGGCTGAACTTTTAATAGAGGCTCAAGTCAGACTGAAATATAGCCCTCTCGGGAGCCACACTGAGCTTTCCACCGTCATGCCTCAAAGAGCTCCTCATTGTTTGGCATGTGTATAAACAGTCAGGCCAGAGCGTGCACATGACTGCCACCTACATAGCACATCACATCTCTGAAATACATATATGGAAATGAACGTGATAAGCATGCCAACAATGCCTCAACATTTCATCACAATCCCCATGGCAGCCCGAACACGCACCCAAATAAACAAATAACCTTGAAGAAGACAAATATACGAGCTGTTGAAGATTTCGATCTAATAGCAGCAGAGTTTTAATTACTGTCCAATAAAACAAACAGATGGACCACCATAAAGCACTTCAAGAGAAAAATATGAAAAATGATTACTGGTGTTTTCCACTAAGACACCACGTTGCACTGACTGACATCTAGTGGTCAAACACTGTCATGTGTCTTTACTTTGAACACATCACTAGAGGTTTAGAAGTGTGTAGAAATAGCAGTTTCTAAAAATGCACAGTGCAATTCATCTGTCAGTGAATTTACACTAAAATAACCAGACGCTAAAAGTAGACCAGTGCTTGCAGTGTGACACATGATGCAAAACTCCCCATTCAATATATATAGAATGAAGTTGTCGTCTACTATGTACATATTAGTATAATTAACATATTCATAAATCTGTTTTTCAGGTCGGGGCATGTTGTCACATGCTTATGAAGCACGTTGTTAAATGTTTCAAATTAGGCTCATGTTTATATTATATTTATGCTTTCAAATAAGAACGTAAAAAGTGCAGTATTCAGTGGGTAAAACAATAGTTTCATGCGCTGTGTTCGATTAATTATTTGTGTTGTAGTCTGATTGTTTTACTTTTTTAATTTCGCTGAAATCTCTAATTACAATACACTGAAATGTATTCGGCATATAATTTTTTTTTTTTTTTTTAACCTAGAAATTGCTAGTAAGTTTCACATGTAACTGATATTCTGAAGTAGAAAGACCATTTTCTTCTAAAATATACTCCAGTAGTCTTGGTTTTGATTTACAACTTAGAAATATTTACTTCAGCAAAAAGTGTGACAACTTGCCCCAGGCTTTCTTACTGTATTATTCCAAACCCCTAACGATAATGCGAGGGTTAAGCAACTTTAACATCGATGCTCAATAATCTCAAGACAATAAATAAATGCAAACTCTTTTTCCTTTTTCTCTTATGTTGTGCACGTCATCATGAACGCTACAATGCAGGGTGCGTGAACTTTTGCTTCAGTGTCACTAACCTGCAAGTCGTCTCTCCCTGACACTTTTCCACAATAAATCCCAAGCTTTGGTCGTGGATTCTCTGAGCTGTTCACTGAACGATCGTCTGAGTGTCAGTGTGAGAGACTTTCGTTTTGCTGTCATCGTCAATCCGCGCTCATAATAATCAATCAGTGGCTCGCCCGCGAACTCCCGTTATTTCTCAAAGATAGCGACACTCCTCGTCCTCTTCTTCACCTGCCCCGCAGCCACAGACCGGAACGGCAAACTTTTCCGAAAAATAAATGCATATCGAAAAGAACAATGTGGCAATAATCTCCCAAATAATCCAGTTTTGGACACGCGTTGGTAAAAGACGCGCAGCCTCTGTGTGGAGCCGCCGTGTTTTTCAGAGCAGATGTGGGTTTGTTTGAAGTTTCTCCTTCTGCTCGTAACATACGATCACTCTCTCTCTTTCTCTCTCTCAAACACACACACACTCTCTCTCTCTTTGGTTCATTACTCTCACTAGAGGACTTCATTTCAAGCCTCACCATATACCTCAGCTCACGCACTCCATATTAATTCAGCATTCTGTCTATTTTTTCCGCAATAAATAAATAAACAAACAAATAAATGCTGCATTTGCTATGTTAAAAGTAAATCTAAATATTAAAAATCCGAAAAAATAATAATACAAAAGTATATATAAATAAATAAAAAACTTATATATATATAATATATAATTGCTGTGTATAAATATACACAGCAAACTTTTATTTTGGATGCAAAACTTTTATTTCGCAAGTAGTCGATTTGACAGCACTAAAAAAATCTAAAATAATTGTAAAAATTTATAAATAAATAATATAAAATGTATTTGTGGAAATGTGTATTTTAAATATAAATATATCAACAAATGAAGAGTTCATCTGCAAAAACAGAAGAAAAAAAACAACTAATAAATACAGCTAACACAATAAAACACATAATAATAAAACATGATAACATAATAAACATGATTCTTGAAAATAAAAAAAAACAGTTTCTGCAAATAAACTCTTCAAATATTATGCATTTGTGAACAATATGTAATACATTTTAATTTGTCCTGCAATAAATAAATAAATAAACGCTGTTGTGCCATGCTAAAAATGCAAATATAAATATATGCATCATATATAAGTATATAATATTAAAAATCTAAAACCTAAAATAATAATACAAAAGTATATATAAATATATAATAAAAAATCTAGTGCTGTCAAATCGATTAATTGCAGTTAACTGCATAATGTGTGTGTGTGTGTACTGTGTATATTTATATGTATATACATATATACATATATATATAAAAATTTTGGATGCGATTAATCACGATTAATCAATTTTACAACACACAAAAAATAAATAATTTAAAAATATATAAATATATAATATAAAATCTACTGCATTTTAAATAGAAATATATTAACAAATATTATACATTTGTGAACAATATGTATTAGATTTTAAAATGCTAATAAATGCAAAATAAAAATACAAACAATAACAGTATGCTTTACACAAACTTTACAAAAAAACTCCTTTCTTAAGGCAAAAAGAACAAAACTCCATTCACATACTCTGGTCTAAAGAACAAAAGCAATATAATATAATATAATCTAAAAATACATAAAGTAAATGAAAGTTTGGGACACAAAAAAGGTGTATAAAGAAAAATGGTCATGCTGAGGAAGGACTGACATACCATGAACACTGACGGCTCATTTAATTATGGGCCTCTATGGTTTCCATTTTGCACTCAGCATGGCTTTATCATCATAACAGAGAGGAGATTGCTTTCTGTGACAGGTTTTCTGTCTGCAATGTCAAAAGTTGATCCAAGCTGAGATGGCTGGGATGGAAAAAAGTAAGTGATGACAAAAAGTGAGTCTAATGGAGAAATGAAAACTTTCAATGACTCCTGCATGCCGTGAAACTCGTATCAGAGTCTATTCAACCTGAATCCAGGATTTGTTATTTAAAGAAAGAAGTTTAGCGTTGCATTAACATACTGCAACGCACAGCCAGTCATGTGTCTAGGAACAGGTATGAGTGTGGCCTTTATCAAGGTGAGTGTTAATGCGCCTAAGCTTTATTCACTAATGGAGTCATCTGATGGGAGAAACCTTCCGGGAGAACATGAGGGTCATCTGCTGTGCTTCAGCTTAAGTGTCAAAGGTCAAAGGTTGGGCCAAACATTTCCCCTCTTGCGGGATCTGCAATGGAATGCCTGGCTTGGCGATACGACCGTCTGACCGCTTAAAGAAAATACTAATGAAAACCGAAATGAAGACCACCTAAATGATGACCTACAGGTTTCTATTCTCAGATTCATTTGTCTGGCACACAGACTGCTGGACGTTCAATACTGCAAAGTCAGGTCGTGTCTGTCCACCTCAGCAACTGTCTCGCTCCATCACTGCTCCAGCTGGCTGTTCTGAGCCCTTGATCTCCTGTCTGTCAGCAGCTGATCTCTTCGAGAGACCCATCACTTTAAACTTCAGCACAGGCTTTCCATTATAAAAGCAGCCTACGGAGCAAAATACCAAACCAGCGGTCAGCACAACCTTGATGACTCTCGGCCTCGCTGTCAAAACAGTAGAAGCCGAACGTGTCATCTCCTGTCACGTTGCATTTCAAGCAGTCTACAATGAAATAAGCAGAAAGCATTAAATCATAACATGCACTATTCACAACTCGATACGTTCATAACCGTCCCAAACGTCTCGTGAAATAAACTAATCTTAGAGCTTAAAACTTGAAATGGATATTGTGAAAGAAACGAGCCAGCCCAGATGTGGATCTACGCGTGCTTATATGAAGTAACCGAATAATTAGTTTCACAGAATTGCAGTGCAAACCCTCAACGCTTGCCAGGGAGAATATGAATGTCGTACAGATGGTTGAGCTCGAGCATCAAGCAAACTCAATGGACTTCTGCCAGGCAGCACATTTGCACAGTAGCCAAGCTGGTGTCTCTGCATTCTCACCAGCGTTGAAGTACGCAATTGAAACCACATGGATCTTCAAAATGCCGAAATTCCTCGTTTAAAAAAATTTGAGCCTATTTAACGCGAGCCTTTAGTCGCTGTCTGGTCCTGCGCTCAGTAATGGGGTCACAAGGGTCACGGTCCTGATCAAAGCCTTTGACAGGAAGCCCCGTGCTCGTGGCTCCGCTCTATCATTCCTTTTGCTGTGATGTTCTCGCCATCATTCGGGAATAAGATTGTTGATATCAAGATTATTATGGCTAAAAACACACAGGAAGCAGTGATGTAAAAGAGGAAGTGGCCACATGGGTTTGCTATTTTGACGAGACCTCATTAAGCTCTCTTATCTCTCAAATATTACTATATATTTTTTGCTAATAACTTGTGATTGAACAAACAGAATAACTGAGCAGAAAGAAGAAACAAACTAATAAATTAATAGATAAATCAATAAATAGTAACAGAATCAACAGCTGCTGCAATATTTGCTTGTAAATTGTAATTAAACAAAGAGAACGAATGACTGAATGAACAAATGAATCAACAAATGAATAACAGAACTGATAGCTATTGTGATATTTGTCAACAATTTGTGAATGAGAACACAAGAGTGAATGAGAATAATGAATGAACTGAGCAAACAAACAACTGAATCACTGACTGAATGAATGAATAGTAAAGAGTTTTTGCTACTTGTGACTGAACAAACAGAACATCTGAACAGAAAGAACAAGCAAATCAGTAAATTAATGAATGGATCAATGAACTGTAAAATAATCAGCAGCTACTGCAAATTTTGCTTGTAACTTGTGATTCATTGAAGAAAATGAATGACAGAATGAACAAGCAAGCAACTGAATCAGTGAATGAATAATAACAGAATCAACAGCTTCTATAATATTTGCTAACCATTTGTGAGTGAATGGAAAGAATGAATGAACTGAAGAAGTAAACTATACTCAGTGACTGAATCAATTAATAGAAAAAGAATCAACAGTCAGTAAAGTATTTTCTAGTCTCCTGTGCCTGAATGAACAAACAAAAAACTGAATGAATGAGCAAATGAATCAGTGAATCAACAATACCAGAATCAACAGCCACTATATTATTTGCTAACTGTTTGTGACTGAATGAAGTGAACAAACAAACAACTGAATCAATTACTGAATCAATGAACAATAAAAGAATCAACAGCTACTATAATTTTTGCAAGTAACTTGTGACTGAACAAACAGATTAACTGTTTCAATGAATCAATGAATCATCAAATAATCAGCAGCTACTGCAATATTTTCCTTGTAACTTGTGATTCAATGAAGAGAATGTATGACAGAATGAACAAATAACTGAATCAATAAATTAATGAATCTGAATGATTAATCACAGAATCAACAGCCACTATAATATCTGTTAACCGTTTGTGACTGAATGAAGTAAACAAACAACTCAGTCAATGACTGAATCAATGAACAGTAAAAGAATCAACAGCTATGATTGGTGCCATTTGTGACTGAATGAAAAGAATGAATGAAGAAGCACACACAAAACTGATTCAGTGACTGCATCAATGAATAGAAAAAGAATCAACAGTCACTAAAATAGTTTCTAGTCACTTGTGCCTGAATGAACAAACAAACAAATGAATGAATGAGCAAATGAATCAGTGAATCAACAATAACAGAATCAACAGCCACTATAATATTTGTTAACCATTTGTGATTGAATAAAGTGAACAAACAACTTAGTCAATGACTGAATCAATGAATAGTATAAGAATCAACAGCTACTATTTGCTCAAGACTTGTGATTAAACAAAGTGAGCAAATTACAAAATAAACAAACAAATAAATGAATGATTAACAGAATCAACAGGCACTACAACATTTGTTAACCGATTATGACTGAATGAAAATAATGAATTAACTGACAAAGTGACTGAATCAATGAATAGTAAAAGAATCAACAGTCACCAAAATATTTTCTAGTCATTTGTGCCTGAATGAACAAACAACTGAATCAATGAAAAGATCACTTAATAGTAACAGAATTAACAGTCTTCATAATATTTGCTAGCCATTTGCAATTAACTGAATTAATGAATAAACAGCCAGATAAATAAATAAATCAGAACTAACAGCTATTATCATTTTTATTAACTTAACTTGTGACTGAACAAAGAATATATGAACTGAATAAAAAAAAGTGCATCAATAAATAAATCAAATTCCCTCTGCTGTGATGTTCTCGACATCATTTGGGAACACAGTTATTCACATCAAGATTATTATGGCTAGACTACACAAGGATACACAGGAAGCAGTGACGTAAAAGAGGAAGTGGCTGTTAGAATGTGAATGGCTGTCCACACAAACCCAATGGGGTTGCTTGTTTTAGCAAGACCCCATCAAGCTCTTATCTTCTCCCTAAACACACCCTTTAGCCTGCATATGTAAATACAACGCACTTTGTTGTTCCTCTTTAAGGTGCAAACTAGCTGAGAAGTTTGTGTTTGTTTTCGAAAGGCTTGAGCACAATTAATCTTCACTAACCTCATGCCTGTGTTGGTTCCCATACACATAAATAAAATAAGTATTCACCGCAAGCGGTTTCATTTAATCTATGCTATGAATTATACATGAAACCGCATGTGATCTTCTCTTGCACCTCTTGTTTGTTTGGCTGCGAGCCCAGAGACTCGAGCTCCAGACTGACCACTGAGCTGGAATGAGAAAAGGCCCAGATGTTGAGAAGCTGGGCTCCTATTGGCCCACTCACTTGGCCGTGAGGTCCCAGGCCAGGCTCCAGGAATCCTCCGGGGGGATCACGCTTCCCAGCCTAATGCATTCAAGGCGTGGAATTCTCCCCCAACCACCCTCTTGCTCCCACTCACACATATGGGCCCATCTTATGCATGCACTATAAATTTCCTGAGCAAATATTCCCAAGCCAGGGCTGCAGTTTTCCAGGGAAAATCACAAACGTAATGTATATCTGCTTTTACATTAGGGGCTTGAGGGGGAGGAAATGCCTTAAAGCAATAGTTCACTGACTGAATGTGATTCATTGTGTAAAACATCTTTGTTTTTGGTAAATCGCTGTTATACTAAATGTTATTGAGTGACTTGGTTATGTCCGGAACAGCATACTGCCATACTATTCTTTTTCTATTCATTTTGCAAGTATACAGCATGTGCAAGTATGTGACGTCTAAACTGACTCTTAACCACTATAATATTTATTAGTAACTAGTGACTCAACAAAAAGACGAATTGAATAGAACAAACAAACAAGTTAATTAATGAATGAATCAATGAATGGTAAAAGACTCAACAGCTACTAGCATTTTTGCTAGTAACTTGTAAACAAAACAAATGAACAAAATGAACAAACAAGTGAACGAAGCACAACAACTGAATGAACAAACAAACAACTAGTAGCAGAATCAACAGCAACCATAACATGTGCTAACCATTTGGGGCCGAATGAAAAGAATCAATGAATTAAACAAACAAACAATTGAATCAATGACTGAATCAACAACCACTAAAATATTTGCTTGCCATTTATGCCCAAATGAACAGAATGAATAAACTGAATGAACAAACAAACAACTGAATCAACAAATCAATGAATAGTAACAATCATCATTTGTGGCTGAATGAAAATAATCAATGAACTGAACAAATAAAATTGAATCAATGACTGAATCAACATACAAAAAAGATACAAACAAAAAACTGAATCAATTAATGAACAACCATTTAAATGAATGAATAAATAGAATCAACTGATACTATATTTATCAACTTGTGAACCAACTGGATGAACAAACAACTGAATCAATTAATCAATGAACAAAAATAGAATCAACAGCTACTGTAATTTTTACTAGTAAACTGTGACTAAACACGAACAAAACAAATGAACAGAATGAACAAACAAACAAACAAGTGAACAACAACTGAATAAACAAACAAAAAACTGAATCTATGAATTTATGAATCAACGTATAAACAATTAAGTCAGTAACTAAATCAATGAATCAAGATCACAAATATATTTGCTGGCCACTTGTGCCTGAATGAACAGAATGAATAAACTGAATGAACAAACAAACAACTGAATCAATGAATTAATGAATAGTAACAGAATCAACAGCAACCATAACATTTGCTAACCATTTGGGGCCGAATTAAAAAAGAATCAATGAGTTAAACAAACAAACAATTGAATCAATGACTGAATCAACAACCACTAAAATATTTGCTTGCCATTTATGCCCGAATGAACAGAATGAATAAACTGAATGAACAAACAAACAACTGAATCACTGAATCCAATAACAGTAACAGAATTAATCATCTTTACAATATTTACTACCCACTTGTGACTGAAAGAACAAAATGAACTAAAATGATAAAACGAAGAAAAAAACTGAATCAATTAATCAATTAATGAACAACCAGTTTAATGAACAAATCAATAGAATCAACAGATACTATATTTATCACCTTGAAAACCAACTGAATGAACAAACTAAATCAATGAATAGTTACAGAATTACCAGCAACCATATTTGCTAACCATTTGCGACTGAATGAAAAGAATCAATTTAATTGAACAAATTACTGAATCAGTGACTGAATCATTGAATCAACGACCACTAATATATTTGCTAGCCACTTGTACCTAAATGAAGAGAATGAATAAACTGAATGAACAAATTGAATCCATTAACAGTAACAGAATTAACCGTCTTTACAATATTTACTACCCACTTGTGACTGAAACAACAAAATGAACTAAAATGATGAAACGAAGCAAAAAACTGAATCAATTAATCAATTAATGAACAACAAGTTTAATGAACAAATCAACAGAATCAACAGATACTATATTTAATCGCCTTGAAAACCAACTGAATGAACAAACTGAATCAGTGAATAGTTACAGATTCACCAGCAATCATATTTGCTAACCATTTGTGACTGAATGAAAATAATCAATTAATTGAACAAACAAACTACTGAATCAGTGACTGAATCAATGAATCAACGACCACTAATATACTTGCTAGCCACTTGTACCTGAATGAACAGAATGAATAAACTGAATGAACAAACAAACAACTGAATCAATGAATCAGCCACCTATGACTGAAAGAACACAATTAATGAACTGAAGATACAAAAAAACTGAATCAATTAATGAACAACCAGTTAAATGAATGAATCAACAGAATCAACAGATACTATAATGTTAATAATTGTGACTGAACAAACAGAATAAATGAACTGAAAAATGAATCACAATACAATATTTATTTACAAAGCACATTTAAAAACAACCGGAGTTGACCAAAGTGCTGTACATAATAGAATAAATAAACTCAGAGATAAAATATGCAAAACATGAGTAAAATTTCAATAAAATAATAGCAGAATCAACAATATTTGCTTGTAACTTGTGACCAACAGAATGAATGAACAAACAAACAACTCAATGAATGAATCAATCAATAAACAGCACTATAGAATAGAATCAACACTCACTATATCATTTGCTAGTCAATTATGGCTGAACAAACAATTAATGAACTAATCAAACAACTGAAACAACATATGAAGGAACAACCAAATGAATGAATAGCAACAGAATCAACAGCCCCATTGTGATTATCCTGTGAACAGAGCATGATCTAGATACTTGGCATAGTAAACTAATGTAAACGAGCACACAAAAGAGTTCCACACACATACAGACGTCATGAAGGGGCCAGAGGGGGTCTGTGAACGCTATTGTTTCACTGTTTCAAACTGCAGTATGACAAAGCATGTAATGCTGTCAAGTCAGAATCTGTTAGGACTCAACCAACCACAGAAATCCATGGGAAAACATTTACAGTCACACACACCACCTGGCTTCTATTAGCAGAGAGGGGATTATAACACACACACACACAGACATTCTGTGCCCTCTTACCCAATTTGCATGTACGCAGAATGTGATTTGTGCACTGGAACACACTGTATGTGCCTCTTTATATGCAAATTTCCATTTTAAATGGAAATGACTCAAGCTGAATGCAATATAAGTGATTGCTATCAGATTTTAGTCAACATTTAATTTGATTTGAATCACAAATCCAATGACATTTGTACAGCCAAGATAAAACAACAAACAAGCAAAGAAATTCAATCATGAGTAAATATGCTTGAGAAGTAACTCTTGGTAAAGCAAGGTAGGAAATTAATTGTAGATTACATTTAAACAGAGACTAGATTCTATTAAATATAAGCAGCCAAATCTCCTAATATATTAGCAAGCTGTTAACCAACAATCCAATGAATTAATAAGACAGTTTTACGGTGAAAAAGAAAAAAGAAAGTGATCCAAGCGAAATACCCCAGAAGCTCAATCGAGAGTAGAAGTCTGTTTATTCTCTCCTGTCGTTTGCCTCTTTGATTCCCGGGCCAAATTGTTTAATAAGCACTTAACCACAAGAAAGGCCCACTGCCCCGCAGGGACACAGCGGTCTCACATAACTGTACAAGCACAGGCCTTGAGAGAGGCCAAGGTGTTTGGATAATGCAGGTCTACAATCTGATCTTCAAAATATTACATTAAACAAAGCTGCAAACTAAAACAGCACCAAAACTGTTTATAGTACAAAAGTAACCAAAAATGGCCTTAGCAGGACAGCACAGCACAAGTGTTTTCAACAATAAAAGCGTCTTGAGCATCAAATCAACATTCCTGATAAAATTACTTAATTCTAACAAGGATTTAATGCTTAAATACACACATTTCTAACAGCCTTCTGATTGGTTTAAAAACCTCCTTTACTTCATTTTAACTAAAAAAGCTGCTTTGATTGTTCTTGGGCATTTATACATCCTGGGATTTGCAGAGCACTGCATGTAATTGGTGGGGATTGCAGAGGTGACAAGTCTCGCACAATAGGCCCTGATCCAAATCAGTGGCCGTTCAATCCCTCTACGACATCTCCTATTGAGAGGAAATCACACTCTGGCAAGCATGAGTTAATCAAATTATAGTGGACTTATTGAGAAAGATTCCTTACCGCAAGAACGCACGCTGGGGCAGTAAGAAATTAAAACGTTACATTATGGAAATTGCTTTTTAAACACAAAGGCATGGCGGTAGGTAACCAATACATCTATCAATCCTTACACAAAAACAATCACAGGATTTATAAACCTATAAATGAAATCGAGACCAAAAAGCAATTCCAAAATTATAGAATTCCAAAGTGCCAGTGCCAACAATGGAAGTCCACAGGAAGCCACAAGCCATTTTCCATCTTTCCACATGTGGAATATTTCAGGCTGTCCCGATGGCAGCGGCTCTCTTTACAGCGCAGCCTGCCAGGCCACATGACGACCTGCCTGTAAATTTAACTCATGATGTCATTGATTTAGGCCACGCAGGAGCAGAGGGAGGCTAAAAAGATCACATAATAACATAATCGCATGAACCAATCCTCAAGGGAAGAGAAAGATCGTCCTGAAAGTGGTTAGCGACAGAGGTAATAGCTTTCAAATGAAAAACTATTCATTAGTGGTGCTTGCTAACACAAACATTTACTACTGCTCATGCTTAGGCAATGTTTTAAACATTGGCATGTAAATAGTCCTACGCTGGTTATGCACAGACATGAATAACACTACAAATTGTGTGGCTTACTGAGGCGAGATGTGTTATTTATGTCATCGGATGTCCATTTTCCACAAGTTGATATGATTCTTTAGGGTCTGAATGAAAAGTCTATAATATAGTTTGGTTAAAAATTCTCAGTGGTTTTTTAAAACAACACCCTTTTTACCTTGTAAAAATGAGCTCTGCAAAAATCATACTATTCTGAGGGATTGTTCCTTTAAATGCAAATGAGCTCTGCTCGCCCCGCCCCTCTCTTCTCTCTGTGGAGTGACGAGCCTGTTTACTCTAGCTGCATTTAGCGCATTTAGCCACGAAACTTGCTAACTAGCATGTTATTAGGAAAGGAGACTGCAGAGATTCATAAAAAAAAACCCTTATACTCACTTCTGCTGTAGGTGAAGCTGGATCACGGATGATTTGCACGAACATAGACGCATTTATGTAGACCGGGAGGCGCATTCCCTTCACAAACAAACGTAATCCACTGCATCTTCAGCGGCTCAGATGTGGGGAGTAAATGGCGACCACTATGTTCATTATTACATCCAGCAACACAACACCTCAATCGCTCAATCTGAGATATTCTTGTCTAACTTACATCCCTGCTCTGGCATTGAAAAAATGGAGGTCGGACTGTTACAGCTGATTTAAGGTGGGTCTGAGGTAAGACGCTCATGTCAATCAACTGACGCCACACCGACAGGCATCTGAGAATGGCTCGATTTGACAAAGGGGATATTATTTTTACAGATTAATTAAAAACCACTGCATGGATTTTTATCATTATAGGGTAGATTTGTACATACACTGCAAACACACATTAATGATTAAACAACATGTAAAAGTGAACTTTGCATCCGATGACCCCTATAAAGGGACAGTTCACCCCAAAATGAAAATTCTGTCAGTCCTAACCAAGACTTTGATTATTCTTCAAAACACATATTAGGATGTTTTTAATGAAAACTGAGAGGGTTCTGACCCTCCATTGAAAGTTAGGCCCCGTGTCCACCAAAGCGTTTTTCCCCGTGGCTGGCGTATTTTTTCAGTTGTTCTCAATGAGAACGCCACGTTTTTTAAAACGGCAGAAGCGTGCCGAGCGCCGAACGTCTTTTTCGCATTGAGCGTTCGGCCGTTTTTTTCTCGGCGCAGAGAATTGAAGAATGTTCAACTTTGAGTAAAACGCTACGCTCATCACTGTCACTTTCTAGTCAGCTAACCAATCAGAGTGGAGGAGGGGCGGGACTAAAACTGATCACCCTGCTTGTACTACGACTGAACAACATCGGAGAAGTTAATAATATCGCTTGTCTCTGAGTATTTTTGTCTTTACCAAATGGAAATGCCAGACTACCCTATTATTGTTATGAAAAATAATGGTTTGGAGAAACATTTAATTTGTGACACGTCTGCCATATTACTAAAGCTTATTTCATATCATAGCAACCACAGTGCCTCAACGAAAAAAAAACGCTGCACTCTCAAGCGCTCACAGCTGGGCGTTTTCAGCAAAGCGCCTGGCATTTTCAGTTTTCAGTAACAAAAATTTAAAAACGATCCAAAACAGGTCATAAATTCATGAATCCATATGAATCAAGCACGAATCAAGTCTTGTTAAAGACATAGTTCACCCAAAAGTGAAAATTCTGTCATTAATTACTCACCCTCATGTCGTTCCAAACCCGTAAGACCTTCGTTTATCTTCAAACACTAATTAAGATATTTATGATGAAATCTGAGAGCTTTCTGACCCTGCATACACAGCAACGCAACTGAAACACGCTCTCATGAACGTGTCGAAGATCGACACAGAAAAGCAGAAATTGCTGAATAAAGTTGTTGTTTTCTTTGTACCAGTGTTATATTCATCAACGACATTTTTTAACTGACGAAAAAGAGACGATAACAAAACAAAAACTTGTCGAAAATCTATTGACATTTTCATCAACGAATAAAAATGAGACGAAAATGTTAGCGAGGGATGATTTTGGAAGAGATTCATTCAGAACGAATTTGCTGCGTGGTTACGAGGTTAGATGCGTACTTTTGAACTGTATCATAGCCTATTGATCTATCCGGCGGGACATAAGCTAGCATACATTTGCTGCACATAAAAAGTTCAAAAATGTCAATATCTGGGAGTAAGAGAAGAGCAGACATATGGATAAATTTGACGACGCAAAAGAGAACTCAATTCGGTCCAGTTTTCTGAGCGCACACACCAAAGCAAAGCGCACGAGTACTCTTTCACATACTCTTTTCAAAAAGCTTTTGGATTTTATCAAAAATATCTTAATTTGTGTTCTGAATCTGAACAAAGGTCCTATTGTTTTGGAATTACATGAGGCTGAGTAATTAATGACAGATTTTTCATATTTCAGTGAACTATACCTTTAAAGTTCCCTGACATTTTCAGTTTTTCCAAGATCATAACATCCTTACCTAAGCAAAACAATGGCAACCAGACCTATTAGGAAATGGGAACCAGTGAACTATAGATGCCTGGGCCCAATGCTGTGAACAGAGAAGAAAAGCTAAACCTTCTGGCTGCCACTCAAATAACCACATTACCTCTTTGCCACCAAGACATATTAGTCTAGTTCAAACAACAATCTATAAAACTATTACTGTCAAAGCTATCTCAGCCATCGTACAGTGAAAATAATGATCTAACAGTATTTATTTGTTTTGCTTCTATGTGCGATTGAGGCCAGCTACTCAGTTCTTTTGACATGAGTATTTTGAGAGTTGTGGTGGAAACCAAGGTCATAATAATAACTTCTAGTGCTGGGTTGTTTTTATAGTTCCACCCTAATTTCAAGCACAATAGGTTCCAACAGTGGAAGCGGGGTGCGAAAATATACACCCTTCGATATAACAGCATTTGTAAAAAGACCAACCAGTTTCCTTCAAGGACTTCACTCCCTTTCATCTCACAGTAAATCAGGCACAGCTCTCCTGGTTTCTATCTTGAAAGGGCCTCAAGTACAGAGGGCTCCTTAGAGACAGACTGAGACAGGCCAGCCAGACAGGACTGCATGGTGAGCAGCCGCAGCTGTTAGGGGTCACCCTCA
>CM070021.1:26328373-26498373 GCA_036247105.1 Cirrhinus mrigala
AGTGAGTAAATGATGATATTATATTCAATGTTGAGTAAACTATCCCTTTATAGCTAGCAGTTCACAGTTCACCCAAAAACGAAAATGACCAACATTTGATTTTCTGTGGAACTTTAAGACATTTCAAAATAGCTTTTGTGTTCCACAGAAGGAAGGAAGGAAGGAAGGAAGGAAATAAATAAATGTAATTATTTATTTATTTATTTATACAATAAAATATAATCTAAAATTTTTATAAATAAAATATTTAAAATATTAAAATATTAAAGATATTTACTAAAAAATACAACGTATTTATCTTAAATAGATTACACCTCAATAATCATAAAAACAATAAACAAAAATACCTGTGTGTGTCTGTATAATAGATCTATAGATACTTCTATATTTATATAGCTAGTTGCCAAAGCACCATTTCTCATTTTCATGTAATCTAAGTAATTACAACCATTTAATAAAATATTACAAATATAAAAAAATGATATAAAATATTACATATTATTTTATTAAAATATTATATTATATTACGAATATTTATATTGTAACATTGTTATATATAAAATTAATCATTATTAATATTATGTAATAATTACTATTATATTATATATATAATTAATAATTTATATTTATATATACATACTCATTTTCATGTAAAGTAATTTTTATAAAACATTAAAAATATTAAAATATATAATACAAAGTATATATACAAATAAAAAAACTTAAGAAACAAAATATTATATATATATATATAATATATATATTATATATATATATACTATTATATATATATTATCATTATATTATGTAATAATTAATATTATTAATTATAATAATATATACATATATATAGTCATTTTCATGTAATTTAGAATTTTGTCTAAAATTAAATATATTAACAATAAAAAGCACAAAAAATTATGAAAACTGAAATGAAAAAATTTAAAAATCTAGCTGTAGTTTAAGTAATTACAAATATTTTCTAAAATATTATGTACAAAAAATATTACAAATATTTATTTAAAAAAATCCACAAAATTATACAATAGATAATATAATCTATTTATCTAAAATCAATTACACCACAATAACTAGTTGCCATATACATATTATATATATATATATATATATATATATATATATATATATACACATATATATATATTTACAAACACACATATAGATAGATAGATAGATAGATAGATAGATAGATAAGCTATCGTTCCCAAATCAATATTTCTCATTTTCATGTAGTTTAAGTAATTTAATATTTAATTACAGTAAAAAACAATTATAGTAAAATAACAAGTCTACTCATTTAGACAATATATAAAAACTGACTGAGTCAGAACTGGCTGAAGGTCTGTGATGAGATGGGCAGAGCTTGAATGCTCTGAAGGAGTTACAATAAACGTAAAACTAAAAATAAAAAAGTATTATACGTACAATAAAATACACAATATTTTACAATATAAGTATAATATAAAAATGTAAAAGAAAAAATAAAGTAAATAACTGAGACATTTTTCTAAATGCTAGCTAGAGAATTTAAGTCTGGCTCCTAGTTAATAAACTTGAAAATAGTGGAACAGGTGGCTCACATGGTGGTCCGCTTCATGTGAGCAGGACACCCAAACAGTGACCTAGCAACAGTGCCTCTCATTATCTATGTAGCTCATCTAAAGCTAATAATGCAATTTTGGTTTGCATTGCATTAACCAAATCAAATGCTAATTGACAGCATTGCAAACATTCACTGAATGGAATTTTATAGCCACCAAAACCTACTGTTGTTCATTACTCCATGGCATGATCTTTAACCCTAATCCAAATCCATAGCAGAGCTCTAAATACCAGCATTTACAGTGATCTGAATGAAATAGCATGTTTTAATTTTAGAAGTCATCATTAAATGCTCCAGTGGCTGCAAGCGAGGTTTGGACAGAGTCTTTCTGGAGACTGTCACTCTAACGAGGTGTGTAGTACATTATGGAGCCGGTCGGCCATCTGGCTCTGCAGCCCGGTGACATCATGCAGTCTCTACGTCCCTGCAGTAAAATACGAGAGGGGAAATACTACACCACATGTGCCCTTAACTCTGCGCTTTTATTTTATAGCATCATCATTGTTATTACTATTAGCATGGCTAAGCAATCAAAGGCACATGGTTAGATGTTAGACTAAATAAAAGTGACGGTGACATCCAGAGTGGACAGATCCATTTAAAATAAAGCTGAAAGATTATGAAAAATGTGAAAGTGTTAAATAAATGAATTAAAAAAATATAAAAATATATTTAAAAATATATTAAAAAAAAAAAAAAAAATTTTTAAAATATTTGTAATAATTTATTTATTTTTATTTATTTATTTTTTATTTTTTTTGCCCATAGGCACATCAAGCTAAGTCAAATATTCCTTCTCAACCTTAACAGTAACAATGGTCTGGTACGCCCTCCTAATTTTAACTGGGTCCCACAGCAAGCCAAGACACAGAAATAGGGCTATAAACGAGGGTCTGCGTCGTCCCCCACATTCTCCAGACACTCAGAGAAACAGAAGAGCACCTGTCTGTGTCTGTCACACTCATGCCGTACCAGCCATTCATAATGACACCCAGAAAGAAAAAAAAACAAGAGAACGGACTGAGAAAAGAAAGAGTAACAGATGTTTAATTATGTGGAGAAAACAAATTATGACCTCACTTTCTTTGTTTTTCCTTTCTTTCTTTCTGGTATTTCTTTCTTTTCCTCCTGTCTTCGTTTCCATCTTTCTTTTTCTTTCCTTGTTTATGTATTTTCTTGTTTTCCCATTGCTTTCATAATTCTCTTTCCATTCTTTCTATTTTTTTGAGATTCCTTTTTTCTGTTCTTTCTTTTTTCCTTCCTTTGTATTACCTTTGTCCCATTGTTCTTTTTCTTTCTCTTTCTTTCATACTTTTCATTCTTTACATATTTTTACCTTCCTTCTCCTTTTATCATTGCTTCATATTACCCTTTGTCCCACTGTTCTTTTTCTTTCGCATTTCTTTCTGTCCTTCTGTCTTTCCTTCATCCTTCTGTACATTCTTCTTTCTTTCTGTATTTCTTTTCTTTATGCATGTTTTTTGCTTCCTTTCATATTTCTTTCCTTCCTTCTATATTTCCTTCCTTCCATCCATTCTTCCATATTTCTCTTGCTTTTTTCTATCCTTCTTTCCATCTCTTTCTGTCTGTATATCTTTCCTTCCATCCTTCCATCATCCTTCCATTTTTCTCTTGCTTTTCATTTTTCTTTCTTTCTTTCCATCTTTCTTTCCTTCCATCTTTCCGTCCACCCTTCTATATTTTTCTTGCTTTCTTTCCATTCTTCTTTCAATTCTTTAAATCCTTCTTTCCATTCTTCCATTCACACTTTCTTTCTTTCTTCCTTCCATATTCCTCTTGCTTTCTTTCCATCCTTCTTTCCATTCCTTTCTTTCCATCCTTCCATTCATTCTTTCTTTCTTCTTCCTTTTCTTTCTTTCTTTCCATCCTTATTTCCATTCATTCATTCTTTCCAGCCTTCTTTCCATCTATCCATCCATTCATTCATTCTCTCTTTTTTATTCATATTTCTCTTGCTTTTTTCTATTTTTCTTTCCATCTTTCTTTCGCCTATATTTCTTTCCTTCCATCCTTCTATCCATCCTTCTTTCCATCTATCCATTCATACTTTCTTTCTTTATTTCTTGCTTTCATATTTATTTTGCTTTCTTTCTCTTTCGCCTATATTTCTTTCCTTCCATCCATCCTTCTTTCCATCCATTCATTCTTTTTTCCTCAATTCTTCCTTTCATTTTTCTCTTAATTTCTTTTCAGTTTTCTTTCTTTTGCCTATATTTTTCTTCCATTCATCCTTCTTTCCATTCTTTAAATCCTTTTTACCATCCTTTTATTCAACCTTTCGTTTTTTTCCTTTCATATTTCTCTTGCTTTCATTCTCTTTCTTTTGTCTGTTTCTTTCCTTCCATCAATCCTTCTTTCCATTCTTTAAATCCTTTTCCATTCCTTTCTTTCTATCCTTCCATTCAACCTTTCTATCTTCCTTTCACATTTCTCTTGCCTTCTTCCCATTCCTTTCTTTTTCTTTTTCTCTTTCTTTCTTTCTTTCTGCTATATTTCTTTCCTTCCATCCTTCCATCCATCCATCCATATTTCTCTAGCTTTCTTTCCATCCTTCTTTTCATTCTTTAAATCCTTCTTTCCATTTCTTTCTTTCATCCTTTCTTCTTTTTCTTCCTTCCATATTTTTCTTGGTTTCTTTCCATCTATCTTTCTTTCTTTCTGTCTTTCTTTCTTTCTGTCTTTCTTTCTTTCATAGCTTGCATCATGTCCTTGATGCCATTTCCCATGTTTCCCCTCTACATTCCTAGCTCTTCCTACTATCCTGTAAATTCCAAAAAAAAAAAAAAACAAGTTCACAAACGTTCCATTTTTATTTAGTTTAACTTGTAAAAAGCATATTTAACTTGTAAATACGGTAAGCAAGCGCACACAGCAAAACACTGCCTGAGAATCTATTAGAAATGTGAGATTCTGAGATTTCAAACTGCGACATCAGTCAAGATTAAAGGGAAGCCCATTCCAGTCCAGAATAACAAAACAAGAATCTTGTTTCATCCTTGAATTAGTCACGCTCTGGGCAAATTGCGGGACAAGCTCCGGGCGCAATTCTAGCACAGAGGACTAACATGTTTGAGCTGTCTTTCAATTGCACACTCCAGTCATTTAATTACAGTAAGAAGCATTTCAGACAACCTCTCACTAAAAACCAGATACACCCTCTTAAAGTATTACAGGGCTCCACAATGAGCCTGTCAAATTTGCTGATCTCTTAACTGATTACAGCAAAGACATAAGACATAATATCTTAATCTAGAAGTTTATATAGGCCTACATCTCTCAGGAATTCCATTCAAAGAGGTTATTTTACACCTCAACGTCAAACACATTTAACCAGTCTGATAAACTCACCAAAAAAATAAATAAATAAATAAACATCATCAGCACAGTTTGATATATAAAGGAAAATGAGAACTCACCTGCACCTCCATGCCTCTTCTTGATGGACATCTGAAAACAAAACATGAAATCTGTTAAAAAAAACTTCTCATGAAGCATCAAAACAAAGGATCTGTAGTTTTGCCTCTCTCCCACAGTGGATAAAATCAACACCTGACCATTGAATTTCCTCCCACGGATCTGCTGAACGCTACGCTGACCTGGGTCACTATGATTTACAGTGCCCGGCCCCAGCCAAAAGAGAAAGTGCTACTTGTTTGGAGAGGGGTCACATCCAACATTCCAGCTGTAATCCATGAGTTTTCACCTTTCTGCTACTACGCTCAGGTATCATGTGCATTTTACACAAATGCAACGTTTCCTCCTACAACCCAAGCAAGGCACTGTGTGATTCAACAAGCTGTGTAAGCGATTTAGCGCACTTCATTTAGCATTTGAGCATAACACTTAATATTATATATATATAAATATATATATATATATATATATACACACACACAAACACACATACTCTGTTGTTTATATTTGGGATCAGTAAGATTTTAATGTTTTTTAAAGACTTTTCTACTCATTAAGGCTGTGTTTATTTGAATAAAAAATACAGAAAAAATAGTAACATTGTGAAATATTATAGCAATTTAAAATAGTGGTAATATGCTCTATTTTAATATACTTTAAAATAAAATTTATTATTGTGATGCAAAGCTGAATTTTCAGCATCATTACTCCAGTCTTCAGTGTCACATGATCCTTTAGAAATCATGAATTTGAACAAAAAGGAGATTCGATATTCTATATATTCGATACTGTCAAACTCCTAAGACTGATCCATAATTGCTCACTAACTTTTTTTTCCCGCCTTGTCTGAGTGAGCAGACCCAGATGCGTGGCTAATTTCAGTAGCAGAGGCAGCAGATGTCTACTAAACACAACAATGATGTAAAAAATGATGTTTTGTTGGGTCTCAAAGGGTTAGGAACGTTTTACATTGAAGGGAAGCAGATGTGTTGTCTTGAATCACAGCAACCAACAAAACACAAGTAATTTCAGTGTAATTCAAAACATTAAGAGTGTTAAAGCTGTTTCAAGTGCCTGCTGATCATTGTTTGAGTATTCCCTTAGCTGTAAATGTACACCGAGGCCCTCTGCCTTCATTTAATGAGATCTGGGTCTGAAAAACACAGCGGAAAGAGGGGAAATGATGGATGATGTCATGGTTGCTTATAGGCTGTGAGATTTTGCAACGAGGGGTTGAATTTTCACCGCACATCTCTAAGAGTTATGGCGTTCAAACGCAAGCACAACTGAGGGTGTCACCCTCATAAAACAATTTAAACAGTGCATGAAAACTGTAAAGCGAGACCATTTCTAGGTATGTATATTACATGTTATTTTTGACCGGACTAGCGGGACCCTTACTGGAATGTCGCCTTTCAAAACAACTTTGCAAAGGATTACTATGAATTCAGGAGTCCTGCTGTGTTTCAAAGTGGTAATTGACATTGACACGAATGACAGTTACATGACATGTAATTAAGCATCAGTGAATGATGACTAGTTTTAGGAAGAGCCTTCTTACAAAAACAGAACTGGACGAAAAAGTACAACGCTGATATATCCACACATCCGTCAATCAACCAGACAGCACAATAAATGAGAAATTCAAAGCTAAGATCTTTAAGAAAACAGAGTGTTAGTATCATCAAATGCAAGAAAATGTATCAAGACACAAATATAAAGAACAATGCAGGAAGGGCGATGTTGTTTTGACACATGTGGTCTATATACTAATGAGCGTCTTCCTGGGATACGTGTCATTTTCTTGGAATTGCAGGATTCCTGTGTGTGAATGATGAGGGCTGACAGGATTACAAGTATAATCATTTCTCAGTCAGAAATAATGGATAGATAGACAGATGTAAAATAATAACGCCTGAGGGGAAACTGAGGAAAACTAACAGCGCAAGTTACATTGCATTGGCTCGCAATGAGATACAAGATCCTAACGCAGCAAAAGGAAAACAGATGCCGTAATTTCCAAACGTAAGGGTACCGATACATAAAGTTCACTGTTTAAACAAACATCATTTGGGCTGATTCTGAATTATGAGCTGTTGGAGATTTTGGATCACGCTATATAACACAGCCCCTTAAGTTCAAGACGTATTTTTGTATGTCTGGGATTCCCCTACAATTCATTTTTAGCGGTTTTATTTGGCATGCATGACTAACGTCTATCATAATATTCTCCGCACTGGAGATTCTCAAATACATGCTTGATTTTACACACATGTTCTGTGTAAAACGTGTACTGACTGGCCTAAACTGACTCATTTAAGGCCAACATGCAATGGTTCAAACCATTTCACTACCAAATGAAAAGTTATTTAAAAGAGAAACAGCAAAGGAGTCATCAGACGCCCAATTTCCACAAGTTGATATGATTCGTTAGGGTCTTAATGAGAAGTCTACAACATACTTTGGTTAAATTTCTCAGGGGCAGTGTAAAAAACACCCTTTTTGCCTTGTCAAAATCAGCCCTTTTCAGAGCAAACTATTTTGTTGCATTTGCCTTTAAATGTTAATGAGCTCTGCTCACCCCGCCCCTTTCTTCTGTGGGCTGATGAGCCATTTTGTTTACTTTAGCTGCATTTAGCCGTTAAGCTTGCTAACTAGCACATTATTAGGAAAGGCGATTTGCAAAGATGCATAAAAAACCCTTATACTGATTTGCTGAATGATTTGTGCAAATATAGACGCATTATGTAGATCGCCTTTTCTAAAACGAAAGTAACGTTAATCCTCTGCGTCTTCAGCGGCTGAGATGTCTGGAGTAAATCACAACTGCTATGTTCATTATTACATTTAACATCAGAACACCCCTTCACCGGAGTCGAAACAATGGCGGTCAGACTATTACAGCTCACTCAGGGCGGGTCTAAGATAAGACGACCGTGTCAACTATTGTGGGAGTGGCCATGGTCCGTGTGATGTTACATAGACAAGATGCTGAGAATGGCTTGATTTGAAAAAAGGAATAATACTTATCAAGATTAAACAAATACAGTGCCCTCCACAAATATTGGCACCCTTGATAAATATGAGCAAAGGCAGCTGTGGAAATAAATCTGCATTGTTTATCCTTTTGATCTTTCATTCAAAAAATTCACAAAATTCTAACCTTTCATTGAAGTAAAACAATGGAAAGTGAGGAGAAAATCTCATAATGAACTAAATGTTTTTCTCCAGTTCACGCTGGCCACAATTATTGGCACCCCTAGAAATTCTTATGAGTAAAATATCTCTGAAGTATATTCCCATTTTGTTTAGCACACCAGGGTGACTAGGAACATAAAATTGTCCAGCCATGACTCCCTGTTGCACAGGATTATAAATATAAGGAACACAAAGGCCAAATTCCATTGTCCATCTCAAGGAGTCCATCACAAGGAGTAAAACCAAAGAATATAGTTCGGATGTGCAAGCTTCACAAAATAGAAAGTGGCTGTAAGAAAAGAGCTACAGCATTGAAAATCCCCATTTCCACCATCAGGGCAATAATTAAGAAGTTTCAATCAACTAAAGAAGTTACAAATCTGCCTTGATGAGGACGTCTGTCTAATTCGTCATAATGGATGGTGAGGAGGAGACTTTGAGTGGCCAAAGACTCTCCAAGGATCACATATGGAGAATTGCAAAGATTAGTTGAGTATTATGGCCAGAAAGCCTAAAAAAAAAAAAATAGCCCCTACATCACCACATGTTGTGTAGGAGGGATTCAAGAGAAATACTGCTTGCTCACCCAAAAACAAACTCCAGCATATTCATTTGTCAGATACAACTAGAACTTCAAACAGGACTGGCTTCTGTGGTCAGATGAAATTAAAAAAAAGAGCTTTTTGGCAGGAAACACTCAAGATGGGTTTGGTGCAAACAGGGATAAAAAGTACCCCATGCCCACATTTAAATAAACTGCTGGATCTTTAATGTTCTGGGCCTATTTTTCTGCCAGATATCCTGGACATCTCGTTTAGATACATGGCATCAAGGATTCTATCAAATACTAAGAGATAAAAAAATCTAAACCTGACTGCCACTGTTAGAAATCTTATAATGGGCCGTGTTTAGATATTCCATCATGACAATGATCCAAAATGAACACAAAAAAATGTGTCACTAAGAACAAAATGAAGCTTCTGCCATGGCCGTCCCAGTTCCCTGAACTGAACCCTTTAGAAAATAAGTCAGGTGAACTGAAGAGGAGAAGAACAGACATGGAGCTTGGAATCTGAAGGATCTGGAGAGATTTTATATGATTTTATAATGGTCTCTGGTCTCTTGTCAGGTGTTTTCCAAACCCATCAGGGATTATAGGAGAAAATTTAGAGCCGTTATCTTGGGACAAGAACGTTACAATAATTGGGTGCCAATAATAGTGGCCAACGTGAATTAGAGAAAAAAATTATTTAATAATGATATTTTCCCCAAACTTTCTATCGTTTTACTTCAATGAAAGGTTAGAATTTTGTGAATTTTTCTGAATGAAAGACCAAAAGGATAAACAAAGCAATTTATTTACACAGCTGCCTTTGCTCATATTTATCAAGGGTGCCAATATTCGCGGAGGGGACTGTACCACAGTGGATTTTATCATTATAGGGTGGTTCTGTACACACACTGCCAACACACATTTAAGTTCACGCAACATGCAAAAGCGAGTTTTGCATCCAATGACTCCTTTAAAAGGTTAGTTCAACCATAAATTAAAATTCTGACATCACTCATCCTTATGTCGTTCCAAACCTGCAAGACCTTCGTTCATCTTCGAAATACAAATTAAGATATTTTTGATGAAATCCGAGAGCTTTCTGACCCTGCATAGAAAGCAACGCAACTGCCAAGTTCAAGGCCTAGAAAGGTAGTAAGGACATCGTTAAAATAGTTCATGTGGTCCAACCACAATATTATGAAGCTACAAGAATACTGCGCAAAGAAAACAAAAAATAATGACTTTATTCAACAATTTCTTCTCTTCCGTGTCAGTCTTCGACACACGTTCTCGGCAGTACCATGCATGCATGCGGTGCAAGTCGTTATTTTTGGGGGGGGTTTGTGCACAAAAGTATTCTTGTAGCTTCATAACATCATGTTACATGGACTATTTTAACAATGTCCTTACTACCTTTCTGGGCCTCGAACTTTATAATGAAAGTAAATAGAATAACATTGTCAAGCAAAATGCTAAAATGCTTTACAACGTGCTCACAATATCCTTATTTACAAAACAAGAAAAAAGAAGCCAGAAGAATTTAGGCATGTAAAATGATGGAGAAAAGACAAAGCGAAAGATAAAAAATAGAAGGATAAGAGAGAAAGTATGCGCTGTAAAGTACAAAAAAAGCCCTTCGGCATCCACTTCAAAGTGACCCCAGAGGGCTCGGGCGGGCCAGATGTGGTCCCGAGAGCAAAGACTCATCCATCTCGCATTCCATGGAACCCCCTGCAGCAGGACAACTTTTCTAAATTTAGCTCCCTTTTTCAGCCTTGCTCAATTCGTTGGAATATGTTCCATCTAGTTTCACCACATTCGAAAATTTTTTCCCAGTCGGGTCTGTTGTTTTACTTGTTTGCTGGTGTTCTGACGGAAGGTCTGTTTGGGCTATCAGGCCGCGGACCATCCATCTTGTAAGCTGAGGTGGGCGGCTGAGTTGGTGGTATTTTTTGAAGTTGACATCTAGGGAACGTCAAAGAAGTCCAGCTAGCATGACGCAGGGTCTTGGTTGTGTTATGACAGAAACAGTCTTGGTGAAATGCACAGTTAAGGAGGTAAAAAGGAGGAACTGTGACTTATGTATGTTCAATGTGGAATCTGTGCATGCAGAAAAATGTATAAATGGAGGGTATATCAGCCCTTCACAAGCATGTACCTGTTTTCTGAAAAGGAAACAAAAATGCAGGGTTGAGTAATGGAGGAAATGAAAGATGACTTAAAAGGGACAGATAATGTAGGATCAGCCCTATTCCTGAATTAGTCCCGCTTTTAAAGGAAACATGGGGAAGTTGAATAAGCACCTCACGTTGGTGCTTCTGAAAGTGCTGTATATATTAAAACCTGCTTTGAGAGCTGTTTAGCTTCTAGGCTCGTTGCCAGAATGCCTCTCAAGGCTAGTGTTGGTGAAAGGTCCATGCATCACTGCGTACAGTGCGTACGTGGGTAAATGTGTGTGCATTTCATGCACAGGTTCCACATGCAACAGTCTGGACAACAGGAAGTGCAAAAAGATAGGCATCGTGCTCAAGGGGTCAAGGTTTTCCCAGTTAGCCCCGGAAGATGTCATATCTACAACATCTCCGGCCGAAAGCATTATTCTCCACTGAAGACCATTCAAAGTTCACTGATTTGAAAAAATATTAAAATTACATATCATTACAAATATGACAAGAATAAATATATGTTAATATACATAAAATGCAGCGACAGCAGCAGGTAAAGTTACTGCGGGAGTCCGCGTTTCTCTCACCTCCCCTGAGCCCACTGAGTTTTAACAGACTCCCTAAAGCGTGCGGTGAGGTTGGTGGGGGGTAACTGAGAATGAATGGGGGAAAGTGACGTGAGAGGAGGCAATGCCTCCATCTCGATATGATTGGATATGACTGGTTATGTTCAACTGTGATTGGTTAATGCGATAAACACAAAACCGCCTCTTGTGTTTGCGCCCATTCCGAATTTGTGAATTAGCCTGAATAAACCATATAATGGCATTAATGGGAAGACTAATTATAAAAAAATAAGTAAACAACGCACATACTTGGATATAACTACTTTGTTACATCAAAATAAGACTTAAAATGGCATGAAAACACAATCTGTGGGAGTTTTTAGCGAGTAATCAGTAAATCTCTGTGTCTGTGACCAATATTTACAGAGCTTTAATGAATGATGAACTGAAAAAGTAAATAATAGTTAAAGTTAACTATGAAAACATAAGTTCACAAATAAAATGTATTTAAATTGTTACTGCCTTGAGTTATTATTTTGGAATAGATGTAAAATGCTTAAAAACACTAACTTGATGAGATTCATACTTGGCTTTAATAAACAGAATATTGATTATATTGCTAATGTGAAAAAAAAAACATGTTATTTTAGTACCATTGACATTATTCTTCTTTTATTAATATTTTTAATTAGTTTTATTTTTATAATTTCAATTTTAGTTAATGTTTTAGTCATTTTGTGGTGTGTTTTGGTATTTTTATTACTTTTTCACATTTCTATATCATTTTTAATCATTGTTAATTAAATAAATTATGCTAATAAGTCTAGTTAAACTAAACAAGCTTGGCTTGGGAAAAAATAAGTTTTTCAATACTTTGTTTTATTTCAGTTAACATCTATTTTATTTTAATTTAATTGTTTGTTTTTTTTTGTTACATAGTTTTAATTTTAGTTAATGATAATAACACTGATATATTTAATTTTGGTATATTTATAGCATAGTGTATTTATAACAATGGGTAGATGGGTATCAAATTGCATTTTATAACTAAACAAATGGAACCGTAACCTCTAAATGACAGCAGGCAGATAAACTTTCAGGGGAATCGCAGGTCATTGCATGGTGTTTACACAAAGCATTCTCTTTTCTGCCTCCTGTGTCACAGGAAATGTGAACTTGCATGCTGACAACATACATACTGCTGTATTTACAAACCCTGTTGAGCAAATGTTTTGGGAATCTTTAAGAAGGATGTTATGCTCGTTTTCAATGAGTGTATGTTAGGTCACATGTCTAAAGCAAGTTCGTATTATAATGTTATTATAATGTATGCAATAAAGAGGATTGAAAACGGATCACACAATGTTTTATAACTAGGTATTCTATACTAATTACAAGAAAAATTTCATCCAAAAATTAAAATTCAGTAATTTACTCAATGACTCAATGACTCATGTCATCCCAAGTATTTTGCTAAACTTAAGCCAGACATTACAAGTTCTCACAGTAAAAAACAATTAAGCTCAAGCAGATTCACAAGGAATTAAAAGTATCCCACAAAATCGAGAGGAACAGAAAAAGAGCAAAACCTCACAGCATTGACCTCTCAACCCAGCCGTATTTTGACACTTTGCAGGGCCGCTCCTCACCCAACGTCCCAAACTGAGGCTTAACCTCTGCTGAAGCAGAACAAATCCTGGCCTCCTGAGTTGCACTTGGCCCCGTAATCTATCTTCATCCTATTGAGCCGCTTAGCTCCCCTCTCCTGCCCTGACCGAGAACCCTGCAGGGAGTTGGAGAGCCGGCGTGGACCCTCCACACAGATGGATGGAGAAGACTCAGCTTCCCATCGCTCACCAGCACCTCCAGGCTTTAACAACAATGGGCTGAGGGTGAGGAATAGGGTAGAGGCAGTGGGAAAGTGTTCTGCCAAAGCATTTCTGAGTTCACACAATGAATCAACTGCTTATCAATTCTAAGCGGGACACCAACATGTAATTAAGCAAATTAAAGGGATAGTTCATCTAAAAATGAACACGCTGAGTTTCATTGTACTGACAAAAAAAAACATTTTTCAGAATATCTCTTTTGTGTTTCACAGAAGCAAGAAAGTCACTAGGGTTTGGAATGACTTGAGAGTGAGCAAATCATTTTGGGTGAACTATGCCTTTAAAATGATGCAGACAGAGCAAGTCTGAACAGTATGGAAGCTACATTAAAACAGGGGCTTACAACATCTTAAATAAAAGCTGGTTCCATGTTAACAAGCATTTTGAGCCGTATGTTTTCTTTAAAGATTTTATGACGGCGTCAACTGTATGGTGCGGTGTAGTAGTGACGTGATTGACTGAAACAACCTCTTTCACAGTGGTTGATGTTATAGCACTAATAAATAGATGGGCTACACTGGCCCGGATCCTTGTGAGTCATATTTATGATGTACAGCTTCCTCATAACGCTGTGTTAACATAAATATTCACTCAGTGGTTTCAACGTAGCTGATATGTGTAGCTTTTGAATTTGAATTCAATTTTGACCAAGGATGCAGACTGGATTAAAAATAAATTAGGAGGAAAAAAAAAAAAAAAAAAAAAAAGAAAACACAGTGTACGCTCATGCCAGAACAGATAAAAAAAAAAGAAACTATTAATATACTTTAAAAAAATCCATTTAAAAAAATATATATATTATATATAATAAAATGAAATATAAAATAAATAAATAAAAACAAAATAAACGTTAACTGAAATAATAAAATAAAATAAAAAATAATAAAATTAAATAAATTAAAATAAAAAAATAAAACCCTGTAAACAATTTTTTAATGTATTTGCCAAGGCAACTTTCACATTTTCATTTTGCTTAACTTGATCTACTATAATAATTAAAACTCAAATAACAAACAAAAAAAACTATTATTGTTACTATTATTAGTAGTATTATTTTTAATAGAGGTATTATTATTTATATGATTTGTATATAATCAACTGTTATTATTTATAATTTTATGTTAGATATAATTAAAATGTTAAGTTCAATAAAAGAAGGAATTTATATATATATATATATATATATATATATATATGTATAAAAAAACACACACACACTTTTATAAATAACTAAAAATATATGTATTTAATTAGAATTAGCCAAGAAGAATTAAAATAAATAATTAAATAAATAAATAAAAACAGTATACATAACATATTATTATTCGCTAATAATATACAATAAGTACGTTGTCATATTTCTTATGTACATAAAATATTACACCAAAATGTGTATATATATATATATTATATATATATATATATATATCACACACATACATACATACACACACACACACAAACATTTATAATCTAATCTTAATTGTTAACAATTATATAACTAAAGTTAAATTATATATATATATATATATATATATATATATATATATATATATATATATATATATATATATAAATATATAAATATACGTGTATAAAAACGTAATCTATTCTACAGCATTTATTAATCTTAATGTTAATTTCAGCATTTACTAATGCATTATTAAAATCACCAGTTGTGTTTTCTAACATTAGTTAAAGCACTGTGAACCATCATAAACAAACAGTGAACGACTGTATTTTTATTAACTAACATTAACAAAGATTAATTAATAAATAGTGTAATAAATATATTGGTCATTGTTCGTTCATGTTAGTTAATACATTAACTAATGTTAACAAATGACAACTTAATGTAAAGTGTTACCAAATTTCTATTCCTCGCAATTCAACTTGTAAATAAAGGGAAGCCAATTCTTCTTTTCCCACAGTTTGTCTCTTTTTAATTGAGATCAGATGAGACCTTCAAGACAAGGCAGCAGATGCGTGTGACCGCAGAAACACCTTTACGACAACAAGAGGTGAACGAGGACAACAGGCTTGGTGAGAATCACAAATTGTGTTAATGCTAGAAGACAGTTGGTTAAATGCCAATGGAGCTTTCGGAGTTTGTATTTGTCATCTACATGAGGGTGGCCTGCATTCATTCCAGTGGACCGAAGGCCTCCACATGCCTCTGGAGCTTTTGACCTCCTAATCTTCTCCAAGAACCTCAAGACTTCATTTTGTCAGAGTGCACAAAGCCAAAGCATTCTATTACCCCCTCCAATCCAATTACCCTCTTCAACTCTCTCTCTCCTGCGCTCTCACACACTCTAACAAACACCATCACCTCCCAGATCCCTGCTAGAGGCCTTTAGCGGGGTTCCCAAACACGGACCGCAGAACGTACCAGCGCCGCTTCAGCTATGCGGAGATTAAACAAACACATCTGGCCCAGTTCTCCAGCCGGACGGAAAAGGACCGGATTCCCACAGATATTGTGCTCATTTAAACCCACCGTTGCTCATCGGATATTGTTTTGGAACAATGCAAGAGAGTGCGTTCCTTTGAAATGAAAAATATCCATGATGAGCTAAAAGGAAGAGCTGGTGATAGTTTGTTTTCTCTGTCTTTGCAGGCCACGGTGGCTTGAGACAAAAGTCCACAAAGTCCACCATAAATTGCGGTCGATCTGAAGACGGACTAAGACGGCTGTAAATCAGCTGCGGCGATCGTCCGTGAAGAGTCTTATTTTCCATCCTTTGCATGTCAGAGTCATTTCCAGAATGATAGAACATTCCTTTCAGTATCTTTCACCAGGCCCCGAACTCGTAAATCGCTCAGTTGTCGGGTCTCTCTGTGCTTCCTCTAAACAGCAGGACACGCACATTCTCTCCCAAAATCCCTTGTCCGGTCACAAACAAACTCCAAATGTTTCAAATGTATGTACAACTAGAAACTAAATCTTATCTAAACAAAATAACTGCATACTTTAACATTTATATAGTAAACCTGTGGTCTTGACCAATCAAAACCGAAGAACGCAAGACCTTTAATTAAGCTCCGTTTTAAATTATGCATATACACTGCGGTCAAAAGTGTGATTGATTTATGAGGGATCATGTGACACTAAAACTGCTGAAAATTCAGCTTCGCTATCAGAGAAATAAATTGCATTTTTAACTAGATGAGTAAAGTTTGATGACAAACTTTAAAGTTAGCTTGAAAAAGTCAGGCCAATAAGTTTAAAAATGGTTTAAAAGCTTGAACTCGTTTTAAAGTTTAAAATTTAAGTGTTTTGAAGACAATAAAGTCTTAGTATGCTGCTAACATGTTTTTAACATGATTAGAAGTATAAGCAGATTTTGAAAAAAAATGTTAAAAAAAAACTTCTAAAAACAGCTGAAAAACAGGATTTGTAGCAAAAAAAAGTTAAAAACCAGCTAAAACCAACTAAACCCAGCTGATTTAGCAAAAACAAAAAACACTGTTGTCTAGTCTTAGCTGGTTTAGGCTGGTTGACCAGCTAAGACTAGCCTGAAAAGTGGGCAAAACCACTTTAAAACCAGTCTGCAAGACCACCCAAAGCAGCCAACCAGAATTTTAGATGTTTTATCAGTAGGGAGTTGTTAAGCTTTGTTATAGCAATAGACAGCTTAAATACACCATAAGTTTTCACCCCGTCAATGAAAGTCAATGGGATTTTTGGTGGTGTTGATAGTCTGGTTTTAGAAAACCGTAAGCCGGATCAGTTAGAAAAGATATAGCAACTAACTTCAGAACAGTCTGAAGGTCTGACCCAAGTTTGGTGGTTGTAGCTTTAAAGCTCTAGTAGGTTTAGGGTGAAAGTAACTGGTTGACTAGCTAAAACTAGCCTGACCAGCTAAAAAGTGGCCAAAACAACTTTAAAACCAGCCCAGGAGACCAGCCAAACCAGCCAAAGCAGCCAACCAGCGTTTTAGATGTTTTATCAGTAGGAAGTTGTTAAGATTTACTATAATAATATACAGCTTAAATACACCAGAAGTTTTCACCCCCTGAATGAATGTTAATGGGATTTGGGGTGGATTTGATAGTCCGGTTTTAGAAAACTGTAAGCCGGATCAGTTAGAAAAGATATAGCAACTAACTTCAGATCAGTCTGAAGGTCTGACCCAAGTTTGGTGGTTGTAGCTTTAAAGCTCTAGGAGGAGATACTGACTAAATGGCTCAGAAGAAAAGCAGTGGCCTACTTTTTAAGCCAACTTAAATACAGCAGTCAACATTTGAAGTGGATTAAAAAAGTTCAACAAATTTGTTCTAAGATAAGAACGGGTATTGTTTTGGCTTTAGAACAACTTTAAATATTGACTACTGTATAATAAAATGGAAAACAGTTGTTTTAAACTGCAATGTCACAACATCACTGAAACTGAAATTGAAATTTTGATTAAATAGATGCAGCTTTGATGTGTATACAAGGCTTATTTTAAAAACATTAATTTTTTTTTTATATATATATTTTGATAATTTCAAACTTTTTGAATAATTCTGTATGTTTTGGAAAAGAATGGTGCATTTACATTTAAACAACAATTAAAAACCTAATTATAAAACCTGTTTTAAACCACTGGTTCAGATACACTGGATTGGAATCCAAACAAGATGTGATGGCCTTAAATGGCCCACTGAAAGACTTCCTTTGGTGTCGCTCTAAATTCATTCATTCAATTCCCCAGACAGAGGGGGAATCCTGTTTGGATTAGCAAAGGAAAATCTATTTAACTTAGTCCTGCTAATGCAGAAAAGCCATTGGAAATGCAGTCCCAGGACATCAACCTCAACTACAGAAACTTCTCGGAATAAACGTGTGCCCTGGTCACTTCATTAGGAAACACTTCGCCAAGCAAAGCTAAGCAACAGATCACATGTTCGACTGATCAGCTCTTCTTAGCCATTACTAAACCAGAGCAAATTATAGTAGGATTAATTACATACATCATACATTTTAAAACTGACAGCTACTAACCACAAACTAAACAACTCAATACAACACAAACTAAAATAATACTGAGTATGTTCGAATGCTCACCTCTGTCTTTTTACTATGTGATCTCCCCAGAGAGGAAGTGGCTCCTGGAAGTCTCTCTTGGCCGTGCCGTTCCCTCATGTCGGTTCTTCTGGCCATGTTGTTCCAGTTGAGGGACTGGTTCACCCCTGCAGCTCCGCTCTGAAACGACAGGACAACAGCTTTTAGCGTGGGACAGGACATACTTTGTCTGGAACGGATGACCTCTGGAGATGACTATGAGAAGAAAAAAGTCAGTAGAGACACACAGGCAGACACAAACTCAACAGAACATTTTAAAGAGCACAAAAACTACTGGAAATGGAAGGACTTAAGGGAAAAATGATGACCTTGTCTAGAATAACATGCAACGGTAAATTCCGTCTCTTGTTAAAACCCAGGGTGTCGTGAGGGCTCTGAAACCATCATGTCATTCCGCTAGCTATCACGAATGGACATAGTGATACAAACAGAACAACAGACCACAAGCACAAGACATCGTTGTCTTGAGGAACCAAAAGGCACTTTTGTCTCTTGCTGTGAACCCTTGCTACGGGGTGGTTATGTCGCGAGTTTGCATGAGGTTTTTTTGAAACAGCATTGAAAGTTCCCCATGGCAAGCTCCCAAGACAATGGAGCTCTGTGTCAGTGTCACCAGTCTGGTCGAGTCTCTGCCAGCACGCAGCACATTCTGTCTAACCCGTGTCACAGACAGACGCCATGCACTGACACATCTACACAAGCTACTTCGGACAACATACTATTCTGACTAAATTCTTACGAGTTATCTAGACAAGTATGAATGTCAACTAAACTCAATTATGCATAAATGTATTCAAATGTTATGTTATATAGATAGAACGATAGAACAATACATACATAGACAGAACATTAGATGATAGATAGATAGATAGACAGAATGATAGGACAATGGATAGAATAATAGGACAATAGATAAACAGGTAGACAAAACTATAGATAGAACGATGGATAGAACAATAAAACAATAGATGATACATAAATACAATGATAGACAGAACGCTAGATAAAACGATAGAACGATAGAATAAGGCGATAGAACGACAGATAGAATAATAGGGTGATAGAAAGATACATAGATAGATAGAACGATAGATAGACAGATATAAAGATAGATAGATAGATAAAACCAAAGAACGATAGAACGATAGATAGATAGATGGACAGACAGACAGACAGACAGACAAATAGATAGATAGATAGATAGATAGATTGATAGATGATAGATAAAACTAAAGAACGACAAAGAATGACAGAACAATCGAACAACAGAACGACAGATAGATAGATAGATAGATAGATAGATAGATAAAATAAAAGAACGACAGAACAAAAGATAGATAGATAGACAGATAGATAGATAGATAGATAGATAGATAGATAGATAGATAGATAGATAGATAGATAGATAGATAGATAGATAGACTGATGGATTGAATAATAGGACGATAGATAGTTAGACAAAACTACAGATAGAACGATAGACAGAACAGAATGATGGAAACAACACTAAAATATAGATAAATATGATGATAGACGCTAGATAAAACGATACAATGATAGAATGATAGACAGAACAACAGAGAGATAGAAGACAGACAGAATGACAGAACGACAGAATGATAGATAGATAGATAGATAGATAGATAGATAGATATATAGATAAATAGACAGATAGACAGAAAGATAGAAAGAAAGAAAGAAAAATAGAACGATGGATATTATTGTAGAACGATAGAAAGATAGATAGAACTTTTTTCCGTTAACTATTTACTAATCAACAAACTATGTACACTATATTTAGTTGGAAAAAAGTGTGAGTGACCTGCAGGGATACTCTGTCATTAGTGTTGTGTCTCCGGGCAGTGTTGGGTGTGTCGGAAGGGGAAGAGCCAGCGCTGAGAGCTTCCTCTATGTCCAGGTTGAGCTGATCTAATCTCTTCATTAGCTGGCTCATAGATTCAGACCAGGGAGACAGGACCTGAGGAGACTCCTGCATGCAGACAGAAGAGACATACTGTAGAACATGAGAGACAAACAAACACTGAGATAAAACTGCTTAGACAGAGGCATTACATTAGACTCAGCCATTCGGTCAAGGAAGGGTCTGAGTTTTCTTTTGATGTTCAGCCAAGTAACCAAGTTGATGAGCCAGCACTGATTTCAGAGCAGTTTCTTCTTATTTTAAGCTTTCAAAGCCACACTAAACTACCCTCTGCATAAAAACACAGAATCACACCAACACGTTCACAGAGGAAAATGTTACTGCTTAGACTTAATGGAATTTTCAGTTGCTTCATTTCAGTATCAACTTGATTCTCCTAAAATTCTTTAGGAGAAATATAATGGAAACAAATAAGAGAACTGCTGGCATACGGTGGGAGTAGCGATCTATAAAATTATAGTGGACAGAACAGCCCAGATCATTCTGACTGAAGAATCTGATGAGAAATGCTTGACTTTATATTGACATCTCAGTTTGGTATTTCAGTTCAATGCACAGTCTGAGACATCACCGTAATCTAACGATAGCTAGAACAATAGATAGAACAACTGAACAGAAGATAGAAGATAGATAGAACAATAGAACAATAATGATAGAACGACAGATAGATAGAACGACAGAATGATAGAACGATAGCTAGATAGATAGATAGCTAGCTAGCTAGCTAGCTAGATAGATAGATGGATAGATAGATAGATAGATAGATAGATAGATAGATAGATAGATAGATAGACAGATAGAAAGAATGATAGCTAGGACGATAAAATGATAGAAAAATAGAACGATAGAACGATACATAGAATGATAGATAGAACAATAGAACGGTAATGATAGAACAATAGATAGAATGATAGAACGATGGAACAATCGAAGACAGATAGTTAGATAGATAGATAGATAGATAGATAGAATGTTAGAATGACAGAACAATAGATAGATAGATAGATAGATGATAGATAGATAGAATGACAGAATGATAGATAGATAGGACAATAAAACAATAGAAAAATAGAACAATAGAATGATAATGATAGAATGATAGATACAATGATAGATAGAATGACAGAATGATGATAGATAGATAGATAGATAGATAGATAAAACGTTAGAATGACAGAACGACAGACAGCCAGATAGATAGATAGATAGATAGATAGATAGATAGATAGATAGACAGATAGAAAGAATGATAGATAGGATGATAAAACAAAAGAAAAATAGAATGATAGAACAATACATAGAATGACAGATATAACAATAGAATGATAGATAGAACGACGGAACGATCAACAGATAGACAGATAGATAGATAGATAGATAGATAGATAGATAGATAGATAATCTATAGATGTCTTTTCTATCGTCTTTCTATCTATCTGTCGAGAGAAAGAATGATAGAAAGAACAATATAATGATACATAGATAAATAGACAGATAGACAGATCATGACAGAATTATAGAATGATAGAACAATAGCTGGAACGATAGAACGATAGATAGAAAGGACAACAGGTAGAATGGCAGAACGACAGACAGACAGACAAATAGATAGATAGACAGATAGATAGATAGATAGATAGATAGATAGATAGATAGATAGACAGCATTGGAGTAAGCTAGAATGACAGCTAGATAGAATTATAGAAAAAAGACAGAAAGAAGGATAGAATGATACATAGAACAGTGCAATAGTGCAACAGACAGTGATAAATAAAATGGCAAAATGATGCAACACTGGACAGAATGACAGATGAAGAGCTAAATAGAATGATCGATAACATAAGATTTAGATGTTGTTCTGTGACACTACTCTCTCCTGAGCAGTAAATAGCACTGAGTGTCAAATGTCCCAGTGCCACACACATTTGAACCAAAACCAGCAAGCAACCCAGCTGCCATTGTGGTCCAAACATAGTCGTGTGGTATTCCTCTCCCTTCTCCTCACTGCTACTTTCACTGCTCCCCAGACACGCCTGCCAAAGAGTATAAATAGACTGTCCTGTCCAGCTCAGACAGGGCCGAGGGTTCCTGGGCTATAAATTACCTTCACCTACCTCACTCACCAAGCCGTAAATCAACAGGGTTGCCCCTTTACCAACAGGAAGTGGAGGGGCCAGAGAGCAGGAAGAGGGCAAAGATGAACTGTGAGGAACATTTAACAGTAACGTCCCGGCACGGGAGACACAGCAGGCGAAAACGCTCGAGTCCTTCATGGGATCTAGAGCCCCAAGGCAAAGATTACGGCTCCCTCTCATCCACACACAATGATGCTATTGACGGCTGTCATGCCAGAATGGGACACATTTGTCTCAGGCAACAGAAATACATGGTTCGGGTGAAAAGGGGGGCGACATACAAGGCACATAAAATCTTAAGGAATGTGGGCATGGTAAGACCCTTAACCAATTAGACTCAAGATGCTGACATTCTTTCAGAAAGCGAACAAAGAGCTACAACAGTCTTGGCCTTTCTAGGACACTAGCATAATGAAACACTAGCATTCAAAAGTATGTTTTCATTATTTGATAAAAAACAAAACAAAAAAAAAAACAGTAAAAACAGTAATATTATTACAATTACAGTTTACTGTTACTGTTTTCAACTGTAATGTATTTTAAAATCTAGTTAATTCCTGTGATGTCAAAGCTGAATTTTCAACATCATTACTCCAGTCTTCAGTGTCACATGATCCTTCAGAAATCATTCTAATATGCTAATTTGGTGCTCAAGAAACATTCCTTATTTTAGTAGTGTTAAAAACAGATTCATATGCTCCATAAATTTTGGGATGGGGCGTTGAGTTTAGGCTGGATCCCAGGTAGTGTTCTGAATCTGGCATGACCTTACAATGTCCGGTCTGCCTGACCTTTGAATCCACAAGTCAAAGCTAGCGAGAAGCTTTCTTGTTGTCCCTCTTAAGACATAAGCGCCGCTCTGTCGTGCCCTTCTGTGACGGACCATTAACCCTCTTGACTTTGACAAAAGATGATGCATTTGTTTACAACGCTTAAATATGACCCCCTATGCGGAGTCCTGACTGAAAACAATTAGTGGGGTGTTGTTTAAGAATGTTTAAATGTGTTGTTTAAGAATGTTTACATTTCTGGTATCACTTTTAGGGCTGTCATGATTCGAGTAGTCGACTGCAATTTGCCCGCGTCGAGTATTTGAAAAAATACCGGAAGTGGCGCATTTCAGGGACGAGAATACATGAAAAGCATTATTAGCGCATTTTCCAAAGCTTCATGTATTAAACCTATTTAAAAATAAAAATACAGGATAATGCTAATGGGAATTTACAAACTCTGTGAGTCAGTTGAATAAATATATGCGTTGCAGGTTAAATATATGAGCTCCACATAAATTGTTATCATTTACACATGTGGAGTCTCAAACTCCATCTCTGCATATTGCTGTGAGTTTGGGTTTATTGGGAACGCAGCATGCGCAATTTCATTAGATTCGTAATGTAAATGATTTATAAACCAAACACAGACACAGGAGAATACATCTCTCTCAAAATGCTAACCGTTCATCGCGATTTCAAAATAAAAGCTCATATCCTCACTCTGAGTTTTTTTTTTTACCTTTTGATGTCCAGATATTTAATAAATGACAGTGGCTGTAGCATTTTTGTCATAAAGAAATGGCCAAATCATAAAGATTAAGTGGATATTTGAATAAAATGTTGTTTAGTAAACATTAAAGAAAGATTAAATCACACAGTAAAGTGTAAACGCCGTTGGCGCCATCTGCAGTTATTTGTTATAATGCCCAATGTATATTCTATTGTTTATAATACGTATTTTAACTTTTTTCTTTTTTTAACAAAACCATATGATTACTTGCTGTTGATACATCATTTGAACTAATTATTATTGCCTCATTTATATTTATGCCTCATGTAATTATTATTGCCATTTATATGTTTTTAAAATCATTTTAAAGGCTATTGTTCGCTAAGGTCTGATTTAATTACCACAAAAAAAAAAAAAAAATTATAATTATTCAGTTACTCACTCACTAAAACAATCATTAATGATGGCCCTAATCACTTTAAAATAAAGTTAAACCTGCTACCATTCAAAAGTCTGGGGTCATAAAGATGTTTTCTCTTTAAGAAATTAGCACTTTTATTCAGCAAGGATGCGTTAAATTGATCAAAAGTGACATTGATAAGACTTCTATTTAAAAAATCATAAAAAATATATCACCGTTTCCACAAAAATATCAAGCAGCTCAACTGTTTTCTACATTAAATTATATTTTCAAATATAGTAAAATAAAAAACAGTTGTTATAAATTGCAATAGTATTACAGTTTTGATATACATAAATGCAGCCTTGTTGAGATCTGTGGATTTTCACAAAAACATTCCTTGGAATCTGTTCCTTGCACAGAATGCGTGGTATTCAATAACCCGGCATCGGTTACAACACCCCTTTCCGCCCTGTCAGTCGTGAGAAAATACACTTGTCATGGCAACTAGGCCGGTATGAGTCAGTCCCACCAGATCAGCTCATCATTGTTATCTTCCACGGTGGACAGAATGGCCGAGAACCATAACTGCACCGCCGCAAATTGGCCACATTGTAAATCTCAGCACTGGCCCATTGACATGGAAATGAGGAGTCAAGTGCCTGGCTTTGGCCCTGCTCTGGGCTTCCTGCCATGGCCATGCCACCCACTGAGCGTGCCAGCCACCTCCACCGAGAGAATGTAGCAATATGTCATCCTTAAAGGCCACCAGCCATAATCCGTTTGCTGAACTACTTCAAATCCAGGTCAGATAAGACTCTAAAGAGGAAAAAAAATCCTCCTACTTTTTTGTTACAGAAGCCGTTCACTGTCAAACCAAATGTCTTTCATCACAAGAATATGGACAGGCAGCTAGAGATGCACAGTTTCGACAATTCCAAGACATATGCTCACATAAAATCCACATAAACATGTAGAAATAACTCTACCGGTTCTATTGGCCACTATAGGGGTAAACGTTTGTATAGAGCGCCACCAAATGGTAAAGAAGCGAACTGCATTTAAAAAGTCTCAAAATTGTGCACTATATTAAATATCCAATATTTAATTTCCATATGAATTGTTCTATGGAATCTCATTTGCTGTTTTTGAAATATTTATTAACAAAAATATATATATATATATATTTTTCTTTTCATATCCACTGACAGCTTTTTCTGGTATTTCTTGAGAAGGTGCAAATGAGGCAAGGTCAGGGCTCACGTGAGGGGTACCACATTCTTTCACAGAATCATCTTAAATCATGCATGAACAAAAAACGATGAACTGGAGGGGAGAGTTGAGCACGTGCAGAGCAGATGGGTGCTCGAGCCTAACAAACCATTTTAGCTCATCTGCCCTAGAAAAATCCTTTTAACCTCTGCACGTTCTGCTAACTACTGTAACTACACCACTGACACTGAGAAGTGACTGTAAATCATCACAACCCTAGATGTAATTGGGCTGTTTTTGGTTTGACACAGTCCTTTCCAGTACAAAAAAGTACGATTTTAGAAGTGTTTTTAGAAGTATTTTTTGTAAATTATTTTTAGAAACAAAATTAAATTACAAAATAAATAAACAAGTAAATGAATAAATACATTTTGTTAAGAATATTTGCTTTGGATAAAAGTATCTGCTAAATTTATAAATATAAATGCAAATTTAATTTAATAATGTAATATTGAATTATTTGTAATAATTTAAAATCAAAAGCATATCTACTAAAATAGTACTTTTTAGTATATATAGAGAAAGAGATACTTGAAGAGACAGCAATTATTTTCAGAATACTATATACAATTGCACAACAGATTTTACAAACAACCTATATACGGTGCCTTGCAAAAGTATTCATACCCCTTACATATTTTCACATTTTGTTACATTGCTGCCTTATGTTAAACTGCATTAAATTACTTTTTTTCCACATCATAATGGCAAAGCATTATGACATTTTTTGGAAATGTATTAAAAATAAAAAGATTTGATTCCATTGCATAAGTATTCATACCCCTTTCTGAGACAGTAGAAATTTAGCTCAGGAGCACTCATGTAGCTTGTAGATGTTACTACACTTTAAGTGAAGTTAACCTGTGGCAAATTCAATTGAATAGGTATGATTTGAAGGGCACAAATGTCTTAATAAAAGGTCTAAAAATGCATATCAGAGCTAAAAACCAAGCTCTATTATAAGCCATTATATATATACACACACACACACACACACACATATATACATATATATATATATATATATATATATGAAAAGCAAAATGTACAATTATCTATATGTAGCTGAGAAACCCAGAATAAATAGCAAAAATTTATGAAGATTACAAAAAACGGACTTGCAAAAAAATGCAGATGTGACACAATCTCTTAAAATTTATATAATACATAGAACATATAAAATGTATTAAAATCTAATCTATTAAAACAGACAAACACATTTTATAAATACAAAATGTGAAAAATAGATTAAAAACACGATGATGGTAAAGGAATAGCTACTTATTCTTTGACAAACAATAGCTGAAGATATCCAAATGAACAGAAATACTGAATAACATTGACTTTGCGCTTATGTAGCGATAAGAACAGAACGAGAGGGTGTGATCACCTCAACTTTACTCTTTGTCCTGTTATCTCTGGTATGAATGGTATGGGACTTCTTTTTACAAGAGTTCTTAACCAAGCATGGTAGGGTATAAGCTATTGTGTTTTCATACATGTCCACGTGACACCTCTTTAAAGGCCAATAAACTTGGGATGGGGAGGCCACAGGTTGCCAACAGTCAGGTCAGGCATGAGGTAAATAGAAAGATGCAAATCATCCATGACTGGCTTCAACTAAATGGAGTTGTGAGAAATGGAAGGCTAAGTTCACTGCTAAAGAGACATTTGGTCTGACAGGCGACAGAAAGGATATCAGACTCAGCATTGCATGAAAATAGAGGCTCAGAAAAGCTTCACTTCATGGCATGCATAGTTTATCATAATTCCATATGTCACTTTGTGGAGTAGAAATGGGATCTCAAAGTTAAAATGTGACACAACTCATTTTGATTTTCCTAAAGAATATATGAGCGCCTTCTCAATTTAGTATGCAAAAAATGCGAGAAAAAAGACCAAATGTGAACCTGGACCACAAAACCAGTCGTAAGTAGCATGGGTATATTTGCTGCAATAGCAAACAATACACTCTATGAGTCAAGATTATGACAAAAATCATTAGGTTATTAAGTAAAGATCATGCTCCATGAAGATACTTTGTAAATTTCCTATTGTAAATATATCAAAATTGCATTTTTGATTAGTAATATGCATTGTTAAGAACTTCATTTGGACAACTTTAAAGTTGATTTTCTCAGTATTTTGATATTTTTGCACCTACAGATTCCAGATTTTCAAACAGTTGCATCTCGGGCCAATTATTATCCTATCCTAACAAACCATACATCAATTAAAAGCATATTTATTCAGATTTCATTTGTATAAATCTCTAAATTTTTTTAAAAAATTGACCCTTGTGACTGGCTTTGTGGTCCCAGTGTTACAAATTGCAATTCAGTATGCAAATACTGTGATGTCATCGCTGTCAGTTAAAGTGATGAACATTCTAATAAAATCATTGGGAGATCTTCCAACCTTATCTTGAACATTCTTAAGATTCTTAATAAGAACAAAGTTCACAAATCCCAAAAATAGATTCCGTAAATTTTGACCAATGACTTTCCGTGACTTTTCCATGATGTATCCAGTTATTTGCGATCACTGGAAAAGGAGTTTTATAAATAAGTTTGATTCCGGCCAATTCCAAGACCAATCATAGAGTAATTCCAAGTCTTTCTGACAGATTTATGAACCTGCTTAACTGACTCATTCAAATAAACAGACCTGAAAGAATAATTCACTCAAAAGTTAGACATTAAATATGGCTTGCGGGCAAGTTTTCATCTAAACGAGCGCAAAACCTAGTCAATAAAATATTTAAGATCAAAGCTAAACCAGAAAAATCTATATTCCTCTACAGAAATATCCATTACTTTTTCTTTTTTTTATTACCCACCATGACTTTTACAGACCTGGCAAACAAAAACTCCAGAATATTTCCAGGTTTTCAATGACTGACAAACCTGAACAGCAATTAAAGCTGAAATTATCAACAAAGCTGTTTGAATGTACTAATTTAAGACATTTGGCTCAAATTAATTCCAGAACTTTAGTGTTAGTGTTTACAGGTTGGGCCTGAACCTGAACATTTGAGGAATATTAACGCAGTGCTGACCTGAAAGCAATGTTAAAATATTTACAGACATTGAAAACCAAAGCAGGACATAGCCAGGCTTTGACAAATCTCAAAAGGCCTATTAAACATCTAACCAACATCGGACCCTCACCTCTGTACTGCTGCTCTCCTCCTCCGCCTCATAGCTGCTGCTTCTGGTGGGTGGCAGCTTGGTGCTTGCACTTCCTTCTCTATGTGCTTGTTCACAGATTCCTTTCCTCCGTTGTTTCTCCAATCCACCCCTGCTTTTTCTGGCGCTTTGGAGAAACACGTCATCGCTATCATCATGGAAGACCACATCACGGCCTTCATCTTCAGAAGAGGTCTCACAAGCATCTGAACTCTCAATGGCTTGGGCGTTTTGGATCAGACCCAAAAAGCTGTCGTAATCTGCAAAGGTAATAGAGCTTGGCTTGTGTTTGATGATTCGGGGTAGATCAGCCCCTTTGGAGACTGGCAAAGGAGCTGAGTAAGGGTGCTCGAGGTGGGACAGTCCCACTGGAGAAGATCCAAAAGAGTAAGCAGGTTCTGATATGGCTCTGACCGTCAAATTTGTGAAAGGATAAGCAGTAGATGAGGTGTTTGGCACTGAACTATCTGAGGGAATCGAATAATAACTGAACCCGGTCTCAGCATCCAGGTCAGGTTCACAGTAAATGCCATTTAGTTCAAGTTTTGGGGTTGATACTGAAGTAGAAGTGCTTTGATGTTTAATGTATTTCATTGTGTTTTCTTCAGTGAGAAGATTCGAGATTTGTAGACAAGGTTCATCTTTGCTGACGAGCACTGGTACAATATGATTGATCTTCTCTAGCAAACTTTTATTCCTCAGCTCAAGTTGTGTTTGGTCCTCCAAAGGTTCATCTATAACAGACGACAGTGAATCAGAAGTATCTTTTAAAGTCAGGTTTCTATCCATGCTTGAGTCTGCCATTGAAAGCTCTACTGAGAAAGTCATTCTGGGGGCCTCCTGCAAAGCTGATGACCTCTGGCTTTCTAAAGTCATCATGGGTTGATGGTCCATGTTTCAATCTACAGCTTGGAATTAGCCGTAAGGAATATCAAGAAGAGTTTTTGTATGATGCCAGAAATTGCTATGTGCGTCATGTTCCACCATTTGGACTGAACTGGTTCCTCTGTGCTAATTAGCACTTTGTGCCAACCATCCTGAAAAGAAAGAACAGAAATGATAATGAGTTTGCTTTAAATGACTGCATCAAGCTAGGAACATTTACTTAATTAGCATACTTATCTGTGATTATGCCATTTCACAGACTTTTATCCAAAGCAATCACATTTCAAAACCTTTTTTTATTATTTTTTTTGATGGTGCTGTTCTTAGTCTTGCTGATAAAAGCATCTGAAACTAACCTAAGGTGGTCAACTAGTGGTCCTTGCCTGGACAAGCTGATTAGACTAGTCCTTTTTGCAAGTTTTAGACAGTTTTGGACACTTTTTAGATAGTCAATCAGGCCAGGACTTGTTAGTTCGTCTAAAGCTGGGTGTTTTCACGACACGTCATGAATCGGCCATATTGGTGGCACTGAATGTAAACAATGCCGCTAAACCGAACAAAGCTTGCATATTTTGCAGATCATGGTCAATTATTGTAATGTTTTGGGCTGTACTAATCTGTCCGACTGGGAAAAACACTTGGAGTACAACAGACTGCCAAAAGTTCAAAGAGACAAATCAAAGAGAAGAGTACAAACAACTGTCTGAAGAACAAAAGGCATTTGTGGTTGGTCAAACTAAACCAGGATTTCCAGGGCAAGAATCTTGATAAAATTCATGTTTGTTCTTATCATTTCCGGTCAGGTAGGTGAAATATTAGGCTAATACCTTAATTAATACTGCTCCTACGTATCTTTACCACCTATTAACTTTAGTCTGTCAAAATATTGCACTCTTTTCTGCGCTCCTTTTCTATAGGGGTTGTTCTATAAGTGTGGGTACATCTCATGTCTGTGAAGTATATTTTTAATATATTTTCATTAATATAAAGCCCCAATGCTTAATTTTCTAGTACACAATTCTGTTTTTCCCAATCACACTACTATATCACACTCTTTTGTTCAAAAATGATGTTCATATCACATACAACCTTGGTATTCAGCTGTCAGATTTTGTAAAGTTGCTAATTCTACTTTGCATTTAAGCATGAAAATTACCTCAAATATAAATTCATTTGAATAGTTTTGCCTTCAGTTAGATTAGGTTATCAAGACATTTGGGTGTGTGCTTCAAAAATAATAAGTGTTTATTGTGATATAACTTGTTTTTGTGTCCGAAAAGCAATTGTCAACTATATTACCCACTAGAAAACCCCCCCTCAGAAGGGAATGGTTTGTCCCGTTCTCGCATAATTTGCACAGTATATTTCCTCTAGAAGCACATGGATGAAACACTAAGTTATGTTCTCTCTCTTTCCCCTAATATTGGTTAAACTAGCAAACCTGTGTCAAGAGTGAATTAATTGACTGTCAACAGTGTTACCCAAGTATTATTTCTGCAAATTATAACAAGACAATTTAACTAAAACTGATGTTTTGTTTATGAAAATATATTTGAAAACATACCATAAGCTCAGTAGTTCTAGGCTTTCATGTTGAGTATAGGCCCAAAACACTAAAAATGTCAACTAAGTTACCTGTCAACTGTGTTACCCAGTAAAGGTAACATGGTAGACAGTAGCAAACATAGATGGTATTTTATGCACATATTCCTACAGATCAGCTTTATTTGTATAGCACTTTATACAATATAGATTGTTTCAAAGCAACTATGTAAGGTCATGTTTGGATTTTTGGGAAACAGGAAAACTGTTTTCTTCACATTGTCAAATTCTAAATGTACCCCTAATTATAGAGTGACCCATATGATTTAGCAGTTTCCACACGTTTTTTTTTTTTTTTCTGTGGTTTAGACAGCATAAATTAGCAGAACATGTATTCAGTAGTACATTAACCATGCAATCCATGCTGATGTTTACATCCGAGTATCTCCAATATGGCCACGCATTAAGGTGACTGACCAAACCATGACATAAGCAAGGAAATTGATACAAATACATCTCAGCATTGCTTCTTATGGAAAAACAGAAGTATTATTCCAACAAAGACTCAAGGTAATCAACAGTATGCCAAATATGTACAGTGTTTAACCCATATTGCCTTAAATGAGATCAGGATACATTAGAGCACTGCTCTGTATGGGACTTTAAGGAAAAGCACACATGTATTCACAAAGAGTTGGAAATATAAATAACATGGGTAGAAAGAGAGGCAAAGTCAAAAAACAAAGAATCCCACAGATGGAGAAAGACTGAATCCCAATGAGACATTCTGGGAATTGCAGAGAATCTCACAGAGGCTAACGGATCCCCAGAGAGGCGAATAGGGAATAACAAGGAATCTTGTAGAAGTACAGGAGGGAATAACAGGGGATCTGAGGGGTTGAACATCTGGCTCAGGCTGAGAGCGTTCAAGTCTGGATCTGTTGAAGGCACGACGGTGGTGACATCAGTGCTATGAGGAATCCGGCTCTTCGCTCTCCAGTGGCTGATTTACAATGTACCTGTCCATTCATCAGACGACCTAAATGTCCCAGACCAGGCTGTGGTTAGCAACCCAGCTAACCCCCTCATTAACCCCCAACCACGCTCCACAAAAACACACATTAAACCACAGGAAGAGCCTGATTGGTGGAGAAAGAAAGAACATTCCTTTCTGACACCTTAGTTGAGGAACATCATCTAGAGAGATGAACTGTGAAAGATCATTCTTGCCAGGGTGTTTCAATCAAGGGAGTGATGGCGTAAAATTGTGCCACTCATTTGTGCTATATTGAGGTTTGTTTTGTCAGATTTATTAACTTAATTGTATTTGAATTAATTGCATCTGAATTGCATCTGACAGGCCAGATCATTCCAGAAGTGAACGGCAGGGTGTAGAAAGAAATGGGTGAATTAGAAATAACATCGGCTTCAAGTTTTTGTTTTTATAAAAAAAGATAAGGTATAAAAAATAAAGAGATGATATAAGATTGGGGTTAAATTAATTAGAATTATTAAGGTCACAATTAAATAAGATCACAATCATCAAAATTTCAAACATCTTTTTTGCACTTAAAGGGATAGTTCACCCAAAAATGAAAATTCTGTCATTAATTACCCTCATGTCATTCCAAACCCTCACTATGCAGGGTCAGAGAACTCTTGGACTTGTGGGGGAAAAATAAAATAAAATTCTTAATTTGTGTTTTGGAGATGAACATCAGGGTGAGTAATTAATGACAATTTTCATTTTTGGGTGAACTATCTATTTGAATAGTCTAAGTGTAAAAAAAAAAAAAAAAAAAAATTTTTTTTTTTTTTTTTTTTTTTTTTTATTATTTGTTTTAACTGATATTCACACTTTTAACCAATAAATGGCACCATCTGGTAAATCTCCAAAGAAAAGTGTCAAATTACTCAAATATTTAGATAACAGACATTCATTGTTGATTGAAAATTCCCCAAAACAAAGATGATAATTTTTGTTAAATCAACTAAAACTAAATAAATATAGTAACGTATTTTTTTGTAGTTTCTAACAGTAATCTATTATTATCTAAAAACAAAATAATAATAAAATAAAATAATAATTAAAAAAATGAAACAATATATATATAATATATAATAAATAAAAAAATAATTATTATAGGGAGTTCAAATACACAAAATAAATAGATATTTATATATTATATTTTAAATAATTATTATAATTTATATAAATTGTAGATACTTAGAAGCATAAGTAAACAGAAAGTCATAGAAATATCAATATTAATCTTTCAGTGGTCAACTGGCACGCTTATCTTTACAAAGAGTTTGTTTTCATCCATTTTTGCCAGTGGTCATCGACAGATGGAAATACTGAATACTCCTGTGCACTCCCAAGCATGCATAGAAAATCAGAGTGTTTTTTTTCTATGCTGTATCTGTGGTGTTAAATGTGAGAAGGGGGCCAGCTGGCAGCCCTGACTGTGGCCTTCACTCATTTAACACGTTGCCTTGTGCTTCACTCACATTCTATCTATCTCTCACACACACACACACACACACATACACACTCAAAAAAAACATGGTCAAATTTCATCAAGAGAAAGGAAAACACGCACCTGCCCTTAACAAAACCTCTGGGCTTTAACCTTTAAAAGCTGATAACAGTGACCAAACACTGGACAAGGTCAGTGATTCACAGCCACGCACAACTCTGACTTCCCATGTGCCTGCGACACATATGATATTACATTCAGTAATTACATTCGGTATTTAAAATAGTGACAATTTTGGTGACCATGCGGTTACAGAACTTAAAATACACACATGCATGTAAATTTTAGCCTAAAATCTTTAACCAAAATACTGTCTTTAGTATCCTTTTAAAATGTTATAATCTGTAACTCAGTATGACAGGATTCATATTTACATGTTGCATTTGGAAGTAACTGAATTTTTTTTGTAATTTGTCCAAAAAGAGAAAACATTGTCTCTCATGAGAAACAGTGTTGCAAGTGCAACCCTGATTAGATCTAGTCCTCTCACCTCCTTTCCTTTAGCCCGTTTTTCTCTAAAGCCACAGTAAAAGGAGGCCTCCTCATTCCCAGCTGTATAAAAGACTTGATCCAAACAGCCAAAGAGGATTCTGCACTGTGAATGTCACTCAAGCGTTCTACAAGTTTCTCGTTGAGCGCAAAGTGTTGCAATACATGAAAAGGGGCAAACAGTGTTTTCTTTTCACTTTACACACTGTGAGTGACTGTTAACGCTGCCATTCCCATTCATTTTACAGAGATCGTTATTAATTCATTACACAGTGTACATTTCACCACAACTGTAATGGTCCTATAAAAACGTATACAGAGTTACTGACACGTGTGTGGTAAAAAAAAATCCTGTGACTCCTGTCAAATGTTTCTAATGTGTCACATTTTTGAGCATTTTTAATGCAAATAAAAAGTCTGCATTATTAATTCATTTATTCATTTTAAGTCAACATTAAGATTTTAATGTAAAAATTTACAGGAATGCTCTTTTAGTATTTTTATGCACTTTTTTTTATCTTCACTAGTTCTTTTTAAACAGCCCTGCAATACTACCAATGTGTAAAAATGTTTCAGAATTTAAGTAAAAAATAAAACTGCAATTGTGAGGTACAATTTAAAATAAGAAAGAGTCATATTGTAAGATATAGGCTTGGAAGAAATAAAGTTTCAATTATGAGAAGACGCAGTTAAAAGAAAGAGTCGCAACTGCAAAATTTAACTGTTTAACAGAAATATAAAGTAGCAATTATAAGAAAGTCAGAAACGTGAAATTTAACACTCAAATTGCAAGATATAAGTTAATATGAGGAGATATAAAGTGGCAATTATGAGAAATAAAGATGCAATTAAAAGAAAGAGCTATAATTGCAAAATATAACTGTCAAATGGCAATATAAATTCGCACTGGAAGACACGAAGTGGCAATTATGGGAAATGAAGAAGCAATTACTTAGTTTTATTAACAGGCTTCTGTTATGTAGTCTCTCCATTAAAAGGTCATGCTGCATGCATAAATGATTATAAACAACTAGCAAAATGCTATTTAAAATAATTTTAGATGCAATAAATGCAGAATGTCACATATGAACTACCGGTCTAAAGACGTCGAAAGCATATTTAACATTTCCCTGCGAGTCCTGACATTTCACTTTCACATTTGGAAGCACATTAAATGTATTCATTTGGCAGACACTTTCATCCAAAGCTATCAGTATTCTTCTTGTATGAACTTTATCCGTCATCCACCTGTGCTAAAGAGTCTCCAACAGGTCAGCATTGAAGCTGAAGTCTCTCCCCTACAGACTGACTTCTGTATTAAAACAATGAGGGCCACCTCACCTTAGAGTACTTCAGAACGCGCTGGGAAGTCCAATGGCCGTTGCGGTCATGATGAGGAGCGTGAAAAGTGCCCAAGGTCCCGTTAAAACCAAGAAGCCTTCGAGAGCGTATCATTCACTTCTTTTCCTTGGAAATTCAAGGCAACTCCTCCGCAGAGGGAGAGGTGCTGTCATCACAAATTCCCCAGAATCCCCACAGGCAACGGGAAGCCTCAGCATGCAGTGACTAAGTCATTCAGAGTAAGAGTGGAAGGGAAGGAAGAATGTATAGTTGTTAGAATGATGGTTTGGAGGAGGAGTTATGGCTAAGGGGAAAGGGTAAGAGAGAGAGAGGAAGAGAGAGAGAGAGAGAGAGAGATACTGTTGTGTAAACAAGGCCTGCACACAGCATATTTGGATGTAAATGACCTGGACTGGCTTTAATTGTAAGAGGAGCAGATCCATGTCTCATTGTATGGCTCTGACCCCCCAGTTCAACAGGCTGGATCCATTCCAGGTTACGCCACCGTTAAACCCACAGAAGGCCATACGGATACTTTTGAAAACAAAAGGAATGGACAGAATAGGAAATAAAAGAAGGTATCTTACTTTACCATGGCTTTCTCCTTTGGGAGAGCTGTCCGGATCACCCAGGAAGTTCTGCGGATGTGTCCAAATCCTAGGGCATAAATCAATGACTTATCAGAAAACGTTTTTATATGAGTGTACTTAAGACTGATTTCCAGGGAACCAAAGCATTACATCTAATGATCTGGAACAAAATTCAAGAGCACTGCAGAGATAACCAAGCAAATATTTTATGGTTACAGTGCATATTTCTTGGTCTAAGATCTAAAACTTATAGCCTGGTTTCACAGGCAGGGCTTAGACTAAGCCAGGATTAGGACATTTAAGTAATTTTTATAAACATGCCTAAGAAAAAAAACATTACTGTGACGAAACAAATGCACTGATATATTTTAAGATCAGTCAGTGCAAGCGTCTTTTAGCTGAAACAGCTCAGACGTACATTTTAGTCTATGTCTATGAAATATGGTGGTATATTTGTTTAAAAAAAAAATTAAAAAAAAAATAAATAAAAATATAAAAATGTAAAAATAATTTATAGAAAATTTTTTAAATGTTAAAAATTTAAGTTTAAAAACATTTTACAAAAATGTTGTATGTACACATACATACATAGATACATATAATTAAAGTGCTCCTATTATGCCTTTTCAAATATGATCTTTCATGCAGTGTGTCATGTAGCGGTATGTGAACATAAACTATCTACAAAGTTGTGAAGCTGACAGTGCACGATAAATAAAGTTATTGTCTATCAAAAAAAAAAGAGTCGGTTCACAATCGCCTGAACGAGTCGTCAGAAATTCAAATCTTTTTCTGTTACGGCCACACGTCACAAAGTAACACATTTGCATAATGTCCACCCGCGAACAACTTGCCCGTCCACAAACACAGTAGAATTTCCATGTGGTTTACGTCATGTCGAGAAGATGCTGTATCCTAAGTACAATGCGGGTTTCACCAAAGGCTTGCTCTTAAAAGATGGATCAGTGCCCAGTTTATTTGTACCGGCTTGCTCCTCCGAAACTCTAACTGTAAGTGTGATTAATAACTGATGGTTGTATTTTCTAGCGATTGCTCAAAATCGTCTTATATCGCTCATGGGAATGAGTAAATTATCAGGACACTTTTATTCTGAAAGTGGAGTAATCCTTTAAAACTTGTTGCTCTCATGTAACGTTACTCTGTATCATGCAAAACACGTATTTAGTTGTGTGTGTGTTGTGTTTGCTCCGCGCAGCTCGTAGGTCTCTGGCTAACCGGCTGACAGCTTTATCTGTTCACTCGCTATTGTCTAGAAATGTGTTGATGAATAGTGAATGTTTGTTGTTGTTATTACTTGAAGTACTGATAAAGAATAGAACAATACGTTGGTGTACAAGCTGCAGTGCTTTATCAATACGTTTCTGCGTTGGGTTGACGCATATACTATGGCTGTTTGGGTGTTGTTGTTTACCACCGACGGGCGTTCCGTGTTTGAAATTCGCTGCACGCAGTAACGTTAAACCAATAACAAAAGACTGGGTCATCGGACCAATCACCGCAGATTAGTGTCACGCAAAGGAGTGGTTTGGACAAATGATTCGTTTTAACGAATTGTTTGGGAGTCGTTGAGCAAGTAAGGTAAAAAGAAATGCATGATTTTTTGACCTTGCATGCATGTCAACTTCTTGTTGAGGACTCCCAAAAATAAAATATGAACCTTTTATAATCCATAATAGGGGCACTTCAAACATTTCACAAGTCAACTGGTAGTTTAAAAAGTGAACAAATATATTTAGAAACAATTTGTGAACCTGGACCACAAAACCAGTCATAAGTCGCGCAATATATATTTGCAGCAATACCGAACAATACATTGTATTGGTTTTTATGCCAAAAATCATTAGCATATTAAGTAAAGATCATATTCCATTAAGATTTTTTGTAAATGTCCTACCGTAAATGTATCAAAACTTAATTTCTGATTATAATATGCGTTGCTAAAAACTTCATTTGGTCAACTTTAAAGATGATTTTCTCAATATTTAGATTTTTTGTACCCTCAGATTCCAGATTTTCAAATATTTCTCGGCCAAATATTGTCCTATCCTAACAAACCATACATCAATGGAATTTAAACAAAAAAAAATGACCCTTAAGACTGGTTTTGTGGTCCAGGGTCACATTTATAAATATTTTATTTCTCAAACTTACATTCATGAAAAGAAATCTTTTAAAAAGTCAGTTTTAAATGTATACAAAATCAAGTAAATGGTCAAGTTTCAAGTATACAAAATCAAGTTTAACGGTCTAACTCCACAATTCAGTACTACATAGTAATGTGCTTTCAGCAATATATTTTTAACATGTATAATGTGTTTAGAAACAATTCTCTGTCCGGATCACCCAGGAAGTTCTGCGGATGTGTCCAAATAAATCAATGACTTATCAGAAAACGTTTTTATATGAGTGTACTTAAGACTGGTTTCCAGGGAACCAAAGCATTACATCTAATGATCTGGAACAAAATTCAAGAGCACTGCAGAGATAACCAAGCAAATATTTAATGGTTACAGTGCATATTTCTTGGTCTAAGATCTAAAACTTATAGCCTGGTTTCACAGGCAGGGCTTAGACTAAGCCAGGATTAGGCCATAGTTTAATTAGAACATTTAAGTAATTTTTATAAACATGCCTAAGAAAAAACATTACTGTGACGAAACTAATGCACTGATATATTTTAAGATCAGTCAGTGCAAGCGTCTTTTAGCTGAAACAGCTCAGACGTACATTTTAGTCTATGTCTATGAAACCGGTGGTATATTTGTTTAAAAAAAAAAAAAGAAAAAGTAAAAATAAATAAATAAATAAAAATATAAAATGTAAAAATAATTTATAGAACATTTTTAAAATGTTAAAAATTTAAGCTTAAAAACATTTTACAAAAATGTTGTATGTACACATACATACATACATACATACATACATACATACATATATATAATTAAACATTTCACAAGTCAACTGGTAGTTTAAAAAGTGAACAAATATATTTTGAAACAATTTGTGAACCTGGACCACAAAACTAGTCATAAGTCGCGCAATATATATTTGCAGCAATAGCGAACAATACATTCTATGGGTTTTTATGGCAAAAATCATTAGGATATTAAGTAAAGATCATATTCCATTAGGATTTTTTGTAAATGTCCTACCGTAAATGTATCAAAACTTAATTTCTGACTATAATATGCATTGCTAAAAACTTCATTTAAGCAACTTTAAAGATGATTTTCTCAATATTTAGATTTTTTGCACCCTCAGAATCCAGATTCAAATAGTTGTATCTCGGCCAAATATTGTCCTATCCTAACAAACCATACATCAATGGAATTAAAAAAAAAAAAAAAAAAAAAAAAGACCCTTAAGACTGGTTTTGTGGTCCAGGGTCACATTTATAAATATTTTATTATTTCTCAAACTTACATTCATGAAAAGAAAATATATTTTTAAAAAGTCAGTTTTAAATGTATACAAAATCAAGTAAATGGTCAAGTTTCAAGTATACAAAATCAAGTTTAACGGTCTAACTCCACAATTCAGTACTACATAGTTCACGGTCTTTGTAATGTGTTATCAGCAATATATTTCTAACATGTATAATGTGTTTAGAAACAATTCTCTGAATTGCCTTTACACAAACTTTAATACAAAGATTGCTTATATAAATGTATAAAATTCAGAAATGCTCTGATTCTCCGTAGACTGCATTATCCAGCATTCTGACACACATTCCCCCTGATGTTAACATTTATCTGATAAGGTACCTTATATAAAAACTCCAGTGCTGATGTTCTCTTGTCCTAAATTACCCCTGCATTTCTGGTTGAAAAACATCCATCCACTTGTTCGTTCATCACTGTCCTCGCTCACCCCAGAGGAAGCAACAGTCACAAATCAACACAGACTCCCGTTGACCCCATCTAGAGATAGAGAGAGGAAAGAGAAGGATCCCCTTCATTCACAAAACACTCCTTATTCTGCCTGCAGCCATTTTCAGACCATCAGCAATGCTTTCACGTTATTCAAAGAACATAGCCATTTCAAGTCAAAAATAAAAACCTAAAAATAAAGATCAAAAGCAATTTACTTTGCTACTTGTTTTAAATAGCATACTTTGCTATGCTATTTATTTAGTTTCTGATGTCACTTTTAAAGTTAAAACAACATAAAATAACTTGCAACTTTCTGACTAATCAATTATAATAAATCATAGCTGTCACTTGTGTATCGCCCAAGTACCTTATTGTTAGTCTTACTGGATACACCTAAAGAAATCTCAAACCTTTAAACTTGTTTACACACTAAAAACGTGATATGTTAACATTTACTGAAGAAAAGAGAGTGGAAATGTCTATGCACTGAAAAAAAAAAAAAAAATTGTTGTAGAAACAATTTTTACTCAGAAATTGCTAATTTCGCAATAAATTACATAAGAAATGAAAGAATGAAAGTACTACGAATGAAAGTATTTTCTTGCAAACACACTCCAATAATCTTTTTTAAAACCTCCAAAAATTACTTTAACAGCACGTGACCAGCCTAAGTTTAATACTTACGGTTAGGGGTTTGTATGGAAGCCGTTTCCGCCACTGAATAAAAAATTTAAAAAAGGTAATTGCGAATTCACATCTTGCAATTCTGACTTTTTTCAGAATTTTATGATACAGACTAGCTATTCTGATGTTTCTTCTCAGAATTACATGATTCAAACTCGCAATTCTGACTTTTTTTTCTCAGAACTGTAAGATACAAACTCACAATTGTGAGTTATAAAGTTAGAATTGTGAGATATAAACTTTCAGTTCTAAGAAAAAAGTCACAACTCACAATTCTGACTTTATTTTTCACAATTGTAAGTTTCTATCTTGCACCTGTGACTTTTTTTCTCAGAATTGAAAGTTTATATCTCACAGTTCTGACTTTATAAAACACAATTGTAAGTTTCTATCTTGCAAATGTGACTTTTTTCCAGAATTCAAGGTTCAAGGTTCAAGGTATACTTTATTGTCCCTCTTTAGGGAAATTTGTCTTAGGCTCCAAAAGACAGCTACCACATCACATAAGAAACACAGTTACAAAATAGCGCAAAATAATGTACAAAAAAAAAAAAAAAACACTTATAACACTACCTAATATAATATTATTCAATAACTTCATTGCAGAAGGAATAAATGAATTCTTAAACCGATTAAATCTACAAGTTCATACTGTATCTCACAATTCTGACTTTATAAAACACAATTGTGAGTTATTAAGTCAGAATTGTGAGATATAAACTCGCAGTTCTGAGTAAATATCAGCCTTTTTTTTTTCTCAGAACTGGACTTTTTTCACAATTGTGAGTTTATATCTCACAATTCTGAAAAAAATAAATAAATAAAAAAAAATAAACTCAGAATTGTGGGATTTAAAGTTGCCATTCTGAGAAAAAGTCAGAATTGCGAGTTTATAGCTCACAATTTCAAGAAAAAAGTAAGAATTGTGAGATAAAAAGTCGCAATTACCTTTTTTAATTTTTTTTATTCAGTGGAGGAAAGGGGCTTCCATAGGTTTATTCAAGCTAAAAGCAAAAAAAAAAAAAAGCCACAATATTACTCTTTAGCCAAAGCATAATTTGATCCTAAAAGCAAAATATCAACTATTTTAGTCCACTTACGTCAAATGGATGTTTTCTTTTTAAAATCCTCATTTGTTATTATTAGGCATGGTAATAGCCCACATAATTCATTACCAACAAAATAAATCAAATAAAGAGACACTGAACGGCAGCCAAACCCAGCTCAGCATTGCCATGGGTGCTGCCAAAATTTACTCTGAGACTCTATAATCTTCAAAGGCACTCGAGCAGAAAAAAAGCAAGACCTTCTCAAAAAGAGAGGGCTTATGTCACCACCAGCCTGTACATGGGGATCACCACAAGGCCAGCAGATGAAAAGCAGCAGCAGGCTGAGCGATTGGCAGGGCTGTGTGAATGGATGTCTTTATTTGCAGCGGTGAAGCCCTGGAGGTGTGGTGACCCTTCTTCGTGCTGTGGGGTTTCGGCTTAAACACAGCTGGATGTTCATGTAGCTCAGCCAAAGAGGCTCTCTTCTGATCTCTTTCCTCCAGTGCTGAAAAGCAGCCCTGTTTCTTAGACTCTCTATGTTAGATTTGTGGTGCGCCCTTACTGAAACAAACAGGAAGACAAGGAGCTCTGTCTCGTGTAGAAGCGCAATAACCCACATCAACTGAATGCCACACAGAGCTGTGCTCCTCTCACTTAGGAGATCAATCATTGAAGTCCCCATGAAATCAAAATAGATTTTTTTTGGCTTTTAGTATGAATATGTTAGCCTTAAGGTTATATATAAGCTAGTGTAAAATTCTCATTTACAAGATATAAGCATTCAAAACTTACAGTCTCTAAATTCCGCCAGTATGGATCAACGATTTTGATGACATCATCCTGCACTTCAGCTTCTCATCAAACGTTCTGTCCAATCAAATGCTCTCTAGAATCCAAAGAGTCCCGCCCCCTACACTATAAATACATGCTGAAGCTGCAGTTGAAATCAGTCACTTGTTCACAGAGTTAGTACTTACTGTACGATGAATGGCACATAGTGCACTATATAGGGGCTAGGGAACGATTCAGACAGTGTAAACATGCTTCACGTGTAATTTCACGTGAACCACAGCAGCAAGCGCACACAGTCTGCTCTGGTCTAGAGACACGATAGCAAAGAGTGGATCATATGAATGAATCGGCGCAGACCTCAAAACATACCAGACCCACTTGAACTCAACACAGAATGCTATATTTTATAGCAATATGGATGAGATTGTGGCTGTCATATGCTGTCAACACAGCTTTACCAATCTCAACAGCTCTGGCCCAAGCTGTGATATAAACTAAACGCTATTGGCTATTTAAAAAAGGGGGCGGGACTGCTTGATGTTATGTGAACACATGCGTGTTTCAAAGCACTTCAGTGGACCTTTAATGATCTAAGTCTGTTAATCATACTGAATGCCCAAAAATCATAACTCAAAATGCTGTTCATGTCCAGTTATGTCAGTTATTTCTGACACAGACTGAAAGATTTTAAATCAGAACTCACATTGAGAGATAACGTCATAGTTATGCTTTCAAAAATTAATTTGTCTAATCATAAGATTAAATGACCAAAAATCATTTTTGGATTTGTTGTCATTTTGACCAATTCATTAAAAGAACATCTCACTAAAAAACGGAAATTGGCTAAAAATGCACTCACACTTGGGCCGTGCAAGATGTAGATGAGTTTGTTCTTCATTAGAAAAGATTCCGTTGGCGCCAACAGCCTTGCGGGCAGCGCGCCGACATGTAGTGGCCATCCCGAGTTCAAGTCCCGGCTTGTGGACCTTTCCCGATCCCTCCCCCCTCTCTCTCTCTCCCACTTCGTTTCCTGTCATTGCTATACAGTTCTATCACAAATTAATGCGGAAATGCCAAAAAAAAAAAAGAAAAGATTCTGAGAAATTTAGTATTACGTAAATTACTCACCAATGGATCCTCTGCAGTGAATGGGTGCCGTCAGAACGAGAGTCCAAACATCTAATAAAAACATCACAATAATCACAATCCACACGACTCCAGTCTATCAATTAATGTCTTGTGAAGCGAAAAGCTGCATGTTTATACTAAATAACTTCATTAAACTTAACTTCAAACCATTTCTTTCAGCTGAAATGAATCCTCTATCCATAATATTGCTTTCTCTAGTGAAAAAGTATAGTCTTATCTGAGTCAGGAGACAAATATGCACAGATCAAGCTTGGTTTACAAGTGAAAACAGTCAAAAACATTTCTAAATATATCGTGATTTTGATGTGGGGATGGACTATCCCAAGCACTGGTGGTGCAAGGACCCTATTGGAATTGCTCAGTTTCTTCTTCTCCAAAATGAATCGCATTTTTGAGGGCTTAAACATGTTCGAAAACTCATGAAACTGCACACATGCCAAAAGTGGTGAAAATTTACATCTGATATGAGTTTTAGAAGTGTGTGTGGCTAAATGGCTCAACATTGCTACCTATAAAATTTCAACAAAGTGCCCCTCGAGCACTGTTTTACGAAATTTGGTAGACACATGTAACACACCAATACCTACAAAAAGTCCACTGGTTCTAAGTCCGAAACTCAACAGGAAGTCTGTCATTTAAAAATTTCTCTGCAAATTTTGTGTCATTTTTGCCATTTTCAGGCATTGTATTTAAAAGAACGCCTCCTAGAGATTTAAACAGATCAACACCAAATTTCGTCAGTCTAATCCAGGGGTGTCAAACTCAATTCCTGGAGGGCCGCAGCCCTGCACAGTTTAGATTCAACCCTAATTAAATACACCTGATCCAACTAATCAAGTCATTCAGGCTTGTTTGACAACTACATGGTTTGTGTGTTAGAGCAGTGTTGGAACTAAACTCTGCAGGGCTGCGGCCCTTCAGGACCGGAGTTCGGCACCCCTGGTCTAATCTAAAGCCCATTGTGACATTAAATTGCGAAGATCTTGAGTTTTCATTGAAGGGCGTGTCCATATTGTTATATTTAAGGCATGTCCGATCTGCACCAAAATGCATAAGAGTCCTGTCCTGAACACATGCCCATATTCAGTTATAGTCACAGCGGCACCTGCTGGCAATAAAAGGGGCATGTTTTACGCTCCAACGAACTCCTCATAAAGATTTAATTATGTCGACATTGTATTTGGTCATTCTACTCTAAAGGTCTTTGCAATGTTAAATTGCGAAGACCTTGAGTTTTCGTTAAAGGGCGTGACCGTGATGGCCTGACAAAGTTCGATGTTTTGCCATGGGAACAGAAGGTGTTGTAAAGGTCAAAAAACTTTTTTATGGAGCAGTATCAGTGTGCAGACATTACGTTTGTGTTCTCTGTCAAAGTTTGACTTTTTTGTCCTGCAATGAGCCTTGTCTGGGTTTGCGGTATGTGCGTACCTTTTTTATGCTTTGATCTAAAGGCCAATACTCAGATATAATCGAGGGCCACCTGTTGGCAACAGGATATGCCATGCTTTGCACTAACTCAAACATACCATTTTCAGTCTGCACAAAACGTCATGTGTTTTATAAATGTGCTGGCCTGAAGACATATCAATCCAACCATCGATCCAATATCCAGTTATATTCATAGCGCCGCCACCTGCCACCAGTTTGGCACATATAAATGACTGACATATTCCTTCTATATTTATCATTTTAAATCTATATTGCCCACCGATTGCTGTTTTCCTAAAGCCACCGAGTGAAGGTAAGCACAGGTGCGAGGGCCCTTTCAACGCTGCTTGCAGCTTTAATGATGGATTTGTTTCTTACATGATGTAGCTTTTTACTTCACAAGACGTTAACTGATGGACTGGATTCATGCAGATTACTTGTGGATTATTGTGATCTATTTATTATCAGCTGTTTGGACTCTCATTCTGACGGCACCCATTCACTGCAGAGGATTTATTGGTGAGCAAGTGATGCAAGAAACAGACTCATCTACATCTTGAATGGAGTACATTTTCAAAAATGACTCATAAGAGTCATTGTCTGTCAGAAAATGCACTAGCCGTGTTTCATGCATTGTTATGTGAATTCTGGGACACTGCATAAAAACGCCTGATGTAATCGCCAAGCTGCAAATAAAATCTCTAAAATGTTCACAAAAACATTTGTGCTCACTTGAGGAAGAGCCATTTTTAAGATAAGATGTGCATAAACTAAGATAGAAACACATTTACTGAATTGCATCATTTCTTTCGTGAATCGGGTGCACGAACACTTGCTTTAACAAGCGACACAATTCATTCCTACCGAATTCCCCCGAGTGGGCTTTCTGCAGAAAAATGCAGACACTGAAAAACTGTTAACAGAGCCAAACCTCACAATAACTTGTTTCTAGTATTTTCTTTTTTTAAATGAAGCCCTAGAAGACAACTATTCCTCATACTGTCTTATCTACGGCTGTCAGCCGTATAGACACATCCACCATGATCCATATGCCAACCCCCACAATCTGCCATAAAATATGACAGCACCTCAAGCAGGATGCATCTCGTTAAACCTAAAAATATTTACATACCTCCATACAGCACAGCTTCAGGCCAGTTCCTTTTCGCAAAGTGCATCTCAATCGACTTATTAGTAGTGATAACTATGCATGAGTATAAACGAGATTAATTTGAAACACAAATGCACCTTAAAAGGTTAAACTGCATTTTAATATGCATTAAAAATTCAATTTTATATGTCGGAGCGTTGCTAATAATAATAATAATAAAAAAGTTCAATCACAACAAGCCAGAGCAGGAGACTTTAACTCGAAAAAAGTCAAAGCATTATTAGCTCTTTTGTAAGTGAAGATTACGAAACTTTAGCCAACTAGTGTTAACAGAGAGACAGAGGCAGGTATGTCTGAATATAGTGGGCGACATTGGAGCGTTTACAGTATTAAGTCATGGGTGAAGAAGGAATACTTCAAACAGAGGGCTTTTACAATACTCCAACATCAATCATTGAGAAAACATGAGAGATTGGAAAATAACAGCGAATGTTTTGTGCAATATTTTCATGCTCCAGTGGCATTTAACCTCCAGTGCTTCTAAGCAGCCTCATCCCACACTAAACCTCAGACACTTATGTAACATTAAACTGTCTCTAAAAAGCACAAAAGATGAATAAAAACACCCCAGCAACGTGACTTGTTAAAACATTCCAGCGATGCCTTCATCTTTGACTCGATATTCCCATTCCGTTTCAATTCTCGGACAGATTCCCGACATTCCAGAAAGCCTAGGCAGGTGTTCGGCATTATCTCCTCACCTCGCACTCCGGTTCCGTCTGCGCCCTAAGACACTCGACCCATCCTTATAAATCTAACTTAATGCCCTCGGTGCAACTAACTCATCTGCCTTGGGTTTCGCATTAGCTAAGGCTGTCAGACTCAAGAAGAGGCAATGGATCAAAGTTCTCACTTTGTTCTCCAAGCAGTTGCTTCTAAAACATGTGGTTAAGGGTTGTTGTACATGACTTGGGTACCAGAAAAGGTGCTGAGATGCCGTCTTTTTTGCTGCTGAACGTATAAGAGTGTGCAGGAAGGATTTTAAAACTGTTTGCGATTCCAGATCTGAAGATTAAGAGAACACTGCAACAAGAGGAAATTAATGCACCCTTTCAGGCCTCTTTAGAGAACTACTACTTGAAATAAGTACATTGCAAGTCATTTTGTAGTGGGTATCTTTGTCTTGTTTTCCAGCAAAAGACATTTACATACATTTACATTTAATCATTTAGCAGACGCTTTTATCCAAAACGAGGACAATAGAAACAATTAAAACCAACAAAAGAGCAATAATATGCTGTGACAAGTCTTGTTTAGTCTAATGTAGTACACATAGCGAGATTTTTTTTTTTTTTGCTATATAATAAATAAAAAAAAAAAAAACAAGCAGACAGAATAGAAAAAGAATAGAGAACGCTAGTGTTAGAGGATCATTTCTTTTAAATAAATAAAAAGAAAAGTCGAAAGAATAGAAAAGGAATAGTGTTGGGGGCAATTTTTTAATGAATAAAAAGAAAACAAGCAGATAGAATAGAAAAAGAACAGAAAATGCTAGTGTTAGAGAGTCATTTGATTAAATAAATAAAACAAAAACACAATAGAACAAAGAAAGACACAATAGAAAAAGAATAGAGAACGCCAGTGTTAGAGGGTCATTTTTTAAATAAACAAAAAGTCAAAAGAATAGAAAAAGAACAGAGAATGCTAGTGTTAGAGGGTAATTTTTAATAAATAAAAAGAAAACAAGCAGATAGAATAGAAAAAGTAAAGAGAATGCTAGTTTTAGAGGGTCATTTTTAAAATAAATAAAAAAACAAGTAGCTAGAATAGAAATAGAATAGAAAACACTAGTGTTAGAGTCATATGATTAAAAAAAAAGAAAACAACTAGACAGAATAGAAAAAGAATAAAAAACGCTAGTGTTAGGGAGTCATTTGATTAAATAAATAAAACGAAAACAAGTAGACAGAATAGAAAAAGAATATAAAATGATAGTGTTAGAGGGTAATTTTTTAAATAAATAAAAAAAAAAAAGTCAAAAGAACAGAAAAAGAACAGAGAACGCTAGTGTTAGAGGGTAATTTTTAATAAATAAAAAGAAAACAAGCAGATAGAATAGAAAAAGAAAAGAGAATGCTAGTGTTAGAGTCATTTGATTAAATAAATAAAATGAAAACACAATAGAACAAAGAAAGACACAATAGAAAAAGAATAGAGAACGCCAGTGTTAGAGGGTCATTTTTTAAATAAACAAAAAGTCAAAAGAGTCAACTAGACAGAATAGAAAAAGAATAAAAAACGCTAGTGTTAGGGAGTCATTTGATTAAATAAATAAAACGAAAACAAGTAGAATAGAAAAAGAATATAGAACGATAGTGTTAAGAGGGTCATTTTTTAAATAAATAAAAAAACAAGTAGATAGAATAGAAAAAGAATAGAAAACGCTAGTGTTAGAGAGTCATTTTATTAAATAAAAAGAAAACAAGTAGACAGAATAGAAAAAGAATAGAAAACGCTAGTGTTAGAGTCATTTGATTAAATAAATAAAATGAAAACACAATAGAACAAAGAAAGACACAATAGAAAAAGAATAGAGAACGCCAGTGTTAGAGGGTCATTTTTTTAAATAAACAAAAAGTCAAAAGAGTCAACTAGACAGAATAGAAAAAGAATAAAAAACGCTAGTGTTAGGGAGTCATTTGATTAAATAAATAAAACGAAAACAAGTAGAATAGAAAAAGAATATAGAACGATAGTGTTAAGAGGGTCATTTTTTAAATAAATAAAAAGAAAACAAGCAGATAGAATAGAAAAAGAAAAGAGAATGCTAGTTTTAGAGGGTCATTTTTAAAATAAATAAAAAAACAAGTAGATAGAATAGAAAAAGAATAGAAAACGCTAGTGTTAGAGAGTCATTTTATTAAATAAAAAGAAAACAAGTAGACAGAATAGAAAAAGAATAGAAAACGCTAGTGTTAGAGTCATTTGATTAAATAAATAAAATGAAAACAAGTAGACAGAATAGAAAAAGAATATAGAATGATAGTGTTAAGAGGGTCATTTTTTAAATAAATAAAAAGAAAACAAGTAGATAGAACAGAAAAAGAATAGAGAACGCCAGTGTCAGAGGGTCATTTTTTAAATAAATAAAAAAAAAGTCAAAAGAATAGAAAAAGAACAGAGAACGCTAGTGTTAGAGGGTAATTTTTTTATAAATAAAAAGAAAACAAGCAGATAAAATAGAAAAAGAAAAGAGAATGCTAGTTTTAGAGGGTCATTTTTAAAATAAATAAAAAAAAACAAGTAGATAGAATAAAAAAAAAAACGCTAGTGTTAGAGTCATTTGATTAAATAAATAAAAAGAAAACAAGTAGATAGAACAGAAAAAGAATAGAGAACGCCAGTGTCAGAGGGTCATTTTTTAAATAAATAAAAAAAAAGTCAAAAGAATAGAAAAAGAACAGAGAACGCTAGTGTTAGAGGGTAATTTTTTATAAATAAAAAGAAAACAAGCAGATAAAATAGAAAAAGAAAAGAGAATGCTAGTTTTAGAGGGACATTTTTAAAATAAATGAAAAAAAAACAAGTAGACAATAGAAAAAGAATAGAAAACACTAGTGTTAGAGTCATATGATTAAATGAATAAAAAAAACAAGTAGACAGAATAGAAAAAGAATATAGAATGAGTGTTAAGAGGGTAATTTTTTTAATAAATTAAAAAAGTCAAAAGAATAGAAAAAGAATAGAGAACGCTAGTGTTAGAGGGCAATTTTTAATAAATAAAAAGAAAACAAGCAGATAGAATAGAAAAAGAAAAGAGAATGCTAGTTTTAGCTTCTCTGCAGTTTTTTGTCAGCTTTTTTCCTTTAGTCATGTAGCAACGATTTAAATAAATAAATAAATATCATATTTTTATTGAATAGACAGCCAACTTTTATCAAATCCCCATCATCAATGGTAAACTGTCCCTTTAAAGAAAAAACAAAAAGCAAAAGGTGGGGGAAATGAAAAAAACTAAATTTATGAGAAGCCAATTATTAAGAAAGCGCATCAGTGAAGTAAGATCTGATACATATGGCATCACGGACATCCCATCAGGAGAATGTGCTGACTGATCAACCTCATGTCTTTTACTGGCATCTCTCAGTTTGAGTCCATCTGCTCAGCGGACCCAAACTATTCCCTGATGAGCATGTTGGTGAATTATTAGACGTACAAGCTTTTGTTGCTGACTTGCAAAAAGATTAGTTCACTTCAAGAAGCTAGCAATAACACTAATGCCAACAAGCATTCAGTAAGTGCACCAGTCTCTTGCCTATCTTACAAAGCTTCATTGTAGATTTTCCTATTAGCAGTATTTCTGCGTGACACATTTATACAGAAACATTTTTGAAATATCTCAGGTCTTAAATACTGGTTGGGGTTTACATTTACATTCCATCAGTTCTCCAGCGTCCCATATTTTAAGCATTTCGCCCATATTTTAGGCCATGTGGCAATAGATGACAACATTCCACAGATTTATGAATAACCAGAGTGTCATTGCTCCGGCTGTGCGGCGGACTCACTCCTATTTTCGTGACAACATGATTGGTTGGTGACTTCCCAAGGGGATTATAAGAAACCTCAGTGTTGATATTTTCCCTCATTTGTGCATTTGGGGTTTATAGATTTCCAGATTCATTGCAAAACCAATAGCAGGGAACCGCTGGGGCCTCTAGACACCCCACTGGCACCAGCTGAAAACACCCAGGTTTAAACCGAGCAACAGGAAAATGGAACAAAAGGACCAAAAGAGCAAACGCTGCAGGAATAGATCAGACCACTAGTACTTTTATGACTTTGAGGTAAGAACGTTTCCTAGTAGGAGTCAAGAAAACAATGTTGCCTGAAGATATGTAAATAAAGTCAGCAGCACACAAATAAAACAATTAATACATACTAAAATATGTAGTAGAAAACCCATGGAAAGCTTGCATTATTTAAAAAAAAATAAATAAATAAAAAAAAAAATCACATTATATTTTGGACTATGGGGCGCCATTATTTCGATGACATGAAATGTCTGCACTCGATGAGCTACTGGCGCTACCTGTTGCTATTTTTACCACGACACAACTCAGAATAAGCGACTTGAAAAATAAAGTATAGCTGCAAGCAGCAATTACTGAGGTTCAAACGCTTTAAGGCTTTAAGCCAGGGGTATCAAACTCCGGTCCTGGAGGGCTGCAGCCCTAATTAAACACATTTCGGTGCAACCCTAATTAAACACACCTGATCCAACTAATCAAGTCCTTCAGGCTTAATTGAAAACTGCATAGTATGTGTGTTGGAGCAAGGTTGGAACAACATTCAGGGCCCTCCAGGAACTGACTTTGACACCCCTACTTTAAGCACATATGAAAAAAGACATTATGTAGCAAGTTTTTTTTTTTTTTTACAAATACCGGTAATTTAACATAGAAACATTATGTTTTGTTAAGTTTATTACGTTATACTTTTGCAGGTATGTTTTTTGCATCAAAACATACCTACTAGCATATGCTGGTTTTTTCACCAGGGTAGAGAGTCCAGAGAATTGTACTGCAGTGTTTTTTTTCCAGAATGAGCGAAAAACCTAAGACTAATTTGCAAAAGTAGGTTTTTTACATCTTCTCAATCATTTAACAAACAATTTGCTTGACAGCAGTGGTTCTAGAGACAAAGTTGTCTGGAATGAGGAGAATATTGTGGTATGTGCGAAAAACTTTTGTTTACGCCCTTGAAAAACGTGATATTGCCCCCCAGTGGCCGATTTCTTTCAAATTTCTCACCGACCTTCCTTTGGGGCCGTGAGTCAAACCGGCCCACCGAGTTCCGTTCTGATCGGCCTCCGATAACCATGTCTAATAGGTGCTTCAACTTCATCTGCCAAGGGTGGCCATTGTGGCACAAGACCGTGCACAACGGTTTTCATGTTGATAGGACAAATGCTTGCGTAGGTATAGCCATTTTAGTTTTTTCTCTCTTTTAGCGCCACCAAGTGGCCAAGCTCCACGATTTTTGTCCTGCAACCTCAGATTGAGCTCTTACAAAAGTGTTTTGAGTTTGGCAAAGATATCTCATTCCGTTCAGGATTTATAGGCATCTTACCAAAAGTGGCCCTGCCCTTTTCTAACATTTTGGTGTCCCTTTGCAAAGGTGAGTCAAAAGTTAGACTTTTTTTTGATAATTATTAAAATACGCTCTCCAGAGAATCTTTCTATACTGGTTTTGTTCTGATCAGCCGAAAAACCTAGGTCTAGTTCGCTAAAGTTTTCGAAAAATGCGAAATACCCGAAAATTTCGCCAGGTTTATGATCTAATCTGAGGCATGCGTTTTGCCCAGTGTGAGCCAAGTATACCAACAACATAAGACACTTGACCCTGCAACTGATGGTTTAGGAGTTATGATTTTTCTCGATATCTGGGGGTGTTCTGACTCCTTGTGGGGAAAAAAAAATCAATGGTATGGCATTTGATTTAAGCCTACGCTTATATCTATCACCACCTTTAAGCTCTTTCAGTAGCTGTCGTCATCGTATCGATATTTTATTTTCCGAGGTGTATTGCGATAAAAATAGCAACAGGTAGTAATCGACGTAATCATAATAATGATGCCCCCCACAGTCCAAAATATGTATAAAACGATGTGGATTTTTTTAAATAACGTAAATATTTCATGGGTTTTCTACTACATATTTCAGTCAGAGATATCAATAACTAGGAAACCACATAAACCTCAAATTGAACATGACTTTGCACTGGAACTAAAATACCTTAAACAAACAGAGCAAACTTTACTTCCTCATTTCAGGCGTCCACCATACGGCACTGCTTTGAACATGTTTGTTTGTTGTACGCAGCAGCCGTCTTTTATGAGCTGATGACTGTGTGTGAAGTACTGACTCTGATTATCAACACAAGAGTCATGACAGCAGAAACCTGTCAGAAACCCTGTTATTTCACCAGTGTAAATCAGAGTCTCCCTGTGATTATCAGTTAGATATGGCGTGCTGAGTGGTTACGTGTGTTTATGTGACCTCTACGGTGTTCGTCGGAGAAAAACGCAGCATGTCAGGAATATTCAATGGAATGAAGAGCAAATTAATTCACCTTACAAACACACTCCAGCCTCACCTGCCTTAACTTGCTCAGTCGATGGGCAAAATCACGGAGCAAATTCCTTCTACTGAAAGGCAGTGGCAGACATGGGAAACGTGGGCTGCGATGGCCAACAGCATCAAGCAGTTTTCTAAAAAGAAGAGTTTTATCATCACATGCAACATTTACTTCTTTATATGCAACAAAATATTCTTACATTACAATCCTAACTGACTGCATCATCATCATAAATCTCACTCCCAACAGCGAATTTCATTTCCCAGTGCAAAATAACATAAGCTAAATGAACACAGAAAGAGCATTAACTATAATGGCTTATTCACAAGAACTCAGATTTGCTCTGGTGTTGTCTAAACTCCTCTGTTTCATACTTTAGAAAGCATTTTTGTTTTATATAAACAGCTAAACATGTATAGCACAATCACCAAAATTGACAAGGCAGCATTAGAGGATACCAAAATCTGTTTCCCTCCTATATTTCACACAAAATGGCTTTAATATTCTCCATAATAACTCTGTTTTATACTCTAGAAAGCATTTTGATCTGAAGTAAACAGTTACAGACATATATGACACTCACCAAATCTGACAAGGCACCATTAAAAGTCACCGAAATGTGTTACCCCTCATTTTTTTTTTTTTTTCCACACAGAATGACTAATATCCTAATATTCACTCAGTGATGTATAAACTCCTGCATTTCATACTCTAGAATGCATTTCGGGTTTTATATAAACAGCTTTATAACACTCAAATGCAGAAAAGTCAAAAGTAGAGCTTGGTTTAGCACTAAATGACCCAATACAATTTTTTTTCTCCACAGCTCCAGGCAAAATCATCCATGCAAAATTCAGATCATCAGATCGGGACTGGTCTCAAATATGCAGCCTGGGTTTGGCTAGTTAGCATAGTCCTGTTAGCTTTTGGTGTAGTAGTAACTACATAACCTAGTTTCTCCATTGATGGCCATTCAAAATTAGTTGTGTATTCTGACAAAATCCATTTTTGGCATGCAACATATGATATATCTTGCAAATATTGCATTAGTAATTGTTTTATCACCTGTTTTTGGAAGGATTTGAAAGGCATTAAATGGCCTTTTCCTCCATTTTGGCTCAAAATGTTTTGTTCAGCCAAGCAACTGCCATTGACAAATATTTAAAGCTTCCTCTGGCTATTAAAGTCCACCTTGGTTTCAACAAAAATTTGACTTCAGAAATGCCCGGAAGCATAATGTTATCTTTACATTAGCGATGAACAAATGCATTCCAGCCATACTATAAACACAGACATCAGTCTGGACAGGAAATTCAAGACATTCATGTTAGCCACTGAGTCATGTTGGCAACACATGCAAATCTAGAGCCAGATCTCTCATTCTTAATGACTCAATAACAGTAGCGCGGGAGGTCATAGGAGGTGTCTGATTAGACAAGCAGCTGATAACTTCAGCTTCAGCTTCTGCTGGGTTCACAAGGGCCAAGCTTGTTTCAACAGGGACCCAGGCACATGCAGCTCACAGCTGTGCACACTTGTAACACGCTTTTCAGCTCACAATGAATCTTCATTAAAGCGTGAAGTGGTTGGCCGCAGATCAGCTGAGTCACATTTAAGTATCCAGTAATGCCCAGGTAAAGACATCTGAATAAAGAGTCTGCATGAGTCAATTAAATCTGAATTTGCAGGTTGTAGTTTTCAAGTTTTTAGTTTTCAAGGCTAATGATTTACACATTTATCTGTTTCTCTGCCAGGATGCGTATATGCAGTAACTGTGACTCTACAATCAAAAAATTCATCAATCAATTCATTCAACAGGAAACATTCCTTTCAGGTGTATTAGAAAACACAGGCGAGTAGCACTCTGTTGTGTTTAACACCGATAAAAACCCTGATAAGGGTAATGGCATATAAACATTAGACCAAAGGTCACTGTTTTCACATCATGTAGACATTGAGACAAGTAATGTTTTCTGTCACAGGTTAAAATAGTACAAGGTGACTTTTAAGGCTTTGTGGGTTATGTTCTAAATACTACTGATGTTAATCACCTGTTTTGAAAAAGAGGGCATAGGTATACATATCAGCTATTTGTTGTTTTAAAAATATATTCAAACATTATTCAAGAGAGCACCAATTTGCTTTCCAATTTGCCAGTCTAGTTTGTCATGCTCAGAGGAATAGTTTACTAAAAAAAGTCTTACGTTGTTTCCAACCTGTGTTGGTTCTTCATTCTGCAGAACACAAAAGGAAACTTTTTACTAATTATTTTCATGAGTAAATGACTCCTATAAATCAGCCCTTTTGAAAGAAGTCAGACAAAAATAATCACTAAAAAATACATCAATTGTTCACAGCATATTTTGCAATTAACTCACTAAACTCAAATAATTTTTTGGTTGTGTCTGTTTGGCAGTTTAGCTTTGTTTAAAGTTTTGTTTAAATACATTTTTAAAAATCATGTTGGGGAGTAAAACATGTTGGGTAACCATAATTAACATGACATTTGACTTTTTGTTTTTGCTAAATTTAAATGTTAAATTTTAAGGAGTACAGAAAAGAAGAGCATGCACTCAAGAAAAAAAAAAAAATAACCCAAAGCTGGGTGAAATATGGACAAACCCAGCGATTGGGTTGTTTTTACCCAGCGGTTGGGTTAAATGTTTAGCCTTCTTGGTAGTTTTATTTAACTCTACTACTGCTTTTTTTTGTTTTTTAATATGTTCAAAAAATAAACATATATTAATTAGTTGAATAAACGATAATTAAATAACCATTGAGTAAAGTTTGCCTTGTCTGAAAGTTTGAAATAACTTTGAACAACATTGAATAACATGTTATTAGCATGTTTATAACATGATTAGCATGTCACTAGCATGTTGTTAGCATGTTTCTATGCTAACCCTGCTTTAAAAAATAGCTAAAACCAGCCTAGGCTAGTTGGCTGGTCTTCGCTGGTTTAAGCTGGAAGTAGCTGGTTTTAACTGGTCTTCCAGCCTGGCTAGGCTGATCAGGCTGGTTTTAGCTGGTGGACCAGCTAAGACCAGCCTGGCCAGCCAAGGAAGTGGCCAAAACCCCTGCTGACCAGCTAAGACCAGCCAACCAGCTTAGGCTGGATTTAGCTGTTTTTTTCAGCAGGGTAGAAAGTTACTAGCATGATTCTAGAATGATTAGCAAGTTACTAGCATGTTGTTAGTGTGTTTCTAGCATGATTAGCATGTTGTTAGCATGATTAGCAAGTTACTAGCACGATTCTAGCATAGCAAGTTACTACCATGCTGCTAGCATGTTTTAGCTTGATTTGCATGGTAATATATTCTTAACATGATTAGAAAGTTACAACCATGTTGTTAACATGTTTCTAACATGATTAGCATGTCACTAGCATGTTGTTACCATGCTTAGCAAGTTACTAGCATAAAAAAACAGCTAAAAAACATCTAAAACCAGCTTGCTGGCATGTTTCCAGCATGATTAACATGTTATTAGCATGTTGTTAGCATGATTAGAATGTTACTACCATGTTGTTAGCATGTTTCTAGCATGATTAGCAAGTTACTAGCATGTTGTTAGCATATTTTTATGCGAATCCAGTTAAAAGCAGCTAAAACCAGTTGATTCAGTAAAGAATAAACAAAAAACAGCTAAAACCAGCTTAGACTAGTTACCTAGTCTTAGCTAGTTTAAGCTAAAAAAAAAGCTGGTTTAAGCTTGGTTGATCTTTTAGCAGGTCTCCCAGCTTGACCAACTAAGACTAGCCTGACCAGCTAGAAAGTGGCCAAAACCACTTTAAAACAAGCTATACTGTAATTTTTAAACAATACTTGAGTTAAATAAATCTATCCAGAAAGCTGGGTTAAACATTTAACCCAACTGTTGGATCAAAACAGCCCATTCGCTGGGTTTGTCCATATTTTACCCAGCGCTGGGTTGTTTTTAAACCAGCATTTTTTTGAGTGTGTTCATTCTTTAGAAATTCTTGAAACAACATGAGAATGAGTAATTAATGAAAGACTTTTTTAATTTTGGGTGAGCTCTTTCTTTAATCCACATCTCGTCCCACTTCCTTTATCATTGTGAGTGTTTCCAAATAGAAACATCTTTAAAGAAACAAAACAAAAAAACAGCAGTGCATGAACGCTCAGATTTATTGGTTCTGCCTGACCGTCTGAGAGACCACAGAAAGGCCTGGTGGGGGAGGCATTGAGATGCAGCATGTGTGAGACTGAGGCGGATCTGCCAGGCAATGAGTGCCAGGAGCGCAGTTGTACCAGCACCTGTCTGTTCTATTGTTCCATCCACCGAACTAGCCACACTCATCCGCACCAACTGAACAAGACAGCTGCCTCTCTCTCATGTGTATCAAAGCAACGGCGTGACTCACCACTCCTAATGAGCGAACAGTTTGAAACCAAACCCACATAAAACAAGATGTTAGCTGAGAACAAAAAGAAATAAAGGTCTCTTGTTGATGCAGTTTGCAATAAGGTGTCAAATCGATTGTATCACGCAGAGTTTCATTATGAGGCGAGTTCTCTGCGATTAAATAACTGGAGCATAGGAAGGTGAACGTGGTCATTGAATTCGCTGTTTCATTTGCTGTGTTTTAATGAAAGGAGCAACTTCTCCACCTGAGACCACCTCTCAGTGCACTTCACGCTTCAGAGGGTTCACTTACAGCACAAACAGTTTTTATCTTGTAGCGCACACATACGTGCAGGCACGATCAATTTCGTGGCGCTTCCTCTCGCACTTATTATCAGACAGCCTGTCTCTCTAAGGGTAAGTTTAAACAAAAACAAAGGACTAAAAATGGAGCTTTACCTTTGTGCTTTTGACCAAAATATCATGTTTTCAGCTCACACGGATCTGCGAAAATAGCTAAAAACTCTGTATTATGCATGCCGGCCAGGAGTCGGTGAGGTCGCAAAGAAACACTACACACCTGCACACAGTCCTATAGACTGAATACGTTAAGTATATATTCACATGACGTCACCGTTTTCACAATTTTTAAAAAAAGTCTTTGTAGTTTACACAGAGACAATAATGTACAATAATTGTGGAATTCTGACTTTTTTCCCACAAAATTGTGAGTTTGTATCCGAGAATTCTCACTTTTTTCTCACTATTGTGAGTTTATACCTTAAAATTCTTACTTTTTTCTCAGAATTTCTAGTTTGTATCTCGCAATTCTGACTTTTTTCACAACTGCGAATTTGTATCTTACAATTCTGACTTTTTTCTTGCAATTGAAAGTTTATATCTCGCAATTCTCACTTTTTTCACAATTGCGAGTTTGTATCTCGGAAATCTCACTTTTTTTTTCCAACTGCGAGTTTGTATCTCGCAATTATCACTTTTTTCTCAGAATTGCGAGTTTATATCTCGCAATTCTCACTTTTTTCACAATTGTGATTTTGTATTTCGCAATTCTCACTTTTTTCACAATTGCGATTTTGTATATCGCAATTCTCACTTTTTTTTTACAACTGCGAGTTTGTATCTCGCAATTCTGACTTTTTTCACAACTGCGAATTTGTATCTTACAATTCTGACTTTTTTCTTGCAATTGCAAGTTTATATCTCACAATTCTCACTTTTTTCACAATTGCGATTTTGTATATCGCAATTCTCACTTTTTTTTTATAACTGCGAGTTTGTATCTTACAATTTTCACTTTTTTCACAATTTTGAGTTTGTATCTCGGAAATCTCACTTTTTTTTTTCCAACTGCGAGTTTGTATCTCGCAATTCTCACTTTTTTCTCAGAATTGCGAGTTTATATCTCGCAATTCTCACTTTTTTCACAATTGCGATTTTGTATTTCGCAATTCTCACTTTTTTCACAATTGCGATTTTGTATATCGCAATTCTCACTTTTTTTTTTACAACTGCGAGTTTGTATCTCACAATTCTCACTTTTTTCTCAGAATTGCGAGTTTGTACCTCGCAGTTCTCACTTCTTCACATTTACGAGTTTATATCTCGCAGTTCTGACTTTTTTTTACAACTGTGAGTTTGTATCTCTCAATTCTCACTTTTATCACAATTGCGAGTTTATATCTCACAATTCTCACTTATTTCTCACAGTTGAGTTTATATCTTGCAATTTTGACTTTTTTCCACAACTGCGAGTTTGTCTCTCTCAGTTCTCATTTATTTCTCAGAATTGTGAGTTTGCATCTCACAATTCTCACTTTTTTTTACAACTGCTAGTTTATATCTCGCTATTCTGACTTTTTTCACAACTGCAAGTTTGTATCTCACAGTTCTCACTTATTTTCTTTTTTCTCACAACTGAGTTTATATATCGCAATTCTAACTTTTTTGTCACAGTTGAGTTTATATCTTGCAATTCTGACTTTTTTTTTCCACAACTGAGAGTTTGTATCTCTCAATTCTTACTTATTTCTCAGAATTGCGAGTTTGTATCTCGCAGTTCTCACTTTTTTGTCACAATTGAGTTCATATCTTGCAATTCTCACTTTTTTCTCAGAATTGCTAGTTTGTATTTCGCAATTCTCACTTTTTTCGCAACTGAGAGTTTATATCTCGCAATTCTCACTTCTTTCCCAGAACTGCAAGTTTGCATCTCGCAATTCTCACTTTTTCTCAAAATTGAGAGGTTATATCTCGCAATTCTGACTTTTTTTCTCAAAATTGTGATATATGAACTCGCAATTGCGAGTTATAATGTCCAATTCTGTGGGAGGAAACTGAGATAAAAGTCAGAATTGCAAGTTTGTATCACACAATTCAGAAAAAATTGAAAGTCAGAATTGTGAGTCACGATTACCTTTTTTTTTTTTTAGTTACTATTTATGACCCTAAAATTCAAAAGTTCAACATATGAGGGCAAAAATGCTTCTGTATGTTTTTTTGTTTTTGTTTTACATCATTTTATATTGTTTAGCAATATCACATGAGCAAGATTTACTGAATTTAACTAATTACTAACTACTAAGTGATATATAGCATATAGAACCAAGCACACTGATTACGATCAAGCACACTGAACTTGACTTCCACCTGATTAAACCCAACAAACTGTTACACTTCAAATAATTCACCATACTCAGATTTGCCACACATACAACATTTGTTCAGTTTATAAAGTCTTAACAAAGAAAAGCCTACTGTGCCAAATTATACAGCTGTTTAAACATCAACACAGCCTTCCTCAATCCCTTATCACTTGCTCTATAATAATTAGAATTTATCTTACTTACCACCCTTCACTGATGTGACAATTTTTGTCGTCAATATTTTCTCTTGGAAGAAATCTCTCCTCTGTTTAGACACAATGAAGTGTTTAGACTGTTGTTATTGTGTCAAAAACAGAACGACCACCCCCTTCAATCAAAGCGATGCCTGATTAGCGTGAGCACACAGAGGAGGGGAAAGCCATATGGAGGATAAGAAGCCAATGGACATATAAAGGGAATTCACTCGGGACTGCTGTCACATGGTCCAAGCACTCGGGGCAAGTGCCGAGGGGACAGATTAATCCTATTGTCCCTGTGGATGCAAAACAGAAAAGACGGTTACATTTGAGAATTTCCACAATTTTGCAACATATAATATTTTAGGAATGAGACTGTAATGTTGAAATATTTCAGATTCATGTAGAATACTCACAGAAAGAGGTCATGATCTCATTACCCCATCACAAACTGAACAATATTAGCATGTGCACTGAAAGCAGACGGGTGCCGAAGAGCCCTCTGGTGCATAGTAATGGATATATTATGCAGAGATGAAAACCTCAAGATCTGAACAAGACTACATTATTCGGTGAAATGCATCAATTTTTCAATTCCATTTGGTGCTTCTACTGGTACAGAAATTACACTTGCTGATTATGTAAAAATACATTAATTTAAAAATGTTTATTGGGCTTTAATATTGGAATAAATAAAATTCCAAAACCCTCCTTTCTACAGATCCTGTTTATGAATTGCAGGTGCGGAAACCAATGTCACCACCTGGCAGAGAAAGATTCCAAGAAAAGTTTCTAGGAAGGTGTCGTGCTGGAAATGAAAATCAAATTCAAGATCTGTTCAGTGGACAATCATTCCAGAGCACGCTTTGAGCAAACAGGGCAACGTTTCAACATGTAGCTCATACATACCATAGTGGATGGGCTGGAGGGACTAAACAGTGGGAGCTCATCCTCAATACATCTGACGAGATTTCCACCCGGCTTGACTTAGGGACCTAATGTACTTAAAATGCAATTTGTCAGTAGGCAGACACCTTCTTATCTAAAGGAACCACCAGCACGCTAAAAACAGGAACAAATCCCTAGAAGAAAGTAAGGGTTAAGCATTTTGCTCAAGGACACAGTGGTGAAAGGTGATCGCCGTAACTCTTGGTTCACACATCACACCTAGCAGGCTTTGAGCCTACAACCTTTGGGTGAGCGGGTTAGATCTTTAACCGTCAAGCTTTCACCTTTTGAACTTTTGCCTGAACTGAAACGTTAAATAACACTGACGGAAAACTACATCTACTCAGGCCGCTCCAAACCCTTCAACAGAATTGCATTTTCCTCACACAAATCAGAAATCTTAAAATACAAATCATGAGTTATAACTGTCCCATGTAAGAAAGAACGTCATACGGGTTTGGAACGACATGAGCATGAGTAAAAGATTTTTATTGTTAAAACCTACCCTACAACAATTCACATATTCATTGCAACTCAAATTAACTGATTGATGCTGTGCATTTACAGTAAATGAATGAACCTGGCCGTCTCGCTCATCACAGCTGCGCTCGTGTGTCGTTGTTGACTGGTTGTGCATTTGAAGGATCCTTTATGTAAGGTGGCACACACCATTCCGCCAGCCTGCTTGAACAGATGCACGACACAGACTGGCTGTATGATATAATGGCAGAAGTATCTGAAGAATGGTATTTGGATTTAAATCAACAGCCTTAGGCGAGGCACGGGAACATCTTGGGCCTCTTCTGTAAACATAAGGCCCCACTCCAGAAGGAAAGCAGAGATAATGCCACATGAAGAGCTGTAAAAAGAGGATGCACATTCATTTCATTTGTGGTTAGACTGAGAATGTCAATATTTTAGGTATGATGAGAGCAGCGCATTATGGGTCACGCTATTCAAACAAAACATTTCTGGGGAAACTACAGAACACAAGAATGAGAGACACATGCCTCCTTATGAGTGGGTGGATGATTGACATGACAGAGAAGGGATATAGTAGATGTCTGTACAATTGGATTGTACAATTAATTTAATAACTGATATTAAATTAAAATTACAAGTGCTGCAATTTACTAATCATGAAAAGTGGCAAGTATAGTTACATTAACTATACAGTGTTTTCACAGCGCGTCATCAATCAGCCGAACAAACCGAACAAAACTTGCATATTTTGCTTGATTATTGAAGAGTGCAAAAGACTGTCTGAGGAAAGAAGGCATTTGTGGTTTGGCCAAACTGAACCAGGATTTCCAGGGCAAAAATACTGACAACATTCAAGTTTGTTCTTTTCATTTCTGATCAGGTATGTGAAATATTAGGCTAATATCTTAATCAGTACTGCTTGTACATATCTTTACCACCTATTAACTTTAGTTTGTCAAAATTTCCTGCTTACTAAGTCCTTCTCTATATGATTTAGCAGAATTTCCAATGCTGTTGTTTACATCGGAGTATCACAAATACGGCCGCGCATCCGGGTAACTGACCAAACTGTGACGCAAGTGCAAACCCTTTATATTAATGGAACTATTTAAAAATATCTATATCAAAAAACAGTTACATTTAGTAAAATTAATTGACAAAATGCCAAAAAATTAAATTAAATTTAAAATTATCTTATAAAAACAAAAGCCAATATATAAATAGCATTAAACTAACACGTTAATTATCACACAGCCTTATGACACATCAAAGTACAAATGCAAAAAATAGGGCTAAAAGTACATTTTTGAACATGCTCTCAAAAGATAACTTCGCAAATCTGAGTACATGCATCGAAAATAAGAAAACGTTTAGACGGAAAACAATGCCTAAAGCTTGCCTGCAACAGAAGGCCTCACTCGATTCAGTCAATGGCTAATAGACTGTTTTCGGGTTAACCTAATTTTTAGAGTAAATTAGTTTAATACACGAGTATATATGAGGTGCGTTATTTTCTTCTACCTCCCTTCTGAAGCTGCTGCTACTGTAGTTTACTTGTGGGCCATCCGTAAGTAACGTTGGCATGATGACTGTAATGATGGCTGCTTTTGAAACTCTGCTTCATGAATCTTCGAAACGTTTGTAAATCATTTGTTTGGAAATAGTGGTTCGGAAGTCACGTGATTTCAATGAACAAGAAACGTCAAAACAAAATCTCGAATCAGTTGTATCAGTTTGTAGACATTTTTAACGAGACATTTGTGTCATTAAGCTCTCCATAAAACAAACATAAGTCCTGCTAATTAATATTAATTATTTAAAAAAAACATATTATACAGACACTTCATATTTAATGGTATTTTATTATTGCAATGGCATTATTTTGTTTGTTTGTTTATTTATTTATTATTTTTATTTGTATTTTGTTAGTTTATTTATTTATTTATTTATTTATTGCAGTTTTGTTGTATTTACACAGTTTTTAACAGCAGGTGTCACCAGCGTCTGGTGTTTCAAATCATAGACATAATAAATTAAAGAAATATTTATTATGTCTATGTTTCAAACTGTGAAGCGTTTTGCGAGGCAATTTAAATTTAAATTAAATTGATTCGAAGCTTCGAAAATGTTCGCTTCTCCCATTTCTAGCGTGTGGTGTGTCGAGCGTTCGAAAGAGTAAATCATTTTGCGAAATAACTGGATCAGTTGATTCGAAGCTTCGAAAAGGCTCGTTTGTTCCTTCACTATTGTACAGTGGTTAGCTTCGTAAACCAACGTGTTTTAAAACCATGAATCGATTCCCTGATTCACTTTCATGTACTACTGACTCATATTTGTTCATGGAATCCATTGACAATTAAAATGACGCGCGTTATTAAAACTACATAAATTATGAATACATATATTTTTTTAATCTATCTATCTATCTATCTATCTATCTATCTATCTATCTATATGTCTGTCTGCCAGTGATGGATAAGTCCGTGAATCTACCAGATTACCATGGTAATTTTCTGCAAGGGGTTAGTACACTGTGAAAAATACGTTCTGCTTCAGAAGATGTGCCAGCCATGCTTTCACATCATTTATTACAGTAGGTCTATTTTCTGCCTGGCAAAATGTTCCCATGTCTTTCACACATTTATTTTCGTACTAGTACATTCCGCTGTTCCTGCCGACAAATTACTTCTTTCTGAGAAAGAAGCCCATTTTATCTGACAACATGACAGGGTAAACTACCGACAGCTCAGACGTCTCCAAGCAAGGCAGTAAATGATTCGCTTTGAGTTAAGTAAAAATGATGTTCTGTCAACCGAAGTAATACAACAATTTCAAGCCAAGTAAATATTACTTGTTCATTCAATCATTCATTCATTAATTCGGTCGTTCATTCATTTGTTTGGTAAGAAGCAGCACGTAAAAGCAGTTTAAGGTTATTCATTTATTTATTTATTTGCATGCTATTTTTACTCTGCCAATTCTAATTGAAAGCAAAATAAAACCAAATGTTTCCACTATGACAAAGTGACTCCAAGCATGCACATTTGATGTCATTTTTGCACCTTTCTCACTCCTCAACAGGCGGTGGCAGTAGTACACTTCCAGTACAACAAGAAAAAAAAAACAATGCGAACCCTAGAAAACGTCTAATATACACAGGCATAGATATGGGCTGATCGTGGATATATTTTGTATTCCTGCGTGCGTATCTTTAATGACCTTTAATCAGTTTCAGAAACCGCTTTTAAAATGTAATGTATCGACTTATTTCATAGTTTATCTTATTGTGTAACTGCACTCTTTGTAAACAAGCCGTTGTTACGTATGATAGATTGTAATGCAGCAATGTTTCATTTCTTATGCCGGAAATCTATGTATAGAGCAGCTATTAAATGCAAACATGTGGTCCAAAAGGAAGCACTTCTAAAAAGAAACCCAATGCACGGAACATGGAGGAGGTCTTTCAACGCTGAACATGTAATATGTCCTCAATATTATCACATTAAACCCCCTAGAGTGTAAAACTAGTCCAGACATGATATTTACTCACAGTGAGTTAACATATGAAAGCAGTCAATTGCTGTCACTCATTTGCATCTATTTTTTTCTTCTTCACAGACTTGTTTTGAATCAAGAGCACTTCCTATAGTTCATCATCTCAAGTACATATGTGACCTTCCTGAAAACCACAGGTTTCCCATGGGAAAGTTTCCCAAAGTCCTGGAGAGTCTACTCAGAGATCAAGTCATAACAGATAAACAGGTTGGAAATGATTAGTGAATCTGCAACTTATATTAACACGCACATAACATACAAAGCCAGGTTTAATATGCTTTAAATGTTACTGTCTTATAGGTGTGGGCCCCTAAGATTGCCTCCACAGAGCTTCTGGGATGTGTGCATACTGAGGAGTACCTGTCCAACTTTATTAGCGGAAACATCAGTGAGAAAGATCAGAGACGAACCGGATTCCAGTGGAGTTCTGGTTTAGTGCAACGCTGCAGATATGAAACAGGTATGTTATTTAGTATGTGCATCAAGTCAAGATGTGAAGTGAATCATCTAGGTCATATTTTACCCAAAAATCAAAATCAAAATATGGGGGAAAATTGCATAATGAAAATGAAGCCTAATTGAGGTTACTATAGTGTTGTTTTAGTATTATTTATATGCCTTTATAGTATTTATTAATATTTTAAATTAGCTTAATATCTAATAAAAACTTTTTGTTATTATTTTAATTTACTTTTTATTTTTTTAATTATGATATATATATTACATATACAATATTAAATTTGATATTCAATTTAAATTTTAGTGTGTGTGTGTGTATATATATATATATATATATATATATATATATATATATATATATATATATATATATTTTTTTTTTTTTTTTTTTTTTTTTTTTTTTTTTCATTTGTAGTAATGTTAAAATTTTTTATTTGTAATATTTTACAACGCTAAACAACTATTACAATGAGCTTAAATGTTACAATAAATATTACCATGAGATACATAAAATTACATTTTATCTTAAAATAATACCTGATTTTGTATTCACATTTTTTGCATCACACTACAGACCTGATTTATGAAAATAATGTTAAAATCAAAAATGTTAGTACTCATTACAACACTTTTCTTATTAAAATAAGCTTAAATTGTAATTCATTACAATAAATATTACTATAAATATTACTATGAAATACATTTACGATTACATTTTATCTTTAAATAATACCTATTTTTTATTCTAATTTTTTGCATAACACTACAGACCTGATTTGTTATGAAAATAATGCCACAGTGGAAAAAGGCTTTATTTTTGTATGCAAAACAGAATTTCTTTTTTGTTTGCATAGTGCACTAATGCAGAGCTATTGAGGTTTTTAAAAACTATAATATATTATTCTGTTTCCCCCTTTGTAATGTAATGTATTTCTCTCATGTGAGATGTGGTGCAGGTGGCACCGTGCTGGCAGGAGAAATCGCCCTGCAGAGGGGACTGGCGTGCAGTACAGCCGGAGGGACCCATCATGCCTTTCCCAGCTACGGCTCAGGTTTCTGTCTGCTCAATGACCTGGCTGTGGCTGCCAAACACTTGATGGGTGAGTCCACATTCAGGAGGAAGATTCTCATCGTGGATTTGGATGTACATCAGGTACATGACTTCCAACCTTTTACTCTTTGGTTTTATTTTTGAGGAAGAAATATTTAATAATAGTGGATGAATCATTTACATCTGAACATCTGAAACTGAAAAAGCAACTTCTGTACTGACCAAATCACTGTTGCTTTCCTGAATAATGTATAATAATAATGAATAATAATGTTTCTCTGTTCACTAGGGTGATGGCACAGCATTCATATTTAAGGACGAACCCAATGTTTTCACCTTCTCAGTGCATTGTGGGAAAAACTTTCCTGTGCGAAAGCAGCAGAGTGACCTAGATGTCAGTTTGGAAGATGGCACTGAAGACAAAGAGTATTTTTCCAAAGGTATTTCACTCATTTTGCATACACAAAACATACAGCTGAGGTCAAAAGTTTAAATACACCTTGCAGAATCTGCAAAATGTTAATTATTTTACCACAATAAGAAGGATCATAAAAAACGCATGGTATTTTTTTTATTTAGTACTGACCTGAAGAAGATATTTCACATAAAAGTTGTTTACATATAGTCCACAAGGGAATATAATAGTTGAATTTATAAAAATTACCCTGTTCAAAGTATTCCACATGCTTGATTGTTAATACTGTGATGTTAACTGAATGATCCACAGCTGTTTAGTGTTTAGTTTTTGTTTAGTTCATGAGCCCCTAGGTTGTCCTGAACGGTTAAACTGTCTGCTGTTCTTCAGAAAAATCCTTCAGATCCCACATGTTCTTTGTTTTTTCAGCATTTTTGTGTATTTGAACCCTTTTCAACAATGACTGTATTATTTTGAGATCCATCTTTTTACACTGAGGACAACTGAGGGACTCATATGCAAGTATTACAGAAGGTTCAAATGCTCATTGATGCTCCAAAAAGAAAAATGAAGCATTAAATGCCAGGGGTGAAAACTTTTGAACTGAATGAAGATGTGTACATTTTTCTTAATTTGCCTAAATATCATATTTTTTTCCATTTAGTACTGCCCTTCAGAAGCTACAGAAGATCCTTACATGTTTCCCAGAAGACAAAATAAGTTAAATTTACCCTGATCTTCAAATTTCCAAAAGTTTTCACCCCCCGCTCTTAATGCATTGTGTAAATAATTTCAATAAATCTAGATGAGTTTGATTCTTAATCAAAAGTGATTTGGAGAAATTTAGCATTACATCACTTGCTCTGCAGTGAATGGGTGCCGTCAGAATGAGAGTCCAAACAGCTGATAAAAACATCACAGCAATCCAGAAGAAATCTACACGACTCCAGTCCATCAACTGTCTTGTGAAGCGAAAAGCAGTGTTTATAAGACACAAATTCATCATTATGGCATTTTAACTTTAAATTCTCTGGCCAAAAAATGAGTCCATAATCCATAATAACACCTCCTAAAGTGAAAATGTCCATCCCACATGTCCTCTCACATAAAAATCCATTGACATATTTGTTTAAAACTGTTTTGAACCGTTTTCACTCTTCTGACTCAATATTATGGATAGAGGACATTCATTGTATTTCATTGTATTGTATTTTAGCTGGAAACAATGATTTGAAGTTAAAAATGTCTTAAAGATGGACTTGTTTCTTACAAACACAGAGCTTTTCACTTCACAAGATGTTAACTGATCAACAGAGTCATGTTGTAGCTTACTGTGATGTTTTTATCAGTTGTTTGGACTGTCATTCTGACGGCACCCATTCACCGCAAAGGATCCATTAATGAGCAAGTGATGTAGTGCTGAATTTCTCCAAATTTCTTCCCCTACTCCTTTAAATAAGCTTATGTGTGGTACTATGGTAAAATGCATTAAGTCATTTCCTGTGCAGTCCAGGAACACTTTCCTTGGATACTGGAGACATTCCGGCCGGATCTAGTGCTGTATGATTCTGGAGTGGATCCACACTGGGAGGATGAACTTGGAAGACTTCGTCTTACAGATGAAGGTGAATGCTTTCACTCTGTATCATATATTTTAAAATCAAAGCAGTTTTCTATGTAATTGACCCTTCAATGTCTTTGTGCGTTTTACTCGACATAGGACTTTACCAGAGGGATCTTTATGTACTTCAGACAGTCATTAAAAAGGGCATCCCTGTGGCTACTGTCATTGGAGGAGGCTATTCCAGAGATATTGATCGACTGGCACGCAGGCACTCAATAATTCACAGAGCTGCATCAAAGGTGAGGTCACAGAATTCGTAATGAAAGTAACATGGTATTTCACAGACCTGCGTGAATTGAACACGGATGTTATTGGTTGCCTTGTACCAATTTAATCTATATATTTATTGATTTTAATTTAATTATTGGGTATTTTATTATTCATTATTAATTTTACTGACAATTGTTTTTATTCTTTATTGTTTTGCTATGATCCTTATATATATATACACAGTATATATATTTTTTCCTTCTTCAAATAAACAGCAGTATTGCACTCTCAGATGTTTTATATGATTTTATTGGTTCTCATTTCTCCATTTAGGTTTGGAGAGAACATGGACTTTAACTCCAGGATGGAAATGGACAGCAGGTGCTAAACAAGATCATTTGGTACTGAGAGGGACCATATGAATGTTATGCAGTGCCATAGCCATTGTATGCAACAGATTTTATGAATAAAATGGCATATTTATTTCAAACAATCCTTATTCTTTTTTTTATTATTATTATTGTTTTTATTATTATTCCTTATAAATGGTTGGGTCCTGCAAAGAAAAACCTTACTTGTCTGTTAAAAATACTCTTGGCTCATTGTTATTAGTAGTTGTAGTAGTAGTAAAATAGTCCAGTAGATCAGACAAAAACAGTGATTTTATTATACTATTTATTAATGATAAAAATAATTTAAATAATTCTTAATAATGCATTTTCTTATAAACTATGTTTAACAAAGTACAGAATTAATTACTAGTCTGTAATTAATTATATACCTTGATTTAATTACAGATTAAAAATTAATTTGAGCCAGCGTTCAAATAAAAACAGCTAAATGCTTTTATAATATAATATTCATATAGAAATTGTGTTTCATAAAGTAGAGATTTAATAGTGCTAATATTTTTTTGGCTTATACTTCTTTAAAGGGATAGTTCACCCAAAAATTTAAAATTCTCCATTATTTGCCCACTCTCAAGACGTCCTAGGTGTATATAACTTTCTTCTTTCAGATGAATATAAGAGTTATAATTAAAAAAAAAAATGTCCTGGCTCTTCCAAGATTTGTAATGGCAGTGAATGGGTGTTGAGATTTTGATGTTCAATAAAGTGCATAAACCCATCATAAAAAGTGCTCCACACAGCTCTTTGGAGTTAATAAAGGCCTTCTGAAGTGAATTGATGTGTTTGTGTGAGAATAATATCCATATTTAAAATTTTATAAACTGTAATCTCTAGCTTCCGTTAACTGTAGGACGTAGGCGATAGCGGTGACGAACGCAGAAACACATAGGAGAGAGCAAAACAAAATATCACAAAATTAGTACAAAACAAGGAGGATTTCGACATAAGCCAAGTGGAGGATTTCGACATAAGCCAAGTGCAGACTGGTTTTCCTTTGCTTCAAACAAAACTTGGTTCTCACAAGACTAGCATGCGTGAATGCGGGTACGACAGTTGGCGAAGCTAGAGATTATGCTTTTTGAATGCTATTTGAGCATAAGAAACAACATTCATAGGGCAGTTTATTTCAGAGTGTTGCTGATTTGCATATTGCATACGCATACACAAACACATTGATTCTCTTCGAAAGTCCCTTAAGAGCTGTGTGGAGTACTTTTTATGATGGATTTATGCACTTTTTTTTGCTTCAGAATCTCAACACCCATTTACTGCCATTTTAAAACTTTGAAGAGCCAGGACATCTTTTAATATAAAACTGATTGCATTCGTCTGAAAGCAGAAAATCATATACACCCAGGATGGCTTTAGTGAATTATCCCTTTAAGAAAAACATACTATAACTAGAACTTTGACCTTTTTCACTACAAAGTTTGTTTATGTTTTATAGAAAAATGTCAGATGATTTCGATTTAAGCCAAGAGGAGACTGGTTTACCTTTGCTGTAAACAAAACTTGATTATCATGAGACTAGCATATTCTCACTCTACGCCTACGTCATCACTGGAACGCCACTCTCGTGAACATATGACAATTATCAGAAGTTTGAGATTATATAGTTAAAAAGTTAAATATGCATATTTTGTCTTACACAAATGCATCAATTCACTTCAGAAGGCTTTTATTAACCCCTCAGAGCCATGTGGAGCACTTTTTATGATGGATGGATGCACTTTATTGGACTTTAAAATCTCAACACCCATTCACTACCATTATAAAGCCTGGAAGAGCCAAGACATTTTTTAATATAACTAATTGTATTCGTATGAAAGAAAAATAGTCATATACACCTAGGATGGTTTGAAGGTGAGTAAATCATGCTGTAATTTTCATTTTTGGGTGAACTATCCCTTTAAGAAAAACATGCCATAAGTAACTAGAACTTTGACCTTTTCCCACTATACAGACATGAATTTGCACCAGTAGGTCAGATAAAACTAAATACAGTGCTTTTATTATATTTAAGTCAAAAATACACATAAAAATGGTTCAAGTTCAAAGGAAAATTTAAGACCTTTGCTGTGACATATTGACACGGTCAATTCACACCAATACAAACACACGATTTACAACACCGGCACAAACATGTTTCAGTTGTTCAAGTTTTCAAGATGGGAATTCATCATGTGCAATCGATTAACAAGCAGTCCACTAGTTAAAATCTTGTTTAAAAGCTTCGGACCACAACACAACGGCTAATACTAACCACATAACAACACAACACCTACACGGACAAACTCCTGAAGAGCGTTCGATAAAAAAACGCTAGTTATGTGCTCACATCGTTTGGTTCAGAAAAAAGATGTGCTATGCTTTCGGTTTCAGGCAGGCATTGCTTAAGACAGTTAACAGTGATACACCATTAAAATCAGTGCAAGTTAAGTCAATTCAATTTTTAAATCAAAACTTAAGACGTCACAAAGAAATGGAGACTAAAGCTAAATTTAAAATAGCAACGACTAGCTTTAGCGTTACGACTTGTGAGAGCATCAATACCTTGCTTGTTATTGCCATTGATACTGAACAGCTAATGTTTAATATTAGCTCTCTGGTCCCAATACTTAAAATCTCAAAGTAAAACAGAGTAAAACAGACATTTAAAAGGAGATTTAAACCTTCCAGACGTGGACCTTCTCAGCCACCACGCACCAATTAGCATGGTCCAAATAAGTGTGCAGAACGTGGAGCTCATCAACATGGTTTTGGATCAACTGTGTCAGTTCTCCTTCCCTGAATACATGGTAGTATCTCAGACAAGAGTCCTTTGGCTGTTCAACACTACGTCCATTCGTCCCATCGCTTTCCAGAAGGGACGCCGTGCTCTCCTGCCTCTGCAAGGGCTCTCGTAACCTCGATGTACCATCTACCTCCATGTGTCCTTCAAGAGTTGACTGATCCCTCTGGTAGGACACCAAGTCAGGCAGTGGTACTGAGGAACAATCATGGACGAGCTCCACAGGAGCAGTCTCATTTCCATTTCTAGACCTTCTGTTGTCCTGTTTATGGACTTGTTCATTAGGATCTGAGATGAAGACATCTTCTTCTAGACTGGTTCTGGAAGAAGATGAAAAGAGGCTGGACATCTGCCTGATTAGACCTCTACTGCTAGCTCGCCGGCTTCTGCTCTCCGGTGCTTCATCGACAGGGGTTTGTAAAGTGCTGGAAAAGGAACGGGACACGGTCAGGCTGGTGAAGTCCAGCACTGAATCCAAAGATCTGGAGAAGAACCAAAGCCTTTGTTGCTTCTGCTGGCCGGGGCTGATCAAGTCGCCCTCATCCACCATGGAGGATGTGCTTTTCACTTTCCTGTGCTTGTCGCTGGTAGCGGTGTCGTCGCTGACGCTTTGGGTTCCGTCGCCTCGCTGTGTGAGGGCGGGAGATGAAGGGGGATTGGGGTTCCAGGGAACGAAGATGTCCTGCTTCTCAAATTTGCGCCTCTTCTGCTCCATGGCCCAGACGTAAATCATGATCCGGCCTCCCACACGCAGGGTGCGCGCCATCTCTTTTATTGCTCGGATACGCCGCTCTTTGGTGGACATGTGGTGGATGACTATGTAATTGAAAGAAATTGTATTCATAAGTCATTCAAGTAATTTTAAGAAATAGTTTATAACTAGATGAGTAAAGTTTGCGAACAAACTTTGAAGTTGGCTTGAAAAAGCCTCGACTGAAAGTTTGAAGCAGTTGTAAAAGCTTGACCTTTGAAAGTTTAGATAGATTCGATGATTTAACTTGTTGCTAGCATTAATAACATGTTGTTAACATGTTGCCAACATGTTGCAAGTATGTTTTTTAGCATTATAAGCATATGTTGTTACCATGTTGCTAATATGATTAGCATTTTGCTAGCATGTTTAACATGATTAGCATTTTGCTAACGTTTTTAACATGTTGCTAACATTTTGCTAAGATGTTTTAACAATTAGTTGCAATCACATTTTGTTTCATGGCATTATTCATGTTTACTGCTACTCTTTTGTTAGCATGTCTTAACATGATTAGCATGTTGCTAATATGTTTTAACATTTTGCTAACATGTTTTCAACATGTTGCTAGCATGTTGTTACCGTAATTAGCATGTAGCTACCATTTTGCTAGCATGTCTTAATATGATTACCATGTTGCTAACGTTTTAGCATATTGCTAACATGTTTTAGCATGTTTTAACAATTGTAATGTTGTTAGCATGTTAACACATTTTTAACATTATTAGCATTTTACTAACATGCTTTTAACTTGTTAACATGTTGCAATCACATTTTGTTTTGTTACATGTTCATGTTTGCTTTATTACTTTGGTTTAATTGCCATCATGCTAGTATGATTAGCATGCTGCTAACATATTTTTTAACACGATCAGCGTGTTGTTAACATGTTGTTAATATGATTAGCATTTTGCTAACATGCTTAACATATTATGCTGATTGCATGATTAGCATGTTGGTAGCATTTTGCTGGCATGTTAACATTTGTAACATTATTAACATTTTGCGTTTAACGCAATTGCGTTAAATTGCGTTTAACATTTGTAACATTATTAACTAACATGCGTTTAACTTGTTTTTAGCATGATTAGCATTTTGTTAACATGTTGTTAGTATTTTTCCTAACATTATTAGCATGTTGTTACCATGTTGTTAATATGATTAGCATTTTGCTAACATGCTTAACATGTTATGTTGGTAGCATAATTAATATGTTGTTAGCATGTTGCTAATGTGTTTTTAGCATGATTAACATGTTGCTAGCATAATTAGCATGTTGGTAACATTTTTGCTAGAATGTTTAATCATGTTGCTAGCATGTTTTAACATAGTTAGAATGTTTGCTAACATGTTTTAACATTTTGCTAACATTTCTAACATGATTAGCATGTTTTAAAAGTGTTACTAGCATAATTATTAGCATGTTAGCATTTGCTAGCAAGTTTTAACATGTTGCTAGAATGTTTATTAAATAATTAGCATGTTGCTATTGTTTTAACAATTAAAATGTTAACATGTTTTAACATTTGTTAATATTTTTAACATGCTTAACATATTAGCATGTTGTTTGTTTTAGCATGATAAACAGCATGTTTTAACATTAGCATGTTACTAGCATGATTTAACATTAGCATGTTACTAGCATGATTTAACATGTTAATTGCATGATAAACAGGTTACTAGCATGATTAGCATGTTTTAACATGATGCTAGTATGCTGCTAACATGTTTTTAGCATGATTAACATATTGTTGTTGTTAGTATGTTTTTAGCATGAAGCTAGTATGTTTCTAACATAAAATGTTAACATGTTACAATGTTTTTGACATGATTACCATATTTACAACATGATTAACATGTTTAACATGTTCCTAGCATCTTTCTTGCACAATCAGCATGTTGTTTAATTAACAATAATTATAATTATTAAGTTTTAAAATTCAAAATTAAATTTATTACTTTATGCAGCACCATAAACTTTTTATCATTTATAGTTAAATTATATGCATGCGCACACACACACACACACACACACACACACACTCTTCAACAAAACTTAATTATAATAATATTTTTTTTATATTTTTTATTCAAATATTATTTAATTTTAAAAGTAATATATTGATTCTGTGAGTCAAAATTGTCTCAATTCAATAATGTCTAAAATCAAACAAATCATACATATTATTATATATAATATTAATATATATATTATATACATGAAATTTTAAATTTAGGTTGAACTATCCCTTTAGGAAATACAGTTTCCTATGTAGGACAAATCTCTGAACAATATAAACCCAGAATGAATGCAGAAAGCCCAGCTCATAGCGGTGGGCTGTTTCCTGCATTTAGTGGGGGCTTTCAGAGTGTTTAAACCATTATGAGACTCTGATATCATCAATGGGCACATTAATCTTCTCTCTGAGGATTCACGAGGGGTTGCCAGGTGACCCAGCTGTACAGCCTGACAACAAATACTCCCAGGCCTCTTCCAAGAAGCACTAATCTCCCGTAGCCTAGTAACACCTCTTGTTTCCTCCACCTCATAAAGCTTAAATAAACCTATATATACGCTCCATTTCAAGTTAATGGCAGCACTACCAGCTGATTGAAATTAAATGGTTTGGTCATGGAAATACTAGTATGTTAATGTGGGTGTATAACATGAATTGTGCTCCTATGAATGTACATGTCCATAGATCATTATGCTAATGATCTCATGTCAGACCCACAATGCATGTTCCTTTTAAAGCAACATGACCTTTTTTACTGTTTCGATGAATTCTGCACTCAAATAAAAGGAAAGAAAAATCATTATTAAATTAAATGTGACTAACAAGGATGGGAATTGTATGGAAGCCCGTTTCCACCACTGGGGAAAAAAAAAAAAAAAAAAAAAACTGACTTTTTCTCTCAAATTCCAATTCTTTTTCTCAGAATTTTGAGATATAAACTCACAATTCTGATTTTATTTCTTTGAACTGCAAGTTCATGTCTCGCAATTCTGACTTTTTAACTCAGTTGCAAGTTTATCTCACAATTCTGAGAAAAAAAAAAAAAAAAAAAAAAAAAAACACAATTGCAAGATATATACTTGGAACTTGACTTTATAATGAATTTATATGAGTTGATATCTTACAATTCTGAGAAAAAAAGTCAGAATTGTGAGATGTATACTCGCAATTGCAAGAAAAAAGTCAGAATTGTGAGGTTAAAAATTCGCAATTATATTTATTTTTTTATTCAATAGCGTAAATGGGCTTAAGTGTGAATGATTTTCCGTTGTTGCATGCAACAATAAAAATCACAACCAGTGTAGACCATTCAAGAACAAATGACTCTAATGAGTTGATTCTTGTATGTGAATCATTTAAAAATATTCTTAAACTTATGCTTTGTTAATCTGAATTATTCTAATTCTGAATCCATTCTAATGACTGAATCAATCTGAACAGTTCTTCACTTGTTCACTGAAGTGAAAGTCAATTGTACAATAAAGCACTTCCTTATAAGTACTAAAAGAATCAATAATGGAATCATTAATGAACTGACTCATTAAGTGGAATCCGCATCAGAACCAGAATGAAATTGAATGTCAGTGTTATAGTCAAACTAAAACTATTTCTGTTGCTTGAAATAAAATAAACATAACTGAAATAAAATAAAATATTAAAATTTGAATTTCAGCTAGTTCAGTATAGTCAAAGCAACAATTTTCAATTTTATTTAGTTTAACTTAAAGTGCTAAAATAACAAACTAAAAGTTAATAAAAACTATATAGACATTAAAATATGAAGAGTTAATCTGCAAAAAACGATAACGCCAAGTTTTTTTTATTGCTTGCAAGGTTTTTTTATTATTTTACATGGTTTTGTGAAAACCGTTTACCTTTTATTTTCCTTTGACGTCCTGAAGGAGATATCACAGGTTCATCAAGTTCGAAATTATCCATTCTCGATCAGTTTTAGTCAGCTTGGACAAAACTCCTCTCAGTTAGCACATCTTTTCAAAGTGAAAGTAGCCTTGTCACCTGACCTGAATACAGCGTGCTGATTTGCTAAAATGGACTTATTGGCTTCTGTTCACAAACAAGAAGGGCACTTGTCGGCTTCTGTAGTAAAACATGAACTAGCAATGCCTTGGAAGTGGACAATATCGTCTTTTCTGACAAAACGCGTTTAGGGTTTAGTTCACGCTATGTGTGACCCTGGACCACAAAAACAGTCTTAAGTTGCACAGGTATATTTGTAGCAATAGCCAAAAATACACTGTATGGGACAAAATGATTGATTTTTCTTTTATGCCAAAAATCATTAGGATATTAAGCAAAGATCATGTTCCATGAACATATTTAGTAAATTTCCTATCGTAAATATATCAAAACTTAATTTGTAATTAAGTATTAATTTGTAAACTTAATTGTATTTCAGCCAAATATTGCCCTATCCTAATAAATCATACATTAACTGAAAGCTCATTTATTTAGCTTTTAGATTATGTATAAATCTCAATTTAAAAAAAATTGACCCTTATGACTGGTTTTCTGGTCCAGGGTCACATATGTGGAGACTAATGCACGGCAATCAGCTCTTCTTTTTTTTTTAAAGTGACGTTTACCGGTTTTTGCAAATAAACTCTTCATATCTATATATCTATATATCTATCTATCTATATCTATATATCTATATATATATATATATATATATATATATATATATATATAATAAAAAAGAGAGAGAGAGAGAGAGAGAGAGAGAGAGTGAAACTGAAATTATCTAAATGTTTTTTCACATGAAATAATATAAAAATTTATGTAAAAATTAATTTATTTAAATTTTACTGATTTAGTGAATTAGTATTGTCTCAATTCAATATTCCACATCAATACTGTTGATTGATAATAACAACAACAATAATAATATTAATAATAAAGACAATAATTATTATAATAATAATAATAATAATATCAACAACAATTACAGTATTTTTATAATATAAGAATAGCAAAAATTGCATTGTTTTCCAATGAAGAAATAAAATACAGGTTTAGAAGCTGTATAACTAGTAAACTAATAAAAAAATAAATAATAAAAATGACTAAACTACAGATTAAAATGATGAACGTTAAGATGTCAATGTTAAGATTACATGCCAAACTTGTATGCAATAAATTATATGAATAAAATGTAATTAGTCAAAATAATTTTTAATGTATAATATAATTGTTGAATTGTAAGAAGTAAAGAATGAACTACTAGTCTGCTGATATTACATTATTTTCAACAATTAAAAAATTAATTGAACATTAAAAGTTTTGAAATAATTATATAATAACCTCTCATATATAAAAGAATATATGTGATCCTGGACCACAAACCCAGTCATAAGGGTCCATTTTTTTTAAAAGCATCTTTCCATTGATTTATGATTTGTTAGAATAGGACGATATTTGACCGAGATACAACTATTTGAAAATATGGAATCTGAGGGTGCAAAAAAATCTAAATAGTGAGAAAATCACCTTTAAAGTTGTCTAAATCAAGTTCTTAGCAATGCATATTACTAATCAAAAATTAAGTTTTGATATATTTATGGTAGGAAATTTACTAAATATCTTCACTGAACATGATCTTTACTCAATATCCTAATGATTTTTGACATAAAAGAAAAATTGATCATTTTCACCCATACAATGTATTTTTGGCTACTGCTACAAATATACCGGTGCAACTTAAGGTTTTCTGGTCCAGGGTCATATATTATATACTGATTTGAATTCTAATTAAAAGAATCATTGTGATATTCAAATAACTGAATCATTGGATGGAATGTAAATGAGAATCAGAATGAATCCATCCAAATCTTTTAGATTATTTATTTGGATGCATTACCTGCAATGGAGAGCACTGCGTCAAAACAGCCATCTCTGTAGGGTAAACGCAGGCCATCGCAAAGCTGCACCTCGTGACCTCGACTCCATGCAGAGTCCACCAACGGCCGACACACGTCACAGCCCATCTTGAAGATATCTTCATTGATGTGCAGATATTTGCCATTGCCACATCCTGCAATATTAGAAAAAGTAATCAGTGCATGTTATATAAATGAACTCATAAAATGAATCAAAAGCATAAAATTGTTTTTCCCTCATGGATGATTCACAGGGCTGTTTTTCCATTGTCGTACTGTAATAACTTTGGTGCACATTCATCCTTATTAAACTTTAATATGAATAATTGCATTTCCTTTCAAACAGCAGCGAAGTAAATGCTGTCAGCTAAGTCTGTATGTGATAACAGGCCATTAATCATAGAGATTTTCCAACACAACAGAATAACAACAAGACTATTTTCAGAGCAGACGGAGTGCAAATCTTCCGAATGAAAACGTGACAATGGTTGTTTACAAAGAAAGCGTGACTTTAACACTGGTAAAAGCATATCGATCTTGCCGCTCGGAGAGTTTCAGTAATCGTTTGAGAGACATTAAAGACAGAACGCGAAGCCTTACCGACATCAGCCACGATGCTGCCGGGCTCCTGCTCTAGCAGGAACTGTTTGACCTTGGGCCAAGCTTTGTAGCGGCTGTCGTTGAAGTAGGGTGCGATCCTCTCGTACACGCTGTGAACATGGTCTCTCTCCAGCTGGCTGGCAGCCTCGTCCATGCTGCTCTCTATTAAACCCCACAGAGCATCTTCACCACTTAGCCAGACAGGAGACAGGAACAGAGAGGGAGGAGGAGAGACAAGAAATGAGACCTAAAGATTGAGTCGCCCTCTGCTTAATGCTTTGGTTTCACAGCCAGTTCTAAAAAAAAATGAATTCAATAGGAAATTTCGATTGGTTGCTTCTATACAGCAGTATGAGCTTGGAGGATATACCTGGGCGAATAACATAAAAACTGTCTAGAATTGTCATATTTCACCACAACAAAGGGAAGGGAAAAAAAATAAACAAACAAACAAACAAAAACACATTTTTAGGGCCCACGTTTTTTCCCCCATTCAATTTCACCTCATTCTAAAAATTAAATAAACGTACAACAAATCTTGACATATACCACTAACAAATGAACTTTTTAAGGTATGCAAATTTTATTAATGTTATTTCAAATCACTGTAACAGGATTGTTTGGATTATTGTGAAAAGACAGTAAATTTTGGGGGAAATGTGCTAAATATGTATAATTAATAGAAATAAATTAATAAATATTAACAAATTATATGCTATTTTTAACCAAGAAAATAAAAATTTATATATATATATATATATATATATATATATATATATATATATATATATATATATATATATATATATATATATATGCTTAATTGTCATAAAAATTATAAAGTAATAATTTACATAAATATCTTTATTATTTTAAAATAATGAATAACAAAAATTATTATTCTAAAAAGTGTTTATATACACATAATTTAATTTTAATGCCCTGAATACTTTTCTAATTAAAGAATAATTATTTGTATAATTATAAGTGTGTGTGTGTGTGTATATATATAAAAATTACATAAAATAAAAATAAAAATAAAATATTACATTAAATAAAATAATTTATATTTATGAATGTATTTAAGGAAAATGTTATATTTTACTAAAATAAGTGGAACATAAATTATATTTATTCTTTAAAATAATATATAGTAAAACAACAAAATAAAAATAATAAATATGATAAAATATTTATTTATATTTATGTATTTATATAAGTAAAATATTGTATTTTGCTTAAATAACTGGAACATAAATTTATTTTTTATTTATATCTATATTGTTTTAAAATTGTGTATATATATATATATATATATATATATATATATATATATATATATATCTACATATATATATAAATTATGTGTATATTCTATATATTGTACTTAAGTAGAACATAAATTATTATCTTTATTATTTTAAAATAACAGAAACATAAACAAAATAAAAACAATAAAATACTACTTCATAATTATGTATTTATACAAGTAAAAGTTTTACTTGAATAACTGAAACATAAATTATCTTTATTATTTTAAGATAATGATAAACAAATAATTCTAAAATGAAATAACTCAAAATATATTATATATAATTTGAATGCACTGAATACATTTTTAATTACTTTTAATTATAATCATTTAAAAAGTGTATGTGTATATTATATATAAATATATATGCACACACACACACCTATATAACTGTCATAAAAAATAAATTAGTAAATTAGTTAATAAAATAAACAGTATAATAATAATGATACTAATTATGAATATGATAATCTAAGCACCTCAAGTAAACTAATTGCATATACTCACAATGAGAACTACATGACTGACTGAATCTGAAGTGTTTCTAATTAATTCTTTGTTCCCCTCCTTTCCAGGTAAAATCATTTAGCAAATTGTTGCTCTTCTTCCACTTGACTGCAGCAGCACAGACAGATGAGGCTGTACGCCTCCTCACAGCTGCACATCACTTTCAAGACGTCCAATACAACAGCCTCATGCCTCAAAATCCACACACGCCTCTTCATCATTTCCCCACCTTCAAACACACACTACATCTTCCTCAACAGAGATATCTCAAACAAAGCTTTGAAGCAGAAACAGCCGGGGATTTCCATGATTGTATCACCGCAGACTGCAGCATAATTGAAATGCAGAGTGGACGGCGCTTTTCAAACTGCGCTGCCACCTCTGATCTGTTTTCAAAGCTTCGGCTGTCATATAACAGCTACTCTTGAAACAAAATGCGTCAGCTGTACAGGTAGTGCTTTATTTATTTATCGTCAAGTATGTGACCAATAACACCACATGAATTTGAAAAAGGTGTTGTGTTTAGCTGTAAAACTTGACTAATTGCCTTTCAGCTGCTTGAGTTGTTACGAGTGGAGAACTGAAGTTGTGGATCAATAAAAGAACATTTCGAAGCAAATCCACATTCGATGCTGATCTACTCTCCTGCATTTCAAACGACAACGTTCAGTCAATAATCTCATGGTCTGACCAGCGAATCGATGAGACTTTCATGTTGGCTGCCAGAAGGGTTTAGACAAGTCCGCAAAGCACGAATGCACTACAATGACCGTTTTATCCCATTTTCACTATTACTAAACAAATAACCAGAATCCATAAACAGTGGTTTTGGATTGTATAACAAAGCCATTGTGAATAAGCAATTGACCTTTTGGGAAATTTCAATGAAAACAAGATTATTTCATAATGCCTCAGTGGTTTGGAAAATGTAGTCTGCTGACTGTTATGTAAAAACTGAAAGGCTCTACAGCTGAATCACGTTGCCCTAAAGGGGAAACTCCACAGCTGAAATCACAGATGAGCTGTAACAGACAACACAGCAGCATGTGGGCTGATCGTATGTGTGCGACTTGACAGAAGGTGTGTGATGTGCTGGCCAAAATAAAGAAATGAAAACAGAAATGTACATTTCCAAGCCTGAAGATGGATATTTTTGGTAGCATCTTGCATAATTGATCTTTTAACGTTTTTGTAATGCACTTTAATGTGAACGGTTCATTGGTGGACGTTATTGCAATTGAAAAAAGAGAAAGAAATGTAGCCTTATATAACTAATGGATCCTCTGCAGTGAATGAGATTTGTCAGAATGAGAGTCCAAACAGCTTATAAAAACATGTTTGTAACAAACAAATCCATCATTAAGATGTTTTTAAACTTCATGAGACTGGAGTCGTTTGAATTACTTGTTGGAATACTGAAGTATTTTTTCACTCTCATTCTGACGGCACCCATTTACTGCAGAGGATTCATTGGTGAGTAGGTGATCTAGATTACTTGTGGGATGTGTTTCATGTCACTCGCGCAAATAAATTCATCGTATAATGCTCTCCTTCATTTTCTGAAACCACCAGACATGTGAAATCGAATTGTCAATAAGCTCTTTGCTGATTGGCTTGTGCAACAACACTTCATGGGAATTTGTTGAAACGCGACTGAGGCGTATATAACGTGTTAGCAGCAACCGCTGTGCACAATTTGTGTCGCCTTGTGCGAATTCGCATCTACTCTTGTCTTTGTGTTGACTTTGTACGTAATCTACTTATGATAATAATTAAACCTGCTTTTGGAGTGCACACACCATAAGGCTAAATTTGTTCTGAACAAACTACATCTCGGATGACCTGTGCCTAGGTACTTTTTTATCAAATTCTCTTTTTTGGGTGAATATATTCCCTCAAAAAAAAAAAAAAAAAAAAAAGGCAACGCAAAGTGCTAAAAGTTTTATTTAAGTTTTTATTTTAGTAAATTGTATGTAACGTTCATTTCTCGCCATCCAATCAATTCCAGATGGATAAAGTCAAGTCACACAAAGTTTTTTAAGGATAAGTTTACACAACAATTATTGTACTAAGAACTGAAAGTCTTTTCCTTTATGTTTTTAAAAAGACAACGTCGTCAAAACGATCCCCGTTCACACGGATCCGTAAAAATGACTCAAAATGCTGTATTATGCACGCCAGGCCAGTAGATGGCAATGTCACTTTGAGTCCAAACACTGCATGCCTGCACAGTTACATATTTCTATAGAATGAATACGTAATAAGCATGCACTTGATGTCACCGTTTCACAAATTCACGTTTTCATAATTTGCAAGGACATAACAATAGTATTATTTTCAAAAATGTGTACTTTGAAACCCGTTGTCAAAATTTTTTAGGCCCCTAAAATGGCAGTTTTGAGTAAATTGAACAGCCGAAATGCATAAAAATTTTTGAACCAAAAAAAAAAAAAAATAAAAAAAATCCATAAACTAGGGACCCAAGACTATGGAAGCACGTTTCCACCACAGAATAAAATAAAAAAAAAATAAATAAATAAAAAAATAAAAAAAAAAATGTAATTGTGACTTTTTATCTCACAATTATTTGTTTTTTTTTCTTAGAATTCTGAGGTATAAACTTGCAATTGTGAGTATTTAAGTCAGAATTGCAAGATATAAATTCACAATTCTGAGTTTTTTTTCTTGGAATTGTGTGACACAAACTCACAATTGCGAGAAATGGTCAGAATTGTGACATATAAACTCAGAACTCTGTTTATCTCGCAAATTTAGACTCCGTTTTTATCTTGCAATTTTGTGAAAAAAGTCAGAATTGCCCAGATATAAACTCAGCCTTGCAAATTATCAAGTCAAAATTCAGAAATACAAGAGAAAAAGTCAGAATTGAGGGATATGAACTCGCAATTGTGAGAAATAGTCAGAATTGCGAGATACAAACACAGTTCTCAGTTTATATCTTGCAATTACTTGCTTACAAAGTGAGAATCGTGGGATATGAAATCGCAATTGCGAGAAATAAAGTCAAAATTGCAAGATATAAACTCAGAACTGAAATAAAGTCAGAAATACAAGATATAAACTCAGAAGTGCATCTGTATCTCACAAATTCTGACTTTTTTCTTGCAATTCTGAGTTTATATCACAGTTCGGAGAAAAAAGTCAGAATTTCAAGTGTGTATCATCCAATTTTGGGGAAAAAAATCTGAACTGCAAGATATAAACTCAGAACTGAAATAAAGTTAGAATTGTGGGATATGAAATCGCAATTGTGAGAAATAAAGTCAGAATTGCAAAATTTTAACTCAGAACTGCATCTTTATCTTGCAAATTCTGATGTTTTTCTTGCAATTTTGAGAAAAAAGTTCAGAATTGCGAGATATAAACTCAGAACTGCATCTGTATCTCACAAATTCTGACTTGCAATTCTGAGTTCACATCTCAATTCTGAGAAAAAAAGAGTCAAAATTGCGAGATGTAAACTCGTAATTGCGAGAAAAACAAGTCAGAATTGTGAGAAAGAGTTGCAATTACCTTTTTTACTTCTTATTCAGTGGCAGAAATGGGCTTCCATAAAAGAAATATCTGGGACCCTTTTGACTTTGGCCAGCAAACAACCACAAGAAATCATCCATAACACCCTAGTAACCACACTGCAGCATTCACAGGCATTATGGTGATGAGTTTGGCATACAGGCAAGCATCACTCATATTTTTTTTTACAGGAAAAAAAAACAGCCTGTAGTTATTATGGTCATTTGTGGTCACAACAGATTCAAACGGGCCCTTCTGGAAACAAAATATAATAATAAATAACTGCAAGGGCTGCACTGATCCTCTCTCCTCTGCAAAATATCCCCACCACAATTGTTTTCTGAGAAGTCATTTTAGACTTGCGCTGGCTCTCTGGCCTTGAGAGTCTTGTCAACAAGCAAGCAATATTAAAGGTCGTCCAGCCCGCACCGCATCAAATAAAGAGATAGCGGACGGCGACCTTAGAAATGTCACCTCACTGAAAGATGTCAACTGCCTGGTGTCACTCCAACGCACCTTTAGAAAATATCAAACCTCTGTCAAAGCAAAAACGTGACTTTCCCGAGGCCTTCCGTTCGGAGCGCTACGATTTTATCTCCCTTCGGACCCTGCAGTCGGCTCCGTTCTGCTGAGAACTCTGAGGGTCCCTCATTACGAGACTATTTTAAGATCACACCCGCTGACAGAAGGATGGGAGAGAAACGCTACAGCATCATCGCCTCGCACAGCCCTGACAAGACTCAGATTGCATTCGACTGTCCTCTCAATTCATTAAAATGCTCAACTCGACAGGCGTTATATAAGCAGCTGCAAGCTGGATGTTGTGAGAATACTGAACAGCAGCATCTAAATTTAGAAACAAGCAATACCCGCCAGACCACTATTCTCTTACAGAAAAACAGAGGCTCTGACTCAGTACTAATGGAAACATGGAATGAACGATAAAGACTTTCATTGTTTAGTAATATATCCATTAATAGATTTACTACTTCTCACTACTCCATGCAAGTTTCCCACAACAGACTGAAATTAAATGGCTCTTTTAATAAATCTAAGCTTTAGTTTTTGTTATAAGAACTTAATAGTAGTATAGTATGCAGCAGACTAGTGTGTGTGTATGTGTATATATACAAAAGTTTTTGAAAAGTAAGATTTTTAGTGTTTTAAAGAAGTCTCTTCTGCACTCTAAGCCTACATTTATTTGATCCAAAGTACAGCAAAAGCAGTACATTAATAATATTTTTACTATTTAAAATAGCTGTTTTCTATTTGAATATATTTGAAACTGTAATTTATTCCTGTGATCAAAGCTACATTTTCAGCATCATTACTCCAGTCTTCAGTGTCCCATGACCCTTCAGAAATCATTCTAATATGCTGATTTGCTGTCCAATAAACATTTTTATTATTATTAGCAATATTTAAAACAGTTGAGAACATTTCTAAGGATTCTTTGATGAACAGAAAGATAAAAAAAATCAGAATTTATCTGAAATAAAAAGCTTTTGTGACATATATACTATACAATTTAAAAATGGAGTGAGTATTTTTTTTTTTTATTAAGCAAGGATGCTTTAAATTGATTAAAAAGTGATGATAAAGACATTTATAATGTTACAAAAGATTTCTATTTCAGATAAATGCTGTTCTTCTGAACTTTCTATTCATCAAAAAAACATGAACAAATTCTACTCAGATGTTTTTAACATAAAAAAAAGAATAATAAATGTTTTTTGAGCAGAACATCAGAATATTAGAATGATTATGGATCATATGGCTGGAGAAATAATGCTAGAAATTCAGCTTTGAAATCACAGGAATAAATTACTTATGTTTATGTAATATATTATAATATTAAAATATATTCAAATAGAAAGCAGTGCATCTTAAATAGTACAAATATTTCAAGATTATACTGTTGTTGTACTTATATATATATATAGCACTTACATATATATGCACTTATATAATTGTCTGTGTGTGTTTACGTTATGTATAAGTGACTAATACACATTTACAATATATATTTACAACCACACGAGTGTACATATGATCTCAATTACTTAAATAACAGGAAATACTTGTTCATTCATTCATGCTTCTCAGGAATCATTTTACACTACGAAACACAAGATCCTACTGATCTTGATGTTGATGTATAAAGTTTCAAACACCACCAGAAAGCTTCTTCAGAGATGTAGTCTTCATTAAATGAACATGCAATTCGCACACTAGCGTTACTGTTTATCTTCAGGCGCAAACTACACGAAACTGTCATTCAACGTGATGCGATACAAATCAATGTATCTGTTCCAACTGAAAGTTTTATCCCATGTTTATTTGCCAATTTGAATAAGCGTCGTTTACACAATATGAGTCAAACCTACCTTTCCCCTCTCTTAAGGCTGCAGTCGCAGAGACATCAAATCCGACGGGAGCTTGTTTCTTTAACTCGCAGCATTATATTAACGTGAAAGTAAAAGACAGCGATAAAACATCGACACTGTGTGCAACAGACCGGCTCAGGATGCACACTGGGGATGTGGTAATAAATACATGCTCACTACACTCGACCCCTACTCTGGAGTGATGTCCGATTCGCGAACGAACAATTCGTTTGAACCGGTTCTTCGGTCGAACCGATTCCCAATTGATTCATTATTCTCTCACATGTAAAATAGCAGAGTATTTTTGAAGTATGCTTCGTGTGGGAGTTACAATAGAGAGATGGGTAACCAGTTAAAATGCTGAAGCCTTAAACGCAGCATTTTAGTATTATAATATTATTAAAGCAGTTTGGAAAACACTTAACAATCTTCATCGGACTGAATGAATAACTTCTAAACTACAAGCTGATTATTAAACTTAGTCAAAAAAGGGAGTGTAAATGCCACTTGTGAGACTTGAGGGAACACTGATGAATCAAACGAGTTGAAACGGTTCAAAAACGAATCGACTCGCTTGAACGAATCTGAAGTATCTAGACGGATGAGTGAATTTAATGAGAGCACAGGGAACACAGGGCTAGTGTGCGGCGTAACATCCGCTACTCTGATTGGTCGGTACATTCACGTGACCCCCAATACAATAAACACACAGTGTGACACATGGCAAACGATTGAGGCTAAGCAGGATTTCCATTTACTTAAAGATGATTCAGACTTTTACTACAGCTGTTATGCGAGGCAAAAGAGCAGCCTGTTAATCGTTTAACAAAATCCCACAGTGATTTGTAAAAGCTGTAAAAGATGACAGAACGATATAACGACAAAACTAAAGATAGATAGATAGATACATACATACATAGATTAAACATAAATTAATTCCTCATAAATCACTCCAAGACTACTGACAGTGTAAATGGCCGTTAAGAGTTTTTGCTTATACCAACACTGAATTGTTTGTCTTATTTCATTATTTCTCAGTTGCAGCTGGCACTGATAGAGTTCTTCCATAGTGTGGGTGTGTATGAACACATGCAAATTACTGCTCTCCACAAAGCTGTTATAATAGTACAAAAACTGCTTCGTGTTGCTCAGTTGAACGCAGTCTAATGGGTTTCCAGTTTTGAAGTAAATGCCACAGCAGCTGGTCAGCAGATGGTGTATCCAAAATGAGTGCATGAAAAACAATTTTTGCTACATCTTACAAAAATATGTTGTTAAGTGATCATTTAAAACCAACTGTTCTCAAACTTGAAATGATGTATGCAGATTTATAAAGCAACGGCAAGGACGTCGAAAGCACAACATTCATCTCCAGTCATCAGTCATCTGATTTTAAGTGCACTCGAATGAATTGAAACCATTTTTGCCTGTAGAGAATGTTTTGCATGAGAAACTGAGTCAGATTTGATTTTTCATTACCTGTAGATCCTGTTGACCCTTGGATATTTTCACTGATTTATTTAATCACCTCAATCATCGGTAAAGTTTCTGAAGACGTAAGCGCAACTGTATTTTCTGGGCAGACTAGCATTTTAAGGACTAATCATGTTGTGTAGTTTATTTTAGATGTCTAACTGTCGTCATCATTAAAAATAAAACATTTCACACGACTGTATTCACCTTTTTCTTCCCGTAAGAGTGGGCATGGCCATTTGTAAATGTTATGGGTCCGGCTTCCTTTCTCATCTGTGTCCGGTTATTTTTAGCTGTACAAAACAGCTTGTTTTTCTGCTTGATATTACAAATTGGTCTTACCATATTATTTTATTGTATTATCTCAGTTGTTGGAAAACACTGGTTTGCAGTGCAAACAGTTTTACCGTTTGCTGCACGTTGTTATTAGGAGCTGAAACGCTATTGTAATTGTTAGAAAGGCCAAGGATCAGCAATCTTCTCGTAAAACTGATCGGGCAGAACAAACAAAGAAACTTGAAACTTGGAGAGATAGTACTCACACTGTCTACAGCAGGGGTGCCCAAACTCGTTCCAGGAGGGCCGGTGTCCTGCAGAGTTTAGCTCCAACTTGCCTCAATACACCTGTCTGGAAGTTTCTAGCATGCCTAGTAAGACCTTGATTAGCTAGTTCAGGTGTGTCTAGCTGGGGTTGGAGCTAAACTCTGCAGGACACTGGCCCTCCAAGACCATGTTTGGGCACCCCTGGCCTGCATTCCAATGTGCATACTATTTAGAGCAGACAAGGTGAATAGTATGAACATCGGGATGCAGGGCTGGTCTACAGCATCACCAAGGCTCGCCCCAATCGCGCCACTAAATCAAAAGTATGAAATTGCTCATAAAGGTCATTGCACACTGAAATGCTTGCTACGGATGCGAAAGCGCATAAAATCAAACCTGATCCAAATTTTTTTATGATGAAAGTTTTGGAGGCAGTTTGTGATTGACACAACGTTAGATCATATTTATTTTTTAACGTGCGAAAATTCCGGACGAGAATTTCAGACTTACTCTACAAAGACCTTAACTCCTGAACCGTTCGTTGCGGACACAAGTGTCTTATGTCGTTGAAATCCTTGGCTCATGCCCGACAAAGTGCATGCCTGGGATTCATCCGTCACCCCAGCAAAATTTTGGGGAATTGTGCATTTTTTTAAAAAACGACTTTTGCGAACTAGTCCTAGTTTTTTTGCCCGATCAGATCAGAAACAAACCACTGCAGGACGATTCTCTAGAGAATGAATATCAAGAATTATCAAAAAAAAAGACCCTCTGTCACAAAGGGACGCCAAAAACGTTTGAAAGAGGTAGGGCTGCCTTTACTAAAATGGCTATAACTTTCGAATAGAATGAGATAATGAGATATCTTCGCCAAACTCACGACTCACAACCATAGACTGTAAAAAATATGGACGTAGTGTCCGTGACGTCAACCGTAGGTTTCTGAAGAGCATTTCTGAAGCTCTTAGTGGGTGGGAGTCGGTCGTCGCCATCTTGTAATGGCGTCACTGCACGTCACTCCCGGATAATCAAAAATGGGCAAAGAGGTGGGACGCGGGTGGAGCTGGTTGCTGAAACCACACCCGCCTAGTGCGACAGTGGTGACATACAGCGGCAATCCACCTGTCACTCAAGTGGCTACGCCCTAAATTATGCAAAACTTTAAGACTTAATATAAATTAAACGGATGAGTTATAAAAAAATTCACAGATGAATTGCAGTTGAGGTGTTGGCTTCAAGAGGGAGAACGGGAGGTTGCCGCTTGCGCCACAACGCGCATGTAAGAGTTGAATCTGAGGTCACATGAAAAAAGTTGCAGAGCTTGGCCACTTGTTGGCGCTATAAGAGGGAAAAAATAACATAAAAACGTCCGTAACTACGCAACTGTTTGTCCTGTCCATGTGAAAATTGGTACGCATGGTCTTGGTCCAAAGTTCCACAAGCATCTATAAAGACATTATATCTCAAAAAAGATGGCCGCCATAGTCAGATGAACTTTGAGCACCTGTTAGATAAGGCTCTAAAGGTCTGTGAGAAATTTGAAAGAAATCAGCCATTGGGGGGGGGTACTGCATTTTTCAAGGGCGTACTTTCTTTTTATTGTTTTCCGGCCTGGAAAGAGAATGAAGGGAGTCATGTGTCCGATGCAGCCAAGCGGATTGGTTGCGTGCCGCTGCTTAAGCCATGAAGAGCTTGGAGGAGAGCAGAGCGCTATTATCAGCACTTATCGAAAGAGAATGCTTTATTGGTTTCAGTGTTGTCACATACTAATATGCATGTTAAAGCAAAGTAATATTGTTTGTGTTCACTGTATAACAATGCAAGATAAGGCTGCGTGACACAATATTAAACATTCCTGAAACTTCCACCATCACAACGAATGATATAAAACAAAATTAAACAAATCAGTTACACTTGCACAATTACATTTGCAGAAAGCAAATACTTTGTGGTCATATGGTCAAATGAGCCTAAAATCCAAAATAATAAGCCTGATTAGGGATAGAAAAGCAGAAACTTAAAATCTGTAAAGCTGCACTCACAGTTGTGAAAATGAGAAAATAACAAATTTTGTTAAATACAGTTTGATTTATCTTATGTTTTTTTATGTTTTTGCAAAGCCATAGTCACATTTGAAATATTTTGTAGAATTCATTTTAACAATATGCTGATTTCTTCTGATATTTAATCGTATTAACAACATTGAATTTCACTCATGAATTGAGATGGGAATTTACACGATTTATTTTACTCATAACCTATAGGTTATATATTTATTGTTATTTATTTGTTAAATATGTTGTTAAATACATTTGTCTGATAATATGTGTTAATAAATCATGCATTTTGAATGCAGAATAATTTTTAATAAATAAGGGATGGCCCACCTTACCCGAAAATATTTTTTTCTGGAGTGCATTATCTCAAAATGTTTATTGTTGTATACCTTTAAAATAACACTTCATATGAACTATATTCAGATTAAAATATTATAGCTGGATCTTAAAGTTAACAAAAGTGGTAAAGAAAAGAAACTTAAAAAAAACAAAAAAAAAAACAACAACATCTGGGTACGTAAATTTCCACTTTACCTGAATTCACCCTAATCCTACTGTTTTCATATTTGGTATTTTTCATACTGTGATTTTTGTTGAATTGTATAAAAATCCTCAAACATCACTGTAATTATCAATTATGAGGTCAATCCCACAACAATTAAAAAACATATTGTCCCCGTTTTTTTAATTCGTAGATAATCACAAGGTGAGCTTTCAGTGATATTTTGACCACTGAACTAGGAAAAGTCCCCGGTTTTCATTTCAGAAAAATGGTCACCTTAATATTTTCACAACTTAGCGGTTTGTAGGCTCCCAAGTCATGGACCCAGCCATTTGTGAATTGAACGTGGGCTTCCATAGATTTAAAATTACGAAATAGAGCCTCGGTATAAGCACTCACACTACAGACTAAATGCACAAAAATATCTGGAAATGTCACAGGAGGTAAATCGTCGGGGTCTCGAGTACATTCTCTTGCAGGCACCTCAAGATCCGTTACTTGCGTCCGGTATAAGTTTGTCTCTGTATCAGAGTCCTGCACGGGTTCTGTTTAATAAACCCGCACCCCCAATTACCGGAAATATTATTATTAACAACCAAAAGAGCTGAGCGTATGTCGGAGTGTTGAAAACATGATCAAGATCATTTAAAACATAATGGAATTCCCAGAGTTGTATGATCCATCAAAAACGGAGATAGCCTATAAATAAATAAATAAATAAATAAATAAATAAATAAATAAAAGAGCATGCGTGTATACGAGTTGGTTTACCAGGTAAAAATACAACTATGTGTAAAATGTCATAGTTAACTGTGTCTGAAAACTACGCTAGTCATTGTCCCATAAAATGTTAAATAGCAAATAACACATATACTATTTTTGTTATGTTTTGTTTATTTCGTTTTTAGTAAAATCAGATGTGATCTTGTTTGCGACTACGTTCACCCCGAGACCGCGTCGCCAACATCGGCTCGACTGCAAAACGCTTTCACTACGAGAGGAAGCGGCAGCCGCGCAGCGATTCCACCGCTTGCCGCGTCCCGTGTGAAAGGGCTTTTAAACGGTCTTCAGACAGAGCGTGAACACAAGCACGGGACCGTTTGAGAGCAGCTGCGTATCAGTACCGGATTGAGTCCAAAGAGCAAATACCTGTGCCTGTCATCCGTCCGACCCGCACCGCGCCCGCACTCGACACACAAATATTATTCCACCCTTTACGTAAATTTTAGCGGGTCACCTGTCGGGTACCCGCCCGCGTGCAGGATTCTGCTCTGTATAGTACATTTCGTTATTTTAATCGACTTTTCAACATTGTTTTCGACACATTTTCGTGTAGTAACTGGTTGTTTTAAGTCTCGCCCGATTGGCCTCACAATATGGCGGCGCCCTCTTGTTTACGTCCCAGAATGCACTGCGCAGTATGTCACGTGATCTGTGACGTCACCCATAGAACGTTCGGGTACTTTAAATAGCAACGGCTGCGCGCCACCGTCTCACATGATTTGTTACATCACAAAGGAATTTTAGAACGTTCGGCCACTTTAGAAGCAGCCAGCAGTCAGTTTATATCATTTGTTTGACTGATTGATCTGAGTCGATCATCTCCACAGCATTTGTGCTTTTTTCTTATCGTTTTTTAGAAAAGTATCTTCTCTGACAGATAACACAAATGGCGACGTCCTACAATTGGTCTTCGCGTGAGGATAACGGTCAGCCGAAAGACCAGGGATCATTGCTTGTCAATGATTTGCACCCAGAGGTGACCGACCAAGTACTGCATGCAATATTCCACCCATTCGGACCCATCCGTTCGGTTAAAGTGTGCAGAGACAGAAGAACGGACCGGCACCGTGGGTATGGTTTTGTGACCTTTGAACAGCGCCGTGATGCAGAAAATGCCCTGGTGGCTCTGAATTTTTTGGAGCTCATGGGCAAACCAATGCGCATCACATGGGCTCAGTACATGACTGTTAAGGTCCTGGCAAGACACAGAGATAGGTTTGCCATATATGATGCCCTCTCAGACTTTGGGGAGCTCCAGCCACACAGACAGGTCTGTGACGGGAACGGCAGACCTGAAGAAAATGAACAGACTGAACCCAGGGAGAGCAGCTCTTATGAACCAAGGTCATTGCTTGTGAGTAATTTGCACTCAGACGTGACCGAAGAAGAGCTGCGTGCAGTATTCCTCCCTTTTGGCTCCATTTGTACTACACAAGTGTGCAGAAAAGCAAGTACCAGCCGCTCTCGTGGCTATGGTTTTGTGACCTTTGAACATCGGCACGATGCAGAAAATGCCCTAGCGGCTATGAATTTTTCAGAGCTCATGGGCAAACCGATGTTCGTCATGTGGGGCCAAGACATGACTATTAAGGTCCTGGAAAAGCACAACAACAGCAGCTCCCATGCTAGGCATGAAAGCTCCAATGATACTCAAGAGGCAGACCAGACTGAACCTCCTGAGCAATCACGGGGAAGAAGGCTGGCGAATACTGTGAAAAGTTGTTTCACAACTGTCATGAGCAGCCCAACTACCATGCTTGGCATCGGCCTGTTGGCTCTAGCATGCACTGGGTGCTTTCTTAGGAGAGTATAGGACAGCTATACGGCTCTAACATGGCACTTTCTGTCATGAAAAAGAAAAAGACAGGACTAAGCCTATAAATGGCAAGTCCTGCTAGAACAGGGGTGCCCAAACCTGTTCCTGGAGATCTACCTTCCTGCAGAGTTTAGTTCCAACCCTGATCAAACACACCTGTCTGTAATTATCAAGTGCTCCTTCAGATCCTAATTAGTTGGTTCAGGTGTGTTTGATCAGGGTCTAATGCTAGACAAACAGTAATAGTGATTAGTGGACACTGTACATATATATACCTATATATATGTTACTGGTATGGGTTATGTTTCAAGTTAGCAGTTGTGCTCTATTTAATGCTCTATTAAATGCTCTATTATTAAATGCTCTATTTAATAATTGGTTTTGTGCTGATAATCCTATTGGTATATTTTGCATGCTAATGATAGAAATCTATCCTTTGACGTGATTGGTTACTGAAGTTTGTGACGCAGCAAAAAAGGGCTGTCTCAAACCACATTTCTGGGACAGCCTTTGGGAAACTACAGTTTTAAGGAGAAAATACTCAGCAATGGTGTTGATTAATGGACTGGCACATTTGTCTAAAAGCATATTAAAAACACCACATAGACAAATAAACATAAAAATCTTGATTTTCACTACAGGGGGCTGTACATTAGAGGGCGCCAACGGCCTTACACTTTACTGCGCGATCTAATCCTTGTTTAATATTGCCTCAGCAACATTTAATTAAAATGTCCACTTAATCTTTAATATTTGGCCATTTCTTTATGATAGAAAAGCTACAGCCACTGTAATTTCTTGAATATGTGGACATCAAAACATGTAAACTCAGAGGGGTTTAAATTTTTATTTTGAAATCGCGATGAACAGTTAGCATAATTGAGAAAGATACTGATGTATTCTCTTGTGTTTGCGTAGGTTTATAAATGATTTATCTTACAAATCTTGCTACCAACACACATGTAAATAATTAAACCTGCATCGCATATATGTGACCCTGGACCACAAAACCAGTCCTAAGGGTCAATTTTTCGAAATTGAGATTTACACATCATCTGAAAGCTGAATAAATAAGCTTTCCATTAATGTATTGGTTTGTTAGGACAGGACAATATTTGGCCGAGATACAACTATTTGAATATATGGAATTTGAGGGTGCAAAAAAAATCTAAATATTGAGAAAATTGCCTTTAAAGTTGTCCAAATGAAGTTCTTAATAATGCATGTTACTGATAAAAAATTAAGTTTTGATATATTTACAGTAGGAATTTTACAAAATATCTTAATTGAACATGATCTTAATTTCCTAATGATTTTTAGCATAAAAGAAAAATCAATAATTTAGACACATAAAATGTATTTTTGGCTATCGCTACAAATATACCCCAGCGACTGAAGACTGAAGGTTTTGTGGTCCAGGGTCACATATTTATTTAATTAAATCGTAGCATTTGTGAATTCTCAATAGCTTTTTTTTTAATGGGTTTAATATGCGGAATGCACCACTTTTGGTATTTTGCCAATTTTTTTTTTTTTAAATCGAATACTCGAATATAATTGATGAATTGTTGCCAGTCCTACTATCTTTTATACAACATAAATAAATAGACATAAAATGGATAAAACAAAAAAAAAAAATAATAATAATTAGTCCAAAACTTTGTGTCTGTGTGTGCAACCGTTTATACTCACTTAACGTCCAGAATTAAAAAAAAATAAAAAATAAAAAGTTTTGTCTTATGTCACAAAGATTGTTAAACAATTATATTGGTCCTGGAATTATTAATTATTTCTAGACACTAGTGGTTTAATACGAGTATGGTGAAAATTGGGTCCTAATAAATAAGTGCAAAATATGCAGGATTCTGCTCTGTATAATACATTTCATTCATTTAATCGACTTTTCAACATTGTTCAGATTAATGGAACATGATCTTTACTCAATTTCCTAATGATTTTTGGCATAAAAGAAAAATCAATTTTGACCCATACAATGTATTTTTGGCTACTGCTACAAATATAACCCAATGACTTCAGACTGGTTTTGTGGTCCAGGGTCACAAATATTAACCTTCATGTAGATCAGAAATGCATGTGCATGAAAATATATTGCTGCCAGTATATTATAGAAAGACCATAATTTTGACATTTTGAGGTCTTTTGCATTAAAATGTTTGAAACCCCCTGGCTAAAAGAACACAATACCAATAAGAAATATGCAAGTTATTTATACAGAATATTTTATTGGTTCAGCAGACTGAAAAACTGATTTGGGTGGTGAGGGAGAATCTTCAATTGTTTCCCAACACAGCCAATATTAAAAACCAATGCTCTGTACCATCTCCTCTCTGTTTCAAACACTGATAAAATCAATACTGGGCTGCAAAATGTAACAAATACGTGAGTTTCTCATCAGACCAGTGTTTCTTTTATCTGCAGAGGCACATTTGCACATGCACAACCATATGCACACAAGAATTACACAAATGAGAAGGGTTAAAAAAAGGAAAGGATAAAATGACGAACAAATAAAAAAAGGGAACTACAAAATGGTTATGGTGTAGCACAGTACAGAATGATATACAGAAGACACACGGGACACATACAGTACTGCTAAAAGTTGTTCAGATTTTTTTTTTTCCTTTACTTGGACAGATCAGCTGGTGCAATATATTTAAAGCTGGAGGTAAAAGCTATACAAGTTGCCTCCCTAACCTTGGGTGGGGGAAAGTAAGAGCCCAAAAACTATTTACACTTTCTTTCTCATAAGATTAAGATCACATGGTCGGCACACATAACAATGGAAAACAAACCACGAGTTATGGTGGATAGGTGGGGCAGAAGCGTACGGCAGTAAAAGACGGCAAAATACAGCTGAAGCAGATGCATGGCTCCAAAAAGTCCAAACTTTCCACAAGTTCACTCCTCTCCTCGGGACTTTTTCCTTAAGTATAGCAATCTTCAATCAATCTGGCATTTTGTCTCTGTAAGCACTCATCTTCGGTCCCGTCTCCCCACCTTCCGTCGCACCTACAAAAAAAAAAAAAAAAAAAAAAAAAAAAAAAAAAAAAACACACATCAGCACATATTCTCAGAATGTTCATTTTTTATGGTTTTATGATTTTATAACATTTATGGTTATAGGAAAGATTTTTTTAAAACCTTCATTTAGATTTCTGCAACAGATTTGCACAAGGAATTCGTACATTTAAAAAAAAAAAAAAAAAATATATATATATATATATATATAATATATATAATATATATATATATATATATATATATATATATATATATATATATATATATATATATATATATATATATATTACATTTTTAGGATTTCTGCCCAATGAATTTTCATGACTACATGATGATGACAGAATTTATTTATTTTTTAATCTTCATACAGATTTCTGGAGCATATTTCTAGGTAGAACTAATATCTAAACAATTATTATAAAATATTATATGCATTTTATAAATTATATTAAATCTGAAGATTTCTGCCCAATTCATTTTTATGTCATTATTCATGATTACTTGATAAAGATAACAATTGTTTAATCTTCATATAGACTTTTGGAGGACATTTCATACATTTAAACACTTATTATATTGAAATGTGTCATCATTTTCAAGATTTAATTACTTGATAAAGATTTGTTTTTTAAATCTTCAAAAAGATTTCCAGAGCAGATTTCTGTGTTGAAATTATATATTTGAACAATTATTATATTTATTTTAATTTTAAAGATCCCAATACATTTCTATGGCTTAAAATCATTCATAATTACTAGATATACACTGCTAGATATACATTCAAAAGTTTTGAATGGATTTTTAATGTTTTATAAAGAAGTCTTTTCTGCTCATCAAGGCTGTGTATATGTGATTAGAAATACAGAAAAACCTGTAATATTGTGAAATATGTTATCAATTTAAAATGTGGTTTTCTATTATAATATACTTTAAAATAGAATTTATTCCTGTGATGCAAAGCTGAATTTTCAGCATCATTACTCAAGTCTTCAGTCACATGATCCTTCAGAAATCATTCTGATATGCTGATTAATTATCAGTGTTGGAAACAGTTGTGGTTCTTATTATTTTTTTTGGAATCGGTTATTTTGCCGGTTCTTTGACGAATAAAACATTAAAAGGAACCGCATTTATTTAAAATAGAAATCATTTGTAATAATACACACTACAGTTCAAAATTTGGGATCTGTTAATTTTTTTTTTCTTTTGAAAGAAATTACTAACTTTATTCAGCAAGGATGTGTTAAATTGATTAAAAAAATTATAGCAAAGACTTAAGATTTATATTTGGAATAAATGCTGTTGTTTTTAACTTTTTATTCATCAAAGAATCCTGAAAAAAAAAAAAAAAAAAAAAAAAAAAAAAGTCAAAGATTAAAAAAAACAAACAAACCAAAAAAAAAAATTAAGCAGCACAACTGTATCCAACATTGACTATAAATCAGCATATTAAAATGATTTCTGAAGGATCATGCGACACTGAAGACTGGAGTAACAGCTGATGAAAATTTAGCTTTGCATCACAGAAATAAATGATATTTTAAAGTATATTAAAACAGAAACTTAATTTAATTTGCAATAATATTTCAATTTTACCTTTTTTCTGTATTTTTGATCAAATAAATGGAACTTTGATGAGCATAAGAGGCTTCTTTAAAAAAAACAAAAAAAAAAACCATTCAAAATCTTACTAATTCTAAAAGTTATGAACTGCAGTGTACATACATACACACACACATATATATATACACACATTCCATACCATATATAAGATTTGAATGAGGTTCAAAGATTAATTTGACAGATATCACTTTTTTTTTTTTTTTTAAAACATCAGCAGACTTGTTTTTTTTTCATGACTATGGGGTTTTAGAGGAAAGGAAACTCACTTTAGGTGAAGAGTCCATTGACTCCTCCTCTTCCTCCTCACTCTGCTGGGCTGTGTCCATCTCCTCTTCAGACTCCTCTTCCTGGTTGGCGGCAACTCTTGATCTCCCACCGCTGAAACAGATTGTACAAGTCAAATAAAACCCATGAAACAGACCTAGACACATGTATAGACCACAGGAAGTGTCAAGGGAAAGTGTCAGAACGCTTTTAGCAACATGGGTCTATGTACCTGGCTTTCCTAGCTCCTGCCTGTGTCCTCGGAGGTCGTCCTCTTCTTTTCTGAGGTGTGGATTCCACAGAATCACTGGCAGCATCTGCCTCACCTCTGCGAATAACCATTTCAAAGATATATTTTAAGAATAAAAGGTTTGTGGGTAATCAGGAAGGAAGAACACAAATGCATACGGGCAGCCACTAACCTTGGTTTACGTCCTCTTCTGCCTTTAGGCTTCACCTCCATATTCTCACTGCCTGCGTCATCATCGTCATCCTCCTCTTCTTCTTGCTCTTCCTCATTTTCTTCATCTGCAGGTGGAGCTGTCTTCCTGCGACCCCTCCTGCCCTTGCTAGGAGTCTCGTCCTTGGCTGCTGATTTAGGGGGCCGTCCTCGTCGGCCCCTCTTGGGCGGACTGTTCTGTTCATCTTCTGTCTCCATGGATGCCTCTGCCAGACTGCTGTCTTCGCCCCACTGGTCCTCGGCATCGTCAGTGCTTGTGTTGGCTGCTTTCTTCCGGCCCCGCTTGGGCTTGGACTCCTGGCCCTTGTCGTCTTGGTTGGCTGCAGCACCCCGCTTGCGCCCCCTGGTGGGCTTTTCTGTCTCAGGGCTCTTCATTGAAATGTCTTCATTCTCACTGTGGTCCACATCAGCCGAATCCAGTCTGGAGTGAGAAAAGAAATCTAGGTTTTAGTCCATGGAAAACCTACCAGCATGGTGCCAAGGTTTCCTTTGGGTGGTTGCGAGGGTGTCAGTGTATGTCTAGGGATAGTTTTAGCATATTATTGCTAAACAGTCAACTATCTTGTCCAAAAAAAAAAAAAAAAAATCATCAAGATCCTTAATATTAAGAAAAAAATAAAAAATAAATTATATATATATATATATATATATATATATATATATATATATATATATATATATATATATATAAAAAATACACACACACATATACATATACACACAGTACAAATAACAAATAATTAAATACATTTAAATGATTTGTATTGATATTCTCTGAATTGTACTCATACTATGAGTAATAACATTATTATATGTAATATAATAATTTAACATTTAACATATTTAATTTAACATATACATTTATATATATGAAAATTTAAAACATTCACATATTTTTTTAATATCTCAATTGTAAAAAAATTGAACTGTAAATAACATTCTGAACTATAAAAAAATATAATATATAATAAAATTAGCAATAAATTAAAATGAATTCATTAAAAAATAATATTGATAAAAAGTAAAATTATGTACTTCATATACATATATATAGAAAGAGAAATAGCTAGATAGATAAAACAGCATTTAAATAATATTAAAATATGTAACTAATTTTAATTAATTATCTGAATTGTACTAATACTGTAAGTAATAATATTATAGATTTTAATAATGTTAATATATAATAAAATTACAAATAAATTAAAAATGTATTAAATATTGGTAAAAAGAAACAAATGATGTGCATACATATATTCATATAGATAGATAGATAGATAGATAGATAGATGGATATAAAACAATATTTAAATAATATATTTATAAAAATACAATATTTTTTATTGGTAGGGTGGGTTGCTAGGGAGTCAATGCAAGTCTACGGATATTTTTGTAGCATAGCCAACTTTTTTGTGAAGAAAAAAAAAGCAAAAATTTTACATTAAACAAACGTTTACTATAATTCTACTACACTTACAAAATCTACTATGTGCATCATAAAAACAACAAAAACACTATAAAATACAAAAAACAACTAATGCACACACAAAAATAATATATTAATAAAATTAGTTATTAAATTTATAGTATATTATTAAACCAAGAATAAAGGTGTAATTTTTAAAAAAAAAAAAAAAAAAAAAGAGGGGAAAAAGTGTTACATTGAGCCATCATTCATGTCCATAGCACATACATTATGCAATTTTGCAGTAAGATCATTTGTATAAATGTTATGTAAAACCTAACTACTAACTGAAGAAACGAATAATAAAACACTCTAAAGACAAACTTCATGCCACTTCTCATCTGTTTGTCTTGGTCACATATAAAGACACCTACAAGTTAGGCTATTATAAATCTCGAGGGAAGGCATGAGTCATTTCAATGCCATCGAGCAGCACATCCCCTGAGTGCTCTTTCAATGTGGCACAGGTAAAAGAAAACAGCAATTATTGAGCTTTCGTGACGCAGATCCATGAAACGCTCCATTCAACAGAATCTCAATGACACCTACTCAGAAAACCGAGCGTCTCGGAGACGACCGTCGCACACCTACCCTTTCTGCTTTCACTCGTGCAGGGAAGCTGAAAAGCGGTGTGATTACTGAGCACTGTGACCTCAAAAGAGCTTGTTTAGTCCACAGTAGGATGTTAAAACCACAGATTTTGCAGTATGAAAATTACTTTTAATAACATACAAAATGGATTCAGACAAGGCTTGTGATCAGACTGCAGACAGCTCAGAGTTCATAACAATATTAGAGTTTTAAGAGAGGAAGTGTGTCTCATGTTATTTATAATCCTCATGTGTTCATGCACACCACCATCGGCTTTATAGGACATCTGGAACTAATTTATGCTACTGAACAGATTATGCTACAAATGTGTCATTTTTAGGGACGTGCTAAACTATATATTTTCAAATCGGCACACAGATTAGAGTGTGAAAGCCATGATATGGTGTTTTTAATAAAGCAATAGTGAGGTCAGATTACTGAACTAATCATTAAATTTAAGTTGGTTATTACTTTATGGGTTTACCCAAACAGCTAAGCATTCGTAAACCTCACTACTCGGAGAATAAAATACTGATACAATGCCACTTCGTGCAGCTTTTGGTTCAGGGTTCATACAGATACTGTAAAATAAAACTCCAGGACTTTCAAGGACTTTTCAAACACTACTTTGTTCGATTTTCAAGGACTTCAGAGATCTCACTTATCGAACAATGTCTTCTATTTCAAATTCTACAAAAAGAGAAACACTAATAAAAAAATAAAAAAATAAAATAAATAATTAAATAAATTAAAAAAAAAAAAATTGGCAAAAATGATGTCTCACACACACACACACACACACACACACACACACGCAAAGAATTACTACTAAAATACTACAAATTATACTACATTTTTATTATAGTAAAACCATTGTTCATTTTCTTAAGGTATTTGTATGTGTATACTTTCTTTTTTCTTTGTTTTTATAACTGTATTGCCTTAATGGTTTGATGTTTTCTATTGTTTAAGAAAAAAAATTCTGAAAAAGAGATTCCCGAAACCAATCCGAAATCCTGATATGAAACAAATGATTCGTGAACCCACATTGATCTAAATAAAATGATTTGTAATCTACGCTGTAAAGTAAATAATGATTCGCGAACCATCATTTCAGATCAGGACTCGGTTTGTGGATCATTTGACTTAGCCCAGAACTTTGCGTATCGCGAATAATTAGATTTAGATTATAAATATGCGTATTACGAATCATTTGATTCAGGTCGGGACTTCAAACTGGCGTATCGCAATTCATTTGATTTAGAATGGAATTTCCGAATAGCGCAAATCATTTGATTAAAATCGGGACTTCAAATCGCGTATCACAAATCATTTGATTTGAATCATTCAATTTGCGAAATGATTTACAAACCCGTTCCGACCTAAATCTATTGATTCGTGATTCGCAAAGTTCCAATTTAAAAATCGAACGATTTGCCATATGCGGATTTGAAGTCCTAATCTGAAATGAATGATTCGCAATACACGATCCGAATGGAGCTCTGCGAAACGATGAATCATTTTGCCGTGCAACGGTTTACCTGATTCGGAGTTTTGAAAAGCTCCATTTCACTGTGTGCTTTTTAAAATCGTTACAAGTGATGCTGAAATTGAATAGCTCAAAAATGAATAGCTGTTTTTTTTTTTTTTTTTTTTTTTTTTTTTTTTAGTGAATCGCTTGAAGTCATGAGTTTGAATCAAACAGAGTGGTTCCAGAGTAAATAACTCAATTGTTTTAGTTCATCTGTTAAACTTTTCACATCTTCAGCCATGTTTACACGACACTGTCAGTACTACTACTTTATTAGCTCAATTGTTGTTCTGACATTAACTGAAATAAGTGAAAAAGGTATGTTTTTTTTAATTACATGCATGTGAAAAGATGAGCTTATTGTCAAAATTAAACACTTATTTCATAGATACATTGTCTTTCAACAATTCAAGCACTTTTCAAGTACCTCTACAAAAATATTTCTATTTTCAAGGGTTTTCCAGGCCTTGAATTTCAAAAAGTCAAATTCAAGTAATTCAAGCACCTTGTATGAACCCTGTTCACTGTAATTTTCAGTTGAAGGACAAGAGAAGCGATATAAGTCTTCACTACTTTCCTTGTGATAAGAAGAGGAGAAAAGAATGGGAAGATGCCTGTGGATGAATAAAACTTCCTAAAGACCTGCGTCTTTGTTCTCTCCACTTTAGCCCTGATGCTTTAGAGGCTTTTAGTAGACCACAGCTACTGAAAGAGCTTACAAACGGCAGAGACAAGAAACGCTAGATGCCATCCTGGCAGGATGTAAACATGCCGACGCTTGTCAAAACACCACAGCCACTGGAGGAGTTTCTCAGTGCGAATTTCATTCATTTCATTGATATCTGGGGGCATTTAAGACTCCTTTTGAGGAAAATCGATAGTACGCCATTTGGTTTAAGCCTATGCTTGCATTCAAGTTGCTTATTTGGAGTTGTGTTGTGGTAAAAAATAGCAACAGGTAGCGCCAGTAGGTCACTGAGTGCAACCATTTCATGTCATCAAAATAATGGCACCCCCCCATAGTCCAAAATATGTATAAAACAATGCGGATTTTTTAAATAAAGTAAATCTTTCATGGGTTTTCCACTATATATTTCCGTAAGAGAAAACATGTGTCACATTAAGCCATAGAAGTCATAATACCCAGGTTACTTTTAATGTCACTTTTGATCAGCTGAATGCATCCTTGCTGAAAAAAAATCTTACTGACCCCAAATGGTAGTTTATATCAGTTTATATCAGAGTCGATATATGTGTGTGTGCGTTTGTGACACTAACCGTCCTTTACTGCGGCCAGGGGAGCTGGGGTTGGAGTTACTGCTGGCGTTACTGATGGTCTCCATGCGTGAGAGTTTGGTCTGCAGTTTTCCTGTGGCGGACAGGGGCTTGTTCACAGCGCCAAGCACGTTTGCTGCCTTAGGCTGCAGAGAGAATCAATCAGTCAATCTCACAGTCGTGTCAGACCGAAGGAGGTCAAAAAAGGAATGGAGGGCAAATATGTACCTTTCCTGGGGTAAAGAATGACTTCATCTCAGGAGGCAGATAGTTTTTCGTGTTACTGAAATTCTGAAAGGCATTGAGAGGTTTAGTGAACAAGTAGGAGAAAAATCTATTTGAACAAACATTTCTTTGAAATTCAGATTTGACCTGGAAACTGAGTTAAGGTTTTTTGCCCACAGCAGGGCTTCCGCACTTGTTGACCAATCACTTTCTGACTTCTGACTAGATCGAGAGTTTAATATTTTATTTGTATAGAGATAGCACTCAAAAGAATAGTTATTTTTAGGGCTTAACAAGAAAATGTTATATACACTATAGACCATGGCTCTTTAATATTTCATAAATTTCAGAATTTTCAAGGCCTGAAAATGTGTAGTGCTCATGATGCATAAATAAAGAGCTGCTGTTCATGGGAGATATGAGTTCAAATCCAGTCATAATCCCATACTGCCTCTCTCTCTCCATTCACCTTCCTGTTCCTTTTTTCAGAAGAACCAAAACATTCCCTGATATTTCTATAACTGAAGGTCCCACAGCAGTTCAACAAAAGAAGTAGTTAAGCACCTTGTCTGGCTGTGTGAAGTAACGTGCAGGCAGCACGGGATCTTTAGGCGACTCTAGACTGTATGTGGTGCTCTTAGAGATGACGATGTTCATGGCTACATCACACACGGTGTACAATTTCTGCAAGGAGAGAGAGAATTGAATTAAGAACAGTGTAAAACACATTTAGGTATGATGATTTAACCAGAGCAAGATACATAGGGCATTATGAAATCCGTTTTATTTTTTTCCCAAATTCTGTTTTTTTTTTTTTTTTTTTTCAAATTCACTTTGTTTTAATTTATCTGAATTACATATTTCTTTTCTTTTCTAATTTACTAGACTCTATTTTAATGGTTAAATTAAGAAATATTAATCAAAAAGCACATCTAATTAATTTTTAAAAATATTGTTTTTGAAATCGATTGCATTTATATGATCAAAAATACAGTAAAAATGTGATATTGTGAAGTAGTTTCCATTTTAATATTTTAAAAACGTAATTTATTTCTGTGATATTAAAGCTGATTTTTTAGCAGCGATTACTCCAGTCTTCAGTGTCAAAATTTCCTGTACAAAACATTGTAACATACTGATTTTGTGCTCAAGAACCTTTAATCAGTGTTGAAAACGGCTGCTGCTTTTTTCAATCTTTTGAATTAATCTAGAAGATTATCATCAGTGCAGTAACGTCTATTATAAACCTTCAACGGACAGATGGATGTCTTTGGAGAAGTCTACTGATACCGACTATAGACTTTTCCATGTTTTGTTATTATATAATGCATTTCCAGTTCATTTACAGTTAAATATTTTGTTAGTCAGAACAACTTAAGAGTAACCACATGAGAAAAACATCTCTTTGAAACAAGACGGACCTCATTAATCTTGGGATCATCCGGACACTGTCCATCTTTTGTCTGTTTTATGTTTTCCACCATTTTCCTGATGAACGCATGGCTGTTGTTTTCATTTTTGGCCATTAGGATCTCCAAAACAAACCACAAAGCCCTGAAGGAAAAGGGAAGATATGAGAGAAAGAGTGAGCAACGGAGAGAGAAACATCATTTTCAAGATTAAAGGCAGATGGCAGCTCTGGAACACCATTTATCAGTGTTTTCGGCAGCCGGCCAAACATCTAACAAGCTGCACATTTTCTCCACTGTTTATGAAAATTTGAAGGACAACATATTGGTAACGAATATCTAGTCCACGAATATAATTACGCATCTGACATTTTCAGAGCTTAAAATGAAACCTAATGAAGATATAAACACTCTCCAATTAAAAAATGGAAGAGAAGCTGAAGAAGTTTGTGTGGACTCACTCTTTGATGTCTTTGAGCTGCTCAATGTCCTGGACTTTCACATAGTCTGGGTCATGGACCAAAAGGTGAATTGCATATGGCACCACATACTCCGGCAGGAGTGATATCAGCTTTTCTGCAGAGCACACATACACACTTATAAAAACCTGGGCATATTCCAGGACCCACAATATTTTACAATAGCCCCAGTTTGTACAGTGTCTCATGAATATGAATTACAACTGGAAAAGGTTCACATCCTCCAAGGGTCTGAAACTAACAAATCAAAACTGAAAAGGCTGACGTGCAATGAATTCAATCCAAAAGCAACAGATGAAGAAACCAACACAATGGACGGGCAAATCCACTTGACAGGACAGACATAACAACCGCCTCGTTTGCATAATGACCCTGATGAACAGTTCAACTGAGCAGCTAAAGATTTCATTGCACTGGAAGAGGCATGAATATTAACTAATAAAGGTCACTATAGCACAGAAACACACCACAAGGTCTCCAATAGGGAATCTGATTCCAATTCCTGAATGACTCTTAGTATTCGAAAGAGTCCTCAGCTCTCAAATAACCGGTAATACCTAAACAAAACGATGGATTCATTGTGATTTTCTTTTGTATGACCGCGTATCAATGTGACCAAAAGTGTCACAATTTTAAACTAATTAATAACTGGTATTAAAGTGCTCCTATTATGCCATTTCTAAGGTTCCTAATATTGTTTATAGGGCCCTATGAAATACATTTTATTTTTTCCCCAAATTCCGTTTTTTTCGTTTTAGTTTTGCTGGATTCAGTCTTTTTTCCGTTTGAATTTTTCTCAACTCCTTTTTAATGGTAAATTCAACTTTATTAATTAAAGAGCATGTCTAATCAATTAAAATCATGAAACTTATACAATTTCACATCAGTTTAATAAAGGTTTAACAAAGATGACATGTTTAGGGCCCTATGAAATATTTTATTTTTTTCCTCTCCATGTTTTATTGTTATCAAATTCTGGGTTTTAGCATGTCTAATTATTTGAATGCATACTTCATTTATTCAAATTTATTCTTAAAATAGCCTTATGAAAGGTTTTTTTTTTTACCCTCAGAAATTCTGTGTTGTGTATTTAAAATGTTCTGGTTATCAAATGAAGGCATAAAACATTAATTTCATTTATCTTCTAATTATTGCAAATTAAGCAAACTTTTTGGGGGGGGAAAAAGGGGGAATTTACTATTAAAATTAAAAAAAGGAAGAAATGTTTTGTGATTATACCCTAAAAAATAATGTTTGTTTCATTTTAGTAGTAGTAGTAGTAGTAGTAGTAGTAGTAGTAATAACAATAATAATAATAATAATAATAATAATAAATGTGTGTAGTATACAAAACTGCCCGTCTGCTCCATTCATTAAAACAGACACGCAGAACATGCAGGATTCACATTAAATGGTACTTTTGCGGCGTAATATTTACAGATACTAGTCCATATTGCGGTTTGATTTAAGTGTAATGACCTACTTTTGATTAATTCATTCAAACTTTGACAAATTCCGTGACATTCCGTGTTTTCCGTGTTTCCATTTTTATGACTGGATTCCACAACTGTGTCCACGTTTTCCGCATCGCAGAAATCATGCCCAATGTTTAGAGAGTCATGTTTACATTTATGAAAGGTCAACCAATGCATTCTTTTTGTCAAAATATGCATTTAACACCTCATTTTCCAGTGATTCTCAAACGATTCATTCAAAGCAGTTCAAAGATTCAGTCTCTCTAAACCCCTCCTTTCCGTGAGCCTACTCTGCTCTGATTGGCCAGATGGCCTAGTCTATTGTGATTGGTCTACCACGTACAGAGTGTAGTTCTATATTTTGAACACTCTATAGAAAATACAAAATCTATTATTTATCATACTTAAGAGTTTGTGATTCAGAGAACCCAGCTGGTCCAAATAAACTGTGTACTGAGTCAACTTTCAAGAACAAGCATTTTGTGAATCCCATATTAAACAGAGATCAGAGAAGCAGTCGTCAGTAAAATGATGTGTTAGTGGGCATGGTCAAGTGGTTTGCGGCCGACCAACGTAGAACATAGGCGGACATTATGCAAATGTATTACATTGAAGTGTGATTCCAATTACTAACAACTCGTTTAGGCTGTTCAGTGTCAATTCTTTCTTTTGGGTGACAATAACTATTTACTGTGCGCATTCGGCTTTACAACTTGAAGATCGTTGCATTCACATACAGCTACATTGCACACTGGATGAAAGGCACTATTCAAAATGGTATAATGGGGCACTTTAAAATGCACTTTGAATCAATTTGGAATGAAATTTTGATTCCCTGAATCAAATCTAAACGAATGCCTCAAAATTTCCACTTTTATAATTCAGTAAGGGTTAGACTTAGACATGAGTGGGGTTTTTTTTGTGCTTCATTACACAACAACAACAACATCTGACATCTGATTCTAACATGTATAAACTTGAGAATCATTTCCTTAATTCATAATGAATTTTGAATGAACTACTAAAAATTGTTGCTGAAAAGTTTACAATCATTGAGAATCATTTTGGAATCAGATTTTGACGCTCTTAAATAGTATTAGGGCTGTCGAGCGTTCAGTGAAGAGCATCAGTGAATTGCATTGTGCTTTGAAAACAACAGCGAATAGCCTAAATTATGCTTTCAGTTTGAATAGAAATTGTATACAGTATTAACAGTGCATTAACAGCTGTCCACCATGTTGGTACGCAAATGTGCGCTCTGAACTTATTTACACAGCGCATTTTCTTATTTTGGTCTTGCATGCGGACCACTTACATGCACTAAATATGAACTAAGTAAAGGAAAAGGAAAGGACGTGACGTGTGGCCAAGTACGGTGACCCATACTCGGAATTTGTGCTCTGCATTTTACCCATCCAAGTGCACACACACAGTAGTGAGAAGTGATCAAACACACACACACACACCGTGAACACACACCCGGAGCAGTGGGCAGCCATATTGCTATCGCTGCGGCGCCCGGGGAGCAGTTGGGGGAACGGTGCCTTGCTCAAGGGACTCACCTCAGTCGTGGTATTGAGGGTGCAGAGAGTGCTGGTTATTCACTCCCTCCACCTTCAATCCCTGCCGGACCTGGGACTCGAACCCGCAACCTTTCGATTACGAGCCCGACTCCCCAACCATTAGGCCACGGCTGCCCCAAGTATGAACTGATTCTCCATTCCCAGCCCTTGCTTTCAGAGTAGGATTTCAACAGGCTCCCTTACCACTGACTGCTGCATGCTGTTTCAGGTACTCCCTGCGCAGGTTGATGTTTTTGACCAGGCACTGGCGGGCGTGCGCCCTGCGCTCCTTTACCGGGTCTTTCGCACACAACGTGAACACAGCCAGGTACTCCAGTGGCAGACGCAATCTGCACAGACCTTTGTGCAGCTTCTGGGCGAAGGCCTGTCGCACCTGGTAGCACTCATCCTGAGAAAGACAAGAGGACTCATTAGTTCCTATTGAGTCATTTAGATCATGCTTTTATTCAATGGCTTACAAAGACAATAACCTTTGAGTAACCTGGGGTTAAGTGCCACCATACAGCTTGTGAAATGCTCTCTTTTGCAGTCATTTGGTTTCATGTATTTCTTTTTATAAAAGATCAGTTTCTTCCTCAGAAACCATTTTTGCTTCTGACCTTCACTTTTTGGCTGTTGGTTAACAACATTATTCAAAATCCTGCACAGGCTACTTAAGCATTGGTTTTCCAAACAAGCATTTGGTCTGGCTGCGTTTTAATATTAAACACCCACTTTCAACAATCTATTTAATTCCCAGCCAATTTTGTTTCAGTTTGAACATCCTGTTCCACTCCGAAACAGTGACATTATTGAAGTAAACTGGGTTGTGAATAAAAACACACCTCTATCTCCAGTAGGAGAGACATTATTTTCACTGGAATTAATCAGGGGTACTAAAGCTTCTGATTTCACTGGTAAGATAAGCTGGACGTAAAATTAGATTTCAAAGCATGACTGGTGACCAGGAAAACAGGGAATGACTACATAACCAGCTTGTTAGTCAAAGCAGTGCAACCCATTAAAATGAAGTCATGGGCTGTTCTTTTTGGCATTAAGATTAAAGATAAGTCCATCAGGCCAATATGAAGTCAGATTAGGAGTCGGCGATGGGTCTTACGTTGATGACAAGGGCGCAGAGCTGGTACTGCTCCAGGGTGATGATCTCATGGTAGCACGGCTCCTGAGCGAGACGAAGAATGGCACAGCCAGCTGCCAGCCGCAGGCGTGACATGTCCGGCTTACTATACACAAAGAAAATCAGCACATGAAACCACTCCCATATTACAGCCATGTATATAAATAAATAAAAGCGTTGTGCAATATGTGCCATGATTTCAAACCAATAGTGTTCATGAATTTAGTGAAGACTGTTTGAAATTACCATATATTCTTATAACATGTATATGCAAGTATGATTTTCAGATATTATTGCAAATTTTCTAAATACATATATTGCAAATATACATATGTATATATGTATATATACTTTAAAATATTTATTTCTGCGATGCAAAGCTAAATTTTCCGCATTATAACTTCAGTCATCAGTGTCACATGATCCTTCATAATCATTCTAATATGCTGATATTATATTTTAGTATTATTATTATTATTATTATTATTATCAATGTTGCATCACAGTTTTTTTGGAACCTGTGATGTTTTTTCAGGATTCTTTGATGAATAAAAAAAATAAATACAAATAAATAAATACAAAAAATAAAAATTCTAACAATGCCTTTACCATCACTTTTTATCAATTAAACATCCTTGGCAAATTAAATAATCATTTCTTTAAAAAAAAAAAACAACAACAAAAAAAAAAGAATAAACATTTACTGATCCCAAATTTTTAAACTGTAGTTTATAATGTTATAAAAGATTTGCATTTTAATTAAATGCTGTTTTTTTGGTCTTTTTATTCAAAGAATCCTAAAAAAAAAAAAAAAAAAAAAAAAAAAAGTTATGCAGCACAAATGCTTTCAACATTGATAATAAATCATTACTGATCTTAAACTTTTAAACAGCAGTGTATATATAAAATGTAAAATGAATTTTTTAATAATTTAAAAATAAACTGTAAATAACACCTGTAAAAACTATACATTTACTATTTAAATTAGATATAAAATAAACCAATACAATTTACATTTTGATTATTTTATATACACAAATGTTCAAAAGTTTGGGGTCATTAATTTTTTTTCTTTTTTTGAAGAAATTACTAGTTTTATTCAGCAAGGACACATTAAATGAATCAAAAAGTGACAGTAAAGACATTTCAAAACGTTAAAAACGTTTCTATTTCAAATAAATAAACAAAGAAAGCTAAAAACATTTCCAAAAAATATTAAGCAGCACAACTGTTTTCAGCATTGATAAAAAACCAAATCAGCATATCAGAATGATTTCTGAAGGATCATGTGACACTGAAGACTGGAGTAATGATGCTGAAAATTCAGCTTTGCATCACAGGAATAATTTACATTTTAAAATATATTCAAATAGAAAACAGTTCATTTAAATTGTAAAAAGATTTCACAATATTAGTTTTTGCCATATTTTTGATCAAATAAATGCAGCCTTGCCGAGCATAAAAGACTTCTTTCAAATACATAAAAAAAAAAGACCCCAAAGTTTGAACGGTATGTGTTTGTCGAACGTAACCTTTGTCAATACCTTGTTTTTGAGGGCTCTTGAAATGGCCTTTCATTCTGTACATTTTCCCTGTCAGCAGTTTTTGATGTCACAGCTCAGGATAGTCGCTAGTGAAGGGTTTGAAACTTTGCAAATGTCACTCACCCCATCTTGCCTTGCTCCGTCAGATCACCGTCACTGCTCAGGATAGCTGTCAGCATTCTCAGAGTGGAGTTGCCAGATTTACTCTGGTTGTTCTTCACGCCAAGCAGCCATCTGACCATCAGTTTCAGCCCCTGAATCTGAGACACACAAAGATAGAAAAACATTGAACACACTTACCCCTCAGTATCATCTCCTGTGTGTGCAAGCTCAGGTGCCCTTTTTTTTTTTTTTTTTTTTTTACAACATACAGAAGAAAGAAGAAAAGAACAGAACCTGTCTATCCATATCTGTTGGGAATCAACGCAATACTGGCCGAGATGTGAATCACTCCGCTAGTTTCTTCAATAAAAATGAATAATAAATAATAGCTGCGTCTTACCTTAGCCAATGTTTCAGGAGAGACTTCATCATCCGGGACCCACAGCTTGGTGGTTTTCTTGCCAGGAATCTTTGCAGCAAACAGAAAATCTAGATCAGTATCAGACGCCTCAAAACCCGAGAGTGAGGAGAATCTTTTATTGCCTGGTCTGAAAGTTTGCTAACAAGGTTACAACTAAAAATAAACACACTTCTTGTTATAGAAGCGAGGAGACAAATGATGTGTCGCATGTCTATGTGTATTAAAATGCACGACTTGCTTTAAAACCACTGGAAAATGAAATGAAACTATGCCCACAAGGTCAATCAAATGAGATGAGTGAAGAGGATCTCATCTGTTTGATGCATTTTAAACTTTCTCAGCCATTTACTCTTATAATTATGCTGGGTTGATTTAAGCTGTGAGCAAGCACATCCCCATGAAATCATATTAATTCAATAAGTCTAAATTAGTTAATGGTACAGGCAAATAAACAACACAAGCATATTTAATGCAGAAATTTAATGGGGCTTTCACAATTATGAAATTTTGGCTGATTTATTGTTACGTAAATGATTGTGATTAATGATTTAAATGTCTAATGCCTTTATTATTTCCTTCTGTCTTTCTTTCTTTAATACAGTTCAATACACATACACCACAATTTATTAATACTTAGCTTAGAATCACACAAAGCTAAAATTGATTTCCTTTAAAGTTCCATAAACAAATATTACATATCAATATTATAATTATTATTATTACTATTTTTTAAATATTAGAAAAATATTTTAATTATGAGGATGTTCTTAACACTGAAATATTATATATTTTAATAAATAAATAAATAGTTAATAAAATATATATATAATAAAATGTTACTTTTAGTATTTGCAATATTATACATAGGGACAATTGCATATAAATATTTAATTTTAACTATTTTTCGATTACTTATTTTTAATTATAATTTGGAATAATATTTTAATTATTGGATTATTAATTATAGGATTTTTATTGTCATTATGAGATTGGAATATATTGCTCTTACCACTGGAATAGTATATATTTAAATAAATAAACAGTTAATAAATTGTATAAAATAAAATGTTATATTTAGCATTGGCTATATTATACATAGGAACAATTACATATCAATATTCAATATTACATATCAATATTTAATTTTAATCATCCATTTTTAATGATTAATTGAAATATTTTAATTACAAGATTATTAATTACAGGATTGTCATTATGATATTGGAATATATTGTTCTTAACGAATATTATATATTTAAATAAACAAACGGTTAATAAATTCTATATAATAAAATGTTACATTTAGTATTGCCAATATTATACATATAAAACTTACACATCAATATTTAATTTTTATTATTTATTTATTTTTTAAATATTAATTGGAATAATACTTTAATTACAGAAATGTTAATTACATGATATTTTATTGTTGCCATTATGACACTGGAATATATTGTTCTTAAAGCTGGAATATTATACACTTAAAATAATATTATATATAATAAAATGTTATTTAGTATTGGCAATATTATACACAGGAACAATTACATATACATTTTTAATTATTTATTTGACTATTTATTTTTAAATATTAATTGCAATAACATTTTTTAAAAGTTATACATAGGAACAATGACATTTAATTTTAATTATTATTTTTTAATATTAATTGAAAAAATATTTTAATTACAGGATTATTAATTATAGGATTTATTGTTGCCATTATGATATTGGAATATATTCTTAATGCTGGAATATTAAATATTTCAATAAATAAATAGTTAATAAATTATATATAATAAAATGTTATGTTTAGTATTGGCATTACTATTCATAGGAACAAATCATATTTCAGTCCAAAAATTAATGAATCAATTATTATAAATAAATGATCTATTTATGGCATTATGATTAAAATATACACAAAATATATTACAAAATATATTGTTATTAATATTATAAGTTGAAACATTAATATATTTAATTCCAAATTACATATTATTTAGGCACATCCTAAACAGCCAAAAATACACAAATACTCAAAAAAAAAAAAAAAAAAAAAAAAAAGAAAAAAAACCCAGAGCACTCAGAGTTCACATTGCACGCTAGGAATGTCATGCACACCTGAGCAATCCAGAAGCGTTTATGCATCAAGTGTCGGAGCTCATTTTGAGTGCTCGCATAATGCACTACTTCACCAGAAGGTGAGACATAAAAATGTGCATTTTTACGCAGTGCACCACACTGATTGCTGCGTGCTCTCATCAAAATTCAGGCTATATTGCAGAACTGTAATGAGCAATGCTATAACTTACCCGGTCGTTCATTAGCAGGTCTTTAACGATGAAATTGGCCACTAAAGATTTGAGCGGAGCTGCAAACTGTTCCGGGGCCAGCATGGCCAGGTGTCCCAGCGTCGTTAAAGGGGTGATGAGCTGTTCCATGTTGTCTGTGTCTAGACTCTTATGCAGAGGCTGTGGCAAATACAAAGCAATTGGTAAAAAACCCAGACCTCCAGGGAGAGTTTTAAAGTGAATATGTGGAGCTGTGTGTGCTGAAACGGAAAGCCATTATAGAGGAAGACTGTACTTTGTCTTACCTCAAATATTTGTGCAAAGTGTGTGTCTCTGTTGGAGAACATGGCATGGATGCAATGGATGGCATATTTGGCCTGGCGAGGAGGACCCTTCTTTGCTTTGTGCTGCAGTACTTGTAAAAGGACTCTAGGGGGCAAAAGGAAGTAAAACAGGCAGGAGTGAATGGCACCATCCAACTTTATGGATGACTGTACAGCACAATAGAATTTAGTTTTCCATTAAAAGTGACAGAGCATCTCAGAAATCAAGAAATGAGAAACAGTCTTCAATAAACATAAGCATGTTTGAAACGTTTAAATTGATGGAACAAATCAAGCAGCGTTAGTCCTCTCGAATAAAACCCAGATGTGCTTTTCTGATCAGGAGTCAAACTTACGATTTGATGTGTGGGAAGCTTTCCTCCAGTTTGCTGCCGGTGTTTTTGAAGATCTGCAGCGCGGCCTCTGCAACCTTTTCGTCGTCCATTTTCAGACAGCTCAGCAAAGACTCGAAGGTCTCAGCAGAGTGGAATGACACAGGGTGGGTGAAGGACAGGACCTGAGGGGGGTAAAGACACCTCAAACCCAAACTAATAATAAAAAGATTACTTCATATTTTTAAATATGTGTATTAGGGCTGAGCGATACTGTCTGCTGTCATTTTATCGTGCCAAGATTCCCAAAAAAACACAGTTTTCTCTAAAATTGTTTAATGGTATCTCTGATTTCAGTAGTAAAAATGCTACAGCACTGGGAAGTTTGACTCATTTCCATTAATCAGTGCAAACTGTCTGCTTTAATAAACTGATTTAAAACTTGATTCAACAATTCATTTGTTTTATAAATGATACCTTATGTTTTTCATTTGGATTTGTAACGTTTTGAAACAAGGAGTGACTGTTTGGTTAAAATAATGGTTCATGTGAGGAATAAAAAATATAAATAAAATAAAATAAAATAATCATCCAGTAGCTACAATGCTTGCAGTAGCTTGCAATGTTTTGAATCAAGGCATAATTGTTTGGTTGAAATAATGGTTAATGTAAATAAAATAAAATAAAATAAAATAACACTGCAGCAACAAATTAATATGTTGGATTTGCAATGTTTTGAATCAAGAAATAATTGTTTGGTTGAAATAATTATATATTTTATTAACATTATTATATAAAAAAATAATTTATGTTATTTTTTACGTTTATTTTTATATATTATTTTATTACCTTTTTAAATATATTATTTAAAAAGAACTGTAAATAATATAAACACATTTTAAAAAAGTATTTTGTACATTTCAGTGCAGAAAAAAAAAAAAAAAAAAAAAAAAAGCAATGGCATGCTTTTTTTGATATTGTTTTGGGGGGGTTAATGTGAATAAAAAATAAAATAAAATATAAGGAATAACTGGTTGCAATAATGGTAAATAAAATAAAATAAAAAAAAATTACACTGCAGCAACAAATAAATATGTTGGGTTTGCAATGTTCTGAATCAAAGAATAACTGTTTGGTTGAAAACGGTTAATGTGAATAAAATAAAATACAATAAATAATGGTTAAATGTGAATAAAATAAAATAAAAAAATAAAATAACAGTAGCTACAATGCAGCAACAAATTAAATTTTGGCCTTGCAACATTTTAAATCGAAGAATTACTGTTTGGTTGAAATAATGGTCCATCTGAGAAAAATAATAAAATAAAATAAAAAAATAAATAAAATAAAATGAGTCAGTAGCTACACTAATGGTTCATCTGAGGAATAAAGTAAAATAAAATAAAATAAAAACAAAATAAGCCAGTAGATAAACTGCTGCAACAAGTTTGTTTTTAATTATAACGTTTTGAATCAAAGAATAACTTTTGGCTGAAATTTTGGTTTATCCGAGAAATGAAATTAAACGAAATGAAATACAAAAGCCAGCTGCTACACTGGCACAAAAAAACCCCCCTGATTTTAAATTTAAATATTACCATGCAGGTAGATTATAAAACCATTCCATTAGACTAACCAAACTTGTCACAGCACTGACATATTGCTCTTTTGTTGGTTTTGATTGCTTCTATTGTCCTCATTTGTAAGTCACTTTAGATAAAAGCATCTGCTAAATGTCTAAACGTAACCGTAAATGCAACACGGACACTGAGAGTAACAAGATTAATTTACCTTCAGCAGCTCCAGGCCAGCTCTGATCGCTTGCTCGGTCGGGACTCCTTCATCTTCATCATCAGCAGTTCCTTCTATAGATTTGTTGACCTGTTTGATAAGCGCACTGCAGGAGAAGACGAAGTGAGACTATGTGCAAATAATAGCACATCTACTACTGGTATTTAAAAGTCTTAATGTACCTGATGGACTCTGTGTCGATATGAACAGGCGCTATCCTCTCCAATAAAAACTTGACCATCTCTAGGAAAGGATTGCTTGGCTGTTTCGGGCTGCCCAGTTTTTTGGTGATTTCTTTCTGTGGGGCGCAAACACAACCACAAACTGAGACAACTTCAACTGAGAAGATAAAAACATGATTTTTCCTGTGAGGTGAAGTGATAAGTTACTTACCACGCAGACTTCGGCCTGCTTACAAGAGCAGGATGGGCTCACAAGAGTCTCCAGTTGTTTTCTGATCTTCTCGTCCTCTTCAAGAACCTGAGCGAGCTTCTTTACAAAGTCTTGCGTCTTGCCTGGGTCTGGCAGGTTTCCTTTAACACAAAGATGGAGAGATGTTTCCCACTCCGTGAACGTTTCTTGCAGATTGTACTTGACGGGAATAACTTTAACAGCACTTCAGAGCAGACAACACGACTTACTTGTGATAACCATGACCTTTGAGAACACGGCCTTGTTGTAAGAGTCAGACTGGGGGAATGAAGAAAAAATACTCAAGACAGAAGTACAACATGTAATAAAGATGATTTAGAAAAGCTGTAACCAAAACCAAACAACTGTGAGGGAAAACCAACTTTTGGCTGTTTTATGAGATCCAGAAGATCTTTGACGTGGTGTCTCAGCATGTTCTGACACTTCCACATTTCATTCAGAGCTCTGTAGGAGAGATGGACCACAACCACCACAATCAACATTCCAAGTCTGCAAATACATCTTTATAGGTGCAATAATCTCTTTTCAGGCCTATATACACCTTATAAAACCATTAGAAAAACCAAGAAACAACTGTTTTTCTCTCCAGAATATGACATATTTCCAAGTGAAGCAATATATAACAGGGTGGGACTTTTGTTTACAGGTTGCATGGTTCAAAATTGATTCCATTTCTGCACAAGCAGATGTTTTAGATCAGAGGTGCCCAAACTTTATAATACGACGGGCCAAAAATCAAACTTCATTTAGGGCCGTGAACCAAAAGTAGATGTAACTTATATCCAACTATATTTTACTAAAATTATCATTATTATTTTTTTATATTATTTTATTATTTTGTTTAAATTGACATTTAAAAATAATTGCAGATAATATATATATATATATATATATATATATATATATATATATTATTATATTTTTTTTTTTTTTTTTTTTTTGGTATTTATTAAATAATTAAATTAAACATTATACATTATTTTGTATATTTTTTTATTTATATTGTTTACAAATAACTGCAAATAATATAAATAATTATTTTTAAAAATTTATATTTGTATCATATTTTGCATCCGTGTATATTAGTATCAATCCAACAACAACAACAACAACAACAACAACAACAACAATATTTTATTTAAAATAATATTTTATTAAATATTATTAAAAATTATTAACTAGAAATGCTTCAACTGCATGTTTTTTTTCTGATTGAGGGGCATGGACCAAAAGTAAATGTAACTTATGCAACTATATATTTTATATATTAGGGTTTTTATTTATTATTATCCAAAAATAATTATAAATAAATATTTATTTTAAAAGACTATATTTTATTAAGAAAAATGTATATATTATTTTGTATTTAATTGTAAATAATATAAATTATTTAAAAAAAAAAAAAAACATTTTGTATATTTCAATGCAACAAAAACAAAAAAGTTAAAACAAAAATATTAACTAGAAAACCCTTCAATGGCATGTTTTTTTCTGATTGAGGGAATGTAACTTATAACCAACTATATTTTATTAAAATGATTTGTATTATTATTATTCATTATTATTATTATTTATTATTATAATATTAAAATAACTATTTTATTGTTATTTTATTACATGTATTTTATATATTTCATTATTATTATTATTATTATTATTATAATATATTTAAACCTAACTGTAAATTATATAAATCATTATCTAAAAAAAAATTATATTTTGTACATTTCAATGGAACAACAAAATTTCCAAACAACAACAACAACAACAACAACAACAACAACAACAACAACAAAGTTAAAAATAAAGTATTAATTGGAAATGAACATGCTTTTTTCTGATTGAGGGCCATGGACCAAAAGTAAATGTAACTTAATATAACATAGATATAAGTAATATAATTATATATTTAATTAACATTATTATATAAAAATAATTGCATTGTATTAATTTTACATTTATTTTTATATATTATTTTATTATCTTTTTTAATATTTTATTTAAAAATAACTGGAAATAATATAAATACGTATTTTAAAAAACATGAATATTTTGTAAATTTCAGTCCAAAGAAAAAAAAAAAAAAAAAGAAAAAGAAAAAGTAAAAACAATGGCATGCTTTTTTTTTTTTTTGATATTGTATTGGGGGCAAAACAAAGGTCAACAGGTGCCTATTTTGGCCTGCAGGCTTTGGTTAGGGCACCTATGGTTTAGATGAATAAAACAAGAATTACTGCACCTACTTGACAGCATTTCCATCCAATGTGGCGTACAAGTAATACAGACACTTCATTCGCTCTGTAGTCTCTAGATTGTGAGGCACGAGATACTGGGCGAAGATCCTCTCCACAAGCAACCTAGTGGAAAAAAACAAAAAACAAATCCGATATGATTTATGTATTTTTTATATTCAATTTAAATTCCTTTAACATTGCACATTGTTTTTGGTGCCATTATAACCCAAATCTTGATGGCATTTAAGTGAGCTCAAATCTCATACTGATGACCCAATCATAACACGAAATTGCATTTGCACAGTTATCATTACATGCTTTAATGATGCAATAACATTGTAAACCAACTCATCAGTGCAGAGTTCAAAATGGGCACGTGGACAATCTGAGCAAGCTGTATGCAACACGCCAGGAAGGCTTGAAAATGAAAAGTCCTGCTCGTTGCAAAATACCAAAACACCAACAAGGTCAGAAATGATTACAAGACAGGATAGAGAATCATGTTTCAAACAAAAAAGACCGCAAATGAACTCAGCATGTGCATTTAAATTTCAAATGAAAAGTTGCGAGCCACAAATTGCGACCATCTCTGTATTTCTCATCCTGTGGCTCCAGTCTGGGGTTCAATGTGGGGCAAATCTGTGGAAAGAGTTTATTTGATGCCTGTATGCAATAAAACATTACAAAAGGTGTTCTTTGTGCATTGTAATGCTTTCACTGTGCCTTATGTACCTCCTATGGACATATCTAGTGCTCAAAATTAAACAGGCCAGTACTGCTTGTTCTTAGTCTTATTCACATGCTCCTTGCAAATGTAAAAATTTGGTTTGCTGTGATGTATTCTGTTGAAGCAAATATACTACTGTTCAAAAGTCAGTGTCAGTTTGAGTTTCTTTTTTAAATAAATAAATTATTTTATACAGTAGAGACAAATTAAATCAGTTAATAGTGTTGTTACAAAAAGTATACTTCAAAAGAAAAGTGGTTTCTATTCAAAGAAACCTGAAAAAAAATGCATAATGGTTTCCACAAAAAAAATAAATAAATAAAAAAAACACAACTAAAATAATAATATAAAATAATATAAATGTTTTTTGAGCAGCAATTCAGCATATTAGTAGAATTTCCGAAGAATATAGTAGCTAAAAATTTAGTTTTACCCTAACTGGAATAAATTATTTTTTAAATATATTAAAATAAAATATTTAATAATATTTTACAATATTACTGGATTTACTGTATTTTTAAATCAAATAAATGCAGCTTCGGTGAGCATAAGACACTTCTTTCAAAAACAAAAATCATACCGATTTCAAACCTTTGAACAGAAGTGCATCTCTTCAAGTTACATAGCTGGTTAATCTAGATTAAGTTGTCAAAACTGCAAGTCTTTCATTATTATTGGAACAACTGGTTTAAATGGTTGGAAATTATACACAGAAAATTAAATTACGTCCTTATTTTCAACTAAAGTGTGTATGAATATAGCCAATCATAGTTGCATTACACCCGTGTAATTTTGAGCTATTACTGCAAATTAAAACTAATTAAATAAACTGTTATAATTTAAACATATATTGCTGGAAAAAACTCCAAAAAAAAAAAAAAAACTCCAAAAAAAAAAAAAAATAAAAAAAAAAAAAAAACACGCTTTCCGGCAAAAGTTTTTGAACAGTAAGATTTTTTTTTTGTCTCTTCTGCTCACCAAGTCTGCATTTATTTGATCCAAAGTACAGCAAAAACAGTAAAATTTTGAAATATTTTTACAATTTAAAAAAACTGCTTTCTATTTGAATACATTTTAAAATGTAATTTATTCCTGTGATTTCAAAGCTGAATTTTCAGCATTATTACTCCAGTCACATGATCCTTCAGAAATCATTTTAAAATTCTGATTTGCTGCTCAAGAAACATTTATTATTAGCAGTAGAATTTGGAGGATGTTTTTTGGCTGAATAAAAAGTTTAGAAGAACAGCATTTATCTGAATATTTTATAAAATTATAAATGTCTTTATCATCACTTTTGATCAATTTAAAGCATCCATGCCAAATAAAAGTAATAATTTCTATCATTTCTTTCCCAAAAATGTTTTATTTCAAATAAATTCTGATCTTTGGATCGGTCTATTCATAAAAAAAAAATCCTATAAATTTAATGTATCCTATAAATAAAATGTACTCAACTGTTTTAAATATTGATAATAATATTAATAATAATAATAAGTTTCTTGAACAGCAAATCAGCATATCAGAATGACTTCTGAAGGATCATGTGACACTGAAGACTGGAGTAATGATGCTGAAAAGTTAGCTTTAAGCACAGGAATAAATTATATTTTAATATATTTAAATAGAAAGCAGTTATTTTAAATAGTAAAACGTTTTCACAATATTACTGCTTTTGCTGTATTTTGGATTAAATAAATGCAGGCTTGGTGAGCAGAAGACAATTGTTAAAAAAAAAAAAAAAAAAAAAAAAAAACAACAACATTAAAAATCTTACTGTTCAAAAACTTTTCACTGGTAGAGTATTTCCAATAAACATAAATACAAAAATAATTAAAAAAAAAAACTTTTAGTTAAAAAAATAAATATATAAATAAAAAAAATAAAGAAAGAGTATATTCCTTTTATCATCAGGCCACTAAAAACAATGGCAGTATAATCACCCACCAGAAGAAAAAATAATAATTTTGTCAACCCTGATAATGTATTGCAACAGTTATAACCACCATTTATAAAAAGGGATATTGTATTACATTACAACACACACATTTTGCAATATGACGACTTTATAATGCATTATATAAACCGACTCCAAGTAATGCATTACCGAATCTGCGCTCGCAAGCGGCTGTCTGGTGACATCACTGTTCTCTCTTTACGACTGGCCTTGTGTTCAAGGAGCTCTGCAGAATCACTCAATACAGGTTCAACTGAGGATTTTCACATTTCTCTTGTTTTCAGCCAAAGCGCACAGACTCTCAGAGGACATTTTTCTATATTCTCATTCGATAAACATTTCCACTGGGTGTCTAGATGCATCTAAAAGTCGCTTCAAGCCTTGGGGGAAACTGGCAGATATCTGACATGGGTTGTGACATCAGTACCATCGCAGAACTTTCTCTGTAAACAGCAGCATCTCAAATCTTCCATCCAGCAGCGGTCTTTAAATTCCAACAACTTGCGAACGACCTTATAAAAATCCAATTACCCAACAGAGCTCCTTCATACAGCAGATTTTGTGTAACAAACTCTTACGAACTTCACGCCTCATTCAAAGCCTGTCAGACACCAACACTCTTTCAATAGCATCATAAGTCATCACCAGAAAACAGTGCTTTTGAAACTGCAACTACAGAAAATTGTTTCAATGTTTTGGTCATACAGAAACTTTTACAGAACCTTCTTTTTTGGAATTTTTAGGCAGCCATCCAAGCGTAATTTCATATACTGAAGCACATTTAATATTTCATGATAAAAGTCTTTCACAGTTTAGAGAGCTTAGGGCCTTCACAGAGACAGGCATGATGTCTCCAGACACCCATTCAGTGATAAGTCCCGTAATAGGCACATTTTGAGTTCTATTTCCCCAAAAACACTTTAAAACACTTAAGATTTGGGCTATTTAAACAAGCACTGAAAATGTCTCAATAGTCAAAATTTGTCAATCAACATCTGTACCAATTACTTAAAATGGCAAACTATGATTTAAGGCTCCAGCATTTTATTTAATTACAAATACATAACCATGTATACACAATGCATCAATCATCAAAAAACATTTCTACTAGGGCCCTATGAAATCCAGTTTATTTTCCCAAATTCCATTTTTTCAGTTTTAATTTTTCTGGATTCTGTTTTATTCCAATTTGGGTTTTTTTTTTTGGATATCAAAATGGCAAGACTTTCATTACTCTTTCAACAATTAGTTTAAATGGTTGAAAATTATACACAAAATTGCTATATGACCTTATTTTCAACTAGAGTATGTGTATTAATATAGCATACCATAGTTGAATTATACTCGTGCCATTAAGCCATTACTGCAAATTAAAACTAATTAAATTAACTGTTGTAACAACATATTGTTGAAACAAAAATGTACATAAAACATTTATTTCCAACAAACATAAAATATATGTTAATATAGAAATAATCAAATTATAAATATAGTTAATAAATATAAAATTAATAATAATATTTTAGATTTTTTCTTTTGTGTTCAGGCCATTAAAAATATAGGCAGTATAATTGGGCAGCAGATTGTTTTCTAGACACTTTTAAAATGGTTAATTTCAATTTTATAATTCAAGAAGCATGTCTAATTAATTTAAGTCATGAAACATACAATATTAAACAGCAATTTATTAAAATTGCTTTTTCCAGAAATACTGTGTATTTACATATTTCTGCTAAATACATTCTAGTAAAACATTTTTCTGGTAAATATCCCTTTAAAGATAGTGTTTTATTAGAACTGTATCAGTAGCAGTAGTGCTATCATTACATTAAGTAATATTTTTATTACGGTTTCTTCAAGTTGAACCAAACTTTTATTCTGACGGGTTGCTGCGAAGACCTTTAGGTTTCAGTTTGTATATGATGATAGTTTTACTCAAAAGAAACTGTAAAATGAAGTGAGAGATTTTGTTCACGTTCATGTACAAAAGCTAAAAATACTGCAAACATCACGCTCGCTTCAGTATGCGTGTTGTATATAAAACCACGTGTCTGTGCCATTCATTACAGAGACACACAGAACATGCAGAATTCATATTTAAATTGTATTTTTGTGGCTTGACATTCACAGACACTCATCCAGATCACATTTTGACTTAAGTGTACTGACCTACTTATAAATTTGCCAAATTTCATGACATTCCAAACTATACAGTAAATTCCATTTTTATGACTGGATTCCACCATTCCGTCTGCATTTTCCTTACTGCGGAAATCATAGGGCCCTACATTTCTATCAAGACAAATCTAAGTATCTTCCACTTAATGTCTAAGTACTGATTGGAAGCAGCACTAACCACTGACCCAATTTATAAACCATATATAAAGCTTGAATTTAAAAATAACCAGGGATGTCATACAAGTATTGAAAGACCGCCATCTTAACAGCTTCACTCACCGGTCGTCGATGCTGTTCTGGTAGTAAATGTGAAGCAATTTGTCTTTGATCCAGGAGATCTGCTTGGCCGCCTCTTTGCCGGCCTCCGCCTGTAAGGCGTACTTCTTATAGATCTGAGCCAGACCCATCATAGCCTCCTTACGGACCCGCCACTGCAAGATAACACAACAGGAAGCTCGACTCAGTGAGATTATGATGCTCTGGTGTAAAAATCAGCAGTTAAAGCCAGCAGTAATAAAAACGACTTGGTCAGCAGCCCATGTAAGATAGAAAACAGATATTTTATAGGTACAAGATGTTATGTTGTGTTTTTATTTTTATCTGCAGCAAAAAATACTTCAAATATAGCGATTACGGGTGTTCAAGTGCTTTAAGGCATTTAAGCAAATATGAAAGAAGACATTACTTAGCAAGTCTGTAACCACATAAATCAATGATTGAATGAAAAAAAAAAAAAAAAAAAAAAAAAAAAAAGGCAAATGCAGGTAATCTGCCATAGAAATACTACGTTTTTAACATTTATGACTGTTAAAGTGGCAGCTGGGGTCTGATCTGCTTCTGCTTAAAACTTTGCATGCTTGTTTACAATCACCTGTTGCATATGCTCACCAGGCTTTGTGAAGTTTTGAGCTTTCCTTTAGGCTTAATAGGATTTTGGGTACATTCAGACAGGCCCCTTTTCTAAACAACCCTGTTATAGCTTCCCAAAGGGTAAATTTCAAAAAAAATTTTTATAATTTTTGGCCTAGAGAGTCCAGACAATTGTACTAAGTGTTTTTTTCCAGACTGAGCGAAAAACCAAGGACTAGGTTGCAAAAGTAGGTTTTTTAAATCTTCTCAATCATTTAACAAAAAGTTTGATTGACAGCAGTGGTTCTAGAGGCAAAATAGTTCCATCGTATGATACAAACATTGTGCGCATACGTGAAAAAATGCATCGTTTACGCCCTTGGAAAATGTGAAATCTCTCCCCAGTGGCTGATTTCTTACAAATTTATCTTAGACCATTGGGGCTGTGAGTCGAACAGGCCCACCGAGTTTTGTTAACCTTGTCTAACAGGTGCTCAAACTTCATCGGCCAATGGTGGCCATGTTTTTGAGATATCAAAATGTCCTTGTAGACACTTGTGGCACTCTGGACCAAGACCGTGCACACTGACTTTTATGTTGATGGGACAAATGGTTACGCAGTTATAGGCATTTTTTCCCCCCTCTTATAGCACCACCAATATCCACATTTTTTTCCCTGTGACTTCAGATTGAGCTCTTACATAAGTGATCCGAGTTTAGCGGAGATATCTCATTCTGTTCAGGAGTTATAGGCATTTTACTAAAAGTGGCCCTGCCCCTTTCAAAAATTTTGGCGTCCCTTTGCGACAGCGAGTCTATAGTTCAACTTTAAGAATTATTGATATTCACTCTCCAGAGAACCTTTCTGCTCTGGTTTGGTTCCAATCGGGCAAAAAAACCTAGGACTAGCCCGCAAAACTAGGTTCTTAAAAAAAAAAAATAAATTTCACCAGGCTCATGATAAAATCTGCATGCAGTCCATGGATTCCAACCACAGCGCCCCCGCCAGGTCGAATGGTGCATGCCTTGGTCACGTTGTAGGCGGTGTGAGTACAACCATCCCTCCAAGTTTCATGTTTCTATGACTTACGGTTTGGTCTGCCTGATCAGTTTTATGAGGAGATCGCTGACATGTGACCATTTTAATAATTACAACAGGGTTTCAGCGCTACGTGCTTGAACCCCTAAATATTAGAAGACTGTGTACTTTTATAAGAGAATGAACTACTCACTCCATAATGCACTACAAGTAGGGGTCGACCGATAACTTAATATCGGCGCCGATATGAAGTTCGGTCATTTTCAAAACCAATTTGCTGATTAAATAATTTAAAAGAACTTGAAGTTTTTGTCAGAACCCTTGTAATTTTTAATTTTAATTAATTTTTACACCAGACATATATATATTGGTTCAAAATATCAGTTATCGGTCTACTTGGTCTGTAATAATCAGTATCAGTACTGGCCCTGAAAAACATATCGGTCGACCCCTAACTACAAGCGGTGACAACGGAGTGAGCCATAACGATACAATATAAAAAAGCTCACCAAGCCTGCATTTATTTGATTAAAAATGCAGTAAAAACAGTAATATTGTGAAATATTATTACAATTAGGGATGGCGAAAACTAAAAAATTTCTTGACCGACCACCGAGCCTCATTAGCCGGTTGAAACCGGTTAACCGATTAGTTTAAAATATGGTACGCTATTTGAAATAACAGCCATTTCGAGCCGCGCCTGCAATTTCGCAACTCTGTCGCATCTCTCTGCCGCTCTGCCTCCCGCACACACACACACACACACTGCCACTCACGTCACTTTTTTAAAATCCCCTACAGCGCGAAACATGAGTCCCGCAAACGCGGCGCCGAAGAGCTTGTTGTATGTAATCGTAGGACAAATGGCTCCTTAGTTTCAAATGGTTTGGGTACAAGGTGATCGCTTTGAAAATAAAGGCGTTTGTCTAGGTTAGAAGCTCATTTGAAACATTGCCACGGCTCATTTAAGAAAATGACAGCTCCGAAGAGACGCCGCTCTAACCTCGAGTGTTTTAGCCTGTTGCCTTTACTTTTCGCAAACCTTGTGAGCGCGCGAACCCAAACGCTGTGACCTCGCGCCAAATGTTTTAATTGGTTTATTAAGTACAAACAGGCGAGTTATGAAAAATTGAGTGTGAGGGATAATTTGTTCACTTAACACAAAAAGATGAGGAATGAGATGGCTAACTGTTGTAGCGTATAGTCCACTGTCTATAATAGCCTAATTTAGATATCACTTTTTTTTTTTAACCGACTACCGACAACTTTGACCGGTTAACATTGATACGGTCAACCACCGGTCAAACGGTCACCGGTTAACATCCCTAATTACAATTAAGAATAAGCGTTTACTATTTTAAAATACTTTAAAATGTGATTTATTCCTGTTATGCAAAGCTGAATTTTCATTCTTTAGTGTCACATGATCCTTCAGATTTTTGTGGAATCAGTGATACATTTTTTCAGGATTAGCCAATGAATAAAAAGTTCAAAAGAACAGCATGTATTTGAAATAGAAATCTTTTGTAATCATTACAAAAAGTACCCATTTCCTTCAAGAAAATAAAAGCACTTTTGAACCATCTTGAATTCATAAACACGTCTCTACTATGCCAATTGCAATGTTGCCTTAGATGGGCAGTTTGTTAAATTTTGGAATTTTGGAGCAGTGTTACAGTAAAAAAGTAAAACGGGAGACATTAAAGAAGAGAAATCATATTTCTAGTCTGTAGTCACATTTTGCCTCAGCATGAATATGTCAAAAAAACGGCTGCTTTTGAGGTTTCACCAAGGCATAAAAATGACAAAACATCCATTTAGCTACAGCTGAAGCTGAAAAGCCTGATATGACAGTTCCTGCATAAAACCACATCTTACGTACAGCAAGCAGAAGCAAACGAGGTGTAATAGGATGAGATGGAGATACGCCTAGACTACTGCGGTGTCATTTGTCCAGGAACACAGAAGGGCCTTCAATTAAATTCCTCCCTGAAAGGGTTTTGAAAAGGCTGAGGAATGGTTATATGTGAGTTATAGTCCAATTTATATTATTCCATCCCCTCTAGCTCGGGTGGCTAAAGGAGACTGCTGATTAAATTATAGTGAGAAGAAATGGAGTGTGTCTGGAAAGAAACAAGAAGCTAATGTATTCCAGCTCGGCTCTGCCCTCAATGCGGTGATGTCAAAGTCTCTGGTTCATTTGGGGTACTAATGGGAGAAAAAGCCCTCGGATATTATGCATGAAATAAAATGACTGCAGCACTAATAAAGAATGTTTAAGAGACAGCAAACAAACAAGCATAAAAAGAGCCTGCCACATACCCTCTTATCCAGAGTCCTCTCCCTCACAAAGTTCAGCAGGTGATCGTTGACGAGAGAAAGGTCCTTTTTGGAAGCAGTCACAATGGACACAATGACGTCGTGTCGAATTGCCTCCTCTGGGTCATGTGACCTTACTTTCAAATACTCTGCAGGAGGAGAAAAAAAACATGCACAATTTGGTGTAATGTGCATATGCTTCACTTTCATTGTGTCATTAAATATATTTTAATAAATGGATTCCATTTAAATAAATGTGAAGTACATTAATTTTAAAATAAATAAGTGAACAAATATACATACAAAATCAATTATATTTATGAAAGTAGATAAAAAGACATACATTTTATAAATATAAATATATATATATATATATATATATATATATATATATATATATATATATATATATATATATATAAAATAATATTTATTTTATGAATTTAATATGTAACAAAACCATTTATTAATAAAATTCAATAATAAAGTCAATAAAATAATGCATTAAATGTATATTAAACAATATTTAATAAAAATAATTCATATATAAAGAAAATATGAATGAGTGTGTCGGATGAAAGATATTTTATATTTTATTAATAAAATGTCTATTAAATAATGCATTGAATACATTTTAAATTATACTTAACAATAAATAATAAAGTAATAAAATAATATTCAACTGTTATTTTATATATATATAAAATAATATATTTGCAATGTGTTTTCATTGCATGTCATTTTTCATGCGTTGCATCACCCTAAACAATACTGAGCAAATTGCCATTTTTGTCATTTTATTTAGGATAACCCATTTTCTTTAAAAAAACACAGTAAATTGTGCACAATAAGACCAAAAAAACATGTATTAAGAAAGTACAGAGGGTCAGTTTCAGTTTTATGTTAACTTTTATGCTCAGTTGTGAAATATAAGGGTAGTCAAAGTCAGAAGAAGAACAGTTTGTACCTGTGAGATCTTTTGCCAGGTCTGGATGGTTCATCAAGCAATGGCTGGCAAACTTCACACATTCCAGTCGAACAGGGACATGGATGTCATTAAACCTAAGAAAACGCAGATGGTGAAAAATCTTTCAGCTTAGTCTTGCTGTTGAAATGCTTCTCAGTTTGTGTAGAGAGAAAAACAGGTAATTGGACGTGTTGTGCGTGAGTTGTACCTCCCAAGGTAGCACTGCCAGAGAGGTTTGTTCTGTGAAGCGAGCTCTGAATCCTTCGCACCAAACATCTTGGCCAGGAGCTTCACAACTTGCAGGCGCTCGTCGTTATCATTGCTCTGCAAAACACACAAGGGTCTCCCGGTGAAATAACTGCAGAAAGTGAAGCCCGCGGACATTAATTACAGCACAAAGACTGAATGAACCCATTTAGTTATTTAGCCTCATCGTCGTTCTGCTTTGCATAAAAACAAAATATTTTTATGACATAACGTCAAATATAGCACAGCTCAAAACAGACCGATAACATTCATTCATACACTAATCGCAAACTCAACCTGCTTTTGACACAAAAGAAAGCAATCGCCTTTGCTAGTTTGAAAAATGCTAACCGTGCTTTCAGGCCACGTTGGATTAAATCTCATGTGAAAGAAAGCGAAAGAAAGGATCGTTGACTCGGCTGAAGTGTAATCATTTTCATGCCGCATGTCAGCATCTTTTCGCTCAGAAAGCGTAGATCCATTTATTACAAACCCTCAATTTTTAAGCATCAAAATCGACATTTATTAACTTTCAGTTAACTTATAAACAACTGAGCAAAGTTTTCAATTATCACAATAACACAATGTCAGGTAAGCCACTGGAGGGCAGAATATATTAGGCTATTAAAACACCATGAGTGTCTTCAGGTTCTGACCACAGTTAATATACTCAAGGTTTTCCAGAGGTTTTTTACTCCCACAGGGTGCAAAAAAAGTCGTAAACAAGGCACTGCTTCTGTGGTGTTGTGAGATGTTAATCATGAGCTATCACAGATGTCCTAAAGGCTCAATAAGGGTTTCATTACAGGGGAACCATGCATTCCGAGAAGCAGACAAATCCATCCAAAACTAGATCTCTAACCCGCCTACCATTAGTAAAGGAAAGAAAGATTTTAGAGAGATAGTTCACCCAAAAATGAAAATTACCCCATGATTTACTCTCCCTCAAGCCATCCTAGGTGTATGACTTTCTTCTTTCAGATGAATACTGCTGGAGTTATATTTAAAAAAAAAAAAAAAAAAATGTCCTGGCTCTTCCAAGCTTTATAATAGCAGTGAATGGGTGTTGAGATTTTGAAGCCCAATATAGTGCATCCAACCATCATAAAAGTGCTCCACATGGCTCCAGGAGGGTAATAAAGGCCTTCTGAAGCAAATCGATGCGTTTGTGTAAGAAAAACATCCATATTTAAAACTTTATAAACTGTAATCTCTAGTTTTCGCTAACTGTTGTACATGCATTCACAAGAAAGTGGTGTTCCAGCTGTTGACACAGGAGTAGCATAAGCTCCGGTGAGAAGTGACGAACAAGGATGCACAGAGGAAAGAGCAAAACAAAACACCGGTCACAAATTAGAAGTATAAAACGAGGATATGTAAAGAAAAATTTTGGAGGATTTCAATATAAGCCAAGAGGAGACAGGTTTTGTTTTGCTTGCGAGACTAATATATTCTCACTTGTGCTACGTCTATGTCATCTGCTGGAACGCCACTCTCTCGTGAACGTGTACCACAAAGAGCGGAAACTACAGATTACGGTTTATAAAGTTGTAAATATGGATATTTTTCTTACACAAACATACTGATTTGTTCAGAAGGTCTTTATTAACCCCTGGAGCCATGTGGAGTACTTTTTATGATGGATGGAGGCATTTTATTGAACTTCAAAATCTCAACAGCCATTCACTGCCATTATAAAGCTTAGAAGAGCCAGGACATTTTTTTAATACAACTCTAATCATATTGGTCTGAAAGAAGAAAATCATATACACCTAGGATGGCTTGAGAGTGAGTAAATCATGAGGTAATTTTCATTTTTTGGAAGAACTATTCCTTTAATGTCAAGTCCTAATCTAATAGCACTACGAATCATGACTAAGTTCATCGTCTCTGTACTCCGGCTCAAAAAGGAAGAGTATGGCGAAAAACTCCATCTCATTTTCTCCTACAACTTCAGAATCGTCCGACATCGTTATACTTTGTTTGTAAACAGCGTTTGACTTACTTGCACTTCCTTAGTCTTTGTGCGTTCGTTTTGTAAACACTGAGTCTGTAGTTCCGTGATTCAATAATACGTAGTGTCGTGGACACGCATGCCAGAGCTAGTGCTACATGAGCTTTTGTGCTTAAAAAGTATACACATTTTTATTTTCCGAAAAAAATGACAGATCGATTTGCTAGATAAGACCCTTCTTCTTCGGGTGGGATCGTTTAGAGCCCTTTGAAACTGCATTTAAACTACATTTTGGAAGTTCAAAATCAGGGCACCAATGAAGCCCATTATATGGATAAAAATCCTGAAATGCTTTCCTCAGAAATGATAATTTCTTTACGACTGAAGACAGAAAGACATGAACATCTTGGATGACAAGGGGGGTGAGTAAATTATTTGTAAATTGTTGTTCTGGAAGTAAAGTTTTCCTTTAAATATCAGTATATAAAGAGTAAAATGTGAGGATGGTCACAAAAAGTAGTGTTTTTCAATGCCAAAGAATGCCATTAAGAAAGCAGAGTGGTCAATAGCTGATATAATGTATATACAGTTCAGATATACAGAGGTCGAAAGTTTTTATCCACCTTTCAGAATCCGCAAAATGTTAATTCATTTACCAATCTAAGAGGGATAATACAAAATGCATGTTATTATTATTTTTTATTTTTTATTTTTTTATTTACTACTGACCTGAATAAGATATTTTACACAAGATGTTTACATATAATCCACAAGAGAAAATAATAGTTGAATTTATAAAAATAACCCTGCTCAAAAGTTTACATACACTTGATTTTTAATACTGTTTTGTTACTTGAATGATCCACAGCTGTGATTTTTTGTTCAGTGATAGTTGTTTATGAGCCCCTTGTTTGTCCTGAACAGTTAAACTGCCCACTGTTCTTCAGACAAATCTGTCAGTTCCCACAAATTCTTTGGTTTTTCAGCATTTTTGTGTATTTGAACTCTTTCCAACAATGACTGTATGATTTTGAGATTCATCTTTTCACACTGAGGAAAACTGAGGGACTCATATGCAACTATTACAGAAGGTTCAAATGCTCACTGATGCTTCAGAAGGAAAAACCATGCATTAAGAGCCGAAATTGAAGATCAGGATAAATTTAACTTATTTTGTCTTTTGGGAAATATCTCATGTAGTACTAAATGAAAAGTACTAAATGAAAAAATATGATATTTAGGCAAAATAAGAAAAATGTACACATCTCCATTCTGTTCAAAAGAACAGAACGAAGCATGAGTCCCTCAGTTGTCCTCAGTGTGAAAAGATGGATCTCAAAATCAAACAGTCATTGTTGGAAAGGATTCAAATACACAAAAATGCTGGAAAACCAAAGAATTTGTAGAGCCTGAAGATTTTTCTGAAGAACAGCAGGCAGTTTAACTGCTCAGGACAAACTAGAGACAGAGAGATCTAGAAATCTATGGCACAGACCTGCATTTCACTGCTGGTTATATATCATATATATATATATATATATAACTGTAAGTGCCAAATAAAAATCTTGAATCTTAAAACAGAAATCAGGCATCATACATTTATAATGGTGGTTACATTTTTTAAACTTTACACAAGCAAAAAGCGCTTTTTCTAAAATCCCCAAAGATGACAAAATGTCACGTATCGTTACCAAGCCATCTTACCTTGAGCTTGAACTCCAGCTGCGGCAGGACGGACAGCAGTAGATGGCTGTCAATGTTGTAGAGCTCCAGGATCAGGTCAAACACATGTTCTGACAGATCACTGACTGAAGTCTTCCCCAGCATCAGCACCTGGTTAAAGAACTGAGACACACCAAACTGTATATCACACACTGGCATCCATCAGCATCTACCGTACATCACTGGAAAACGGCATCCCTCAGTGCATAACAGTCTGGCATCAGCATTTAACATGGCGTTGATTAGAGATCAGTCAGAGAAAGCTGGTATTACATAAAAATGAAAAAAGTGGTTTCATCTATGGGTGGGGGAGGCTGTCTCCAACAGAGCGCATGTACAGAATAAAAGTAAATCAGGCCTTGCTGATCTATTAAGAGTTACTGAGAAGGATTCTCCTCCACGCTTATTCTCGCTATCTCTGGCGCTTTTAATGAGCACTGCAGGGAATAAAGTTCATAGCATAGCAGCGCGGCACGCTCCTGCGGGTGTTACTGATGAATGTGTTTAAGCTCAACATGCCGTTTGAGCATGGAGAGGCGCTCTTGATCTTCGGTTAATGTTGCAAGCCTCAACGAGTTTTCAAAAGCAAAAGGGCTGGAGTCAAATCATGGAGGTTCATTATGGATTACTCACGGTTTAACACTAGAACCGCCAGGGGTCGCTGTATACCTAAACCTAAAGCCATGCGGGTAAATTTTACCCACGCACATGAGTAGTGTTTTGATATGACTAAAAGAACATTTATTTCACTGTATTACGGCACTGTCTTCATAAAGAAGTGTCTAGAGTCATAAAAAATGATTGTGTAGTCATCAACTATGTTTTTGTCCTGTTGATTTATGTTCAAGGCTTTTTATGCAAGCTACAGTCAGTTTTTATAAAAGTCCATACAAGCTAAACAACCCTGCACTGACAAAGAAAATTAAAAGGAAGTAACTACATATTTGGGTGGTGTAATATTATAACTCACTGTTATTAATCAATATATTAAGACTATTCATTTTCAAAAAAAAAAAGGTTGTATTACATAGATCTGATTTTTTTTTTTTTTTTTTTTTTCAGGAAATGTGCCGACTAGAATAAATAGCAACACAGTAGTGAACAATAAACAATAGAAATGGCAAAACAAAAGTTAAATAATCCAAAGTTTGACCAATATGAGGAACGTTAGGCTAAAACATCTAAATATGAGATCGCTGTAATTCTGGTGTTATCTAAACACTTTTTAACACCAGGGGATTTTAAATTACACAATTTTAGTAAAAGTCAATGACTGGGAGTGTTTTATTGAAAATCTGTTATGTACATTTGAATAACAGGTACGGGTAAATTTTACACCGTGGCAGTTCTAATGTTAAATGAATGAGAAGACCTTTCTCGCATCCTTGAAAGTCAGGTAGGGTGTACATTCCATGTAAAGTTAAGTATAATCAATCACGTTTACTCACGTTGGTAATGTACGGCTCTATGGCCTGAGCGGTTCTCTTCAGCAAGGCTTTGGCCAGGTCGTATGCTTGTTTGTTAAGGTTCTGCAAGACAAGATAGAGAAATTAAAAATGTATGTAATAATTAAAAAGCGAATTACATGGAAAAAAACAAAATAAGAATAAGAATAAGATTAAGAAATACAACCATTAGGAGAAAAAAAAAAACAAAACAAAACAAACAAAAACAATACATAATTTTTTTTCTGTGGCTAGTACCATTTTTAAGTAAAAAAAAAAAAAAAAAAAAAAATCCAATGGATTTAAAATAAAAATAATATGAATAATATAATAGAGCTAAAACGGGGGTCACTGTTTACCTAAAAAAGCAAAAGTGAATTAAAAAAAAAAAAAAAAGATAAGATATTCTCATTTTCCTGTAAATAAATTAATAAATAATAAATAAATCATGTTTTGCTCAAACCCATTTTAAAATTATTTTTACCTTGCAATTTCTTTCATTATTTTCCTGACATTTTCCATTATTTTCCCCCTCTCAAATTATCAAAAAGCCAACAAATAAAACAACAACAAAAAAAATGTATATAAAAATAATTTACATTTTTTTTTTAATTACACAGAATTTAAATGATAATTTAAACGATAATTAATAAACATTAAAAACAATACTTTGGGCCTTAACTGACAAGAAAATGACAATTTTAATAAGATCTAATTTGTTTACATAAAATATATCAAAATAAAAGACAGAAAAATAATTACCAACAAGTAAAAAATATTTTACAATTTAAAATCATGCATTTAAACTTTCAAATGCGCATTAAACAAAAATAACATTAAGTTAGCTTCAAAGAAAACTATTATATGACTTTGTTCATAAGTAATGACTTTTGTTAAATGGTTCTGCAATGCAAATTATTTAAACACATTAAAAGACTATTAAAGGCATGTTATTATAAGCTCGCCTTAAAGTGTAACATATATACTGCTCTGGCTCTATACAAAGGTATAAAGGGTGAAGAATCTGCTGTCCAAATAAATGTACATATTTTTATAATATCATATTTTATTTTATGTATTTAATTTATACATTTTTTTGTTGGGTAAAATGTGACCTGGACTTTAATTGGTGAGATTTAAGTTTATTAGTTCACTGTACCTTGTGTGCTGGAACCAGGTTAACCAGAACAGTATCCAGGAGTTCCTGTGAGACAGAGTCACCCTCGCAGACAATTGAGCTCATGAGATCCACCATATGCATGTGGACTTTCTGGTTGTGTCCATTGCTTTAAAAAAAAAAAAAAAGAAGTCATGGTAAATACAAGTGACCTAAAATCGGGTGCATGTCAGGCAATCAAACAGGAGGAGTGGAAGATGGGAAGCAAACGCAATGGAGCAGAGAAAACAGAAACACTTCTCCGTTTTTCCATTTACACATGAGAGGCGAACGCTGCAGTGTCCCGCTCATAGAGGACATTTCCGACTGAGTGAACAACACTGGCTGAGATGAATCACCCCCATATGCAGCCTTTATAGCACACACGCAATGAAGGGTTTCCACCTGGGATTCGCACGCATCATTGTCATCTGACCGAATGCAGGGAAATAATATCAGCGAGCAGGAGGCTGACAGCTCATTAGGACATAACAAATAGGCTGCAGCTTTACATTTACATCTCAAACAGACAAGAGTAAACCAAGGAGATGCTTTACTGAATTATGGCAGTCGCTATTGCGAGAATCACCATTCAGCTCTCTAACTAAATGACACCACTAATACAGTACCAGAAAAAGAGCAAAGTGATAAAATTCATACAATGATATTTTTGGTGATAGAAAGTTTGCCACAATCATCGTTAAAACACTTTATATGGCAATTGAGGAACATCTGAATTATCACTCAAAACCTACCTGTATGAAATGTATTAAAAAGTGTTACTTATATATGTTGGTAAATAATGAAGATCGTATGACGTATATGCAAATTTATTTTAAATGACCATTTTAGCATTACATAAACATACATAAATACATAAAATATTAAGATGTTAATGTTTATGTTAACATCCATGTTAATAATATAAAAACTGATTTTAGAAACATTGCTTTTTCATTTTATTTATTTTACATATTTCAATTTTTTACACTGAAATTGCGCAAACAATATATCAGCAAAAAGATGTTTAGATATGATTAAATAAAAATCTAATTACCGTTTTTATATACATCAAAATTTTTGATAATTGAAATGAAGCTGAAATAAAATAAAACAATGTTAAATTAGAAAATATATACAATTTTAGTAAATTTCAAAAATGACAAACTAAAAGATAAATATTTTTAATGTTTAATTATTTTTAATTTTCAAGTACTAAAATTACTAATACGTAAATAAAATAAACTGGAAATATTAATTATAAAAAAAAAAAAAAAATAAAAAAAAATCACTAAGGAACAAACTTCCTAAAATTACTAAAACTGAAATTACTAAAACTGAAGAATATTTTAAATAAATGACAGAGGAACATAAAATGACTAAAAGTTTACAAAAACGTAGTTCAAGTACTAAAATTACTAAAACGGAAATAAAACCTGAATCTGAAGTTTTAAAAAAAATAAATAAATAAAAATGACTAAGGAACAAACTTCTTAAAATTACTAAAACTGAAATAAATTCATTATAATATTTTTATTTGTTTAGATATAATATTTTGGCTATATCAAACTCTTGAATGGATATACATGACCAACAGTCAAATAAATAAATAAATAAATAAATAAATAAATCAAACATGTATATTATATACAAATATTATGTTTTTTTTTTTTTTTTTTACATGAACAACAGACTCACTTGATCACTTGAAACAGCGTTCTGTAGAGCTGTGTAAAGATCTCATTGCTGTCCTCCAATTCAAAGCAGATGTTGTAGGACTTCACCCAAGCGATGTTCTAGAAAGCCAGAAATAGAAAGACAAGGTCAGATGCCGTTTCAAAAACCACTGCAAGACCTTGCTTTTCTATATTGGTTGGATGTCATACCTCCAGCAGATAAAAATATCGATTAAACTGGGCGCTCTTGGTGTCTTCCAAGCCTTTCAGCTGTCGAGTTATGAACATGAAAATATCCTGAGAGGAAAAGAAGAGCAGAGAGTTTTAATATTTTAAGCACCTGTGAAGGCAATGCAGTGTTATTTTACCATTTGCTGCTGAACAACTCGATTTGTTGCTGGCTTTTGTTAAATGGGAAGAAAATAAGACACACACAGAGTTATCACCTTCAAATGTCACCTTCAGCACATCAGTTTTAATGCGTATACAATACAACTGAATGTTTCTTTCCCAAAACAAATCAGTTTTTTAATTCATAGGGCCATAGAAGACTCAAAAGGCTGGTCATGTGATCTCACCATGGTAGTCATCATGGTGGGAATTTAAAATGTAATTATAGATACAAACATTTATGGTTCTTCACTGCAAGAACTAGCACAGCATTTAAATCAATAGATGTTGAGTTTTCCAACCTTAAGTTTATCAGGTGATGTGTAGGGCGCTTCAGGAGCATAGATGCGAAATATATCTGCAAGACAGCAGGCCACGAGTAGTCTGACATCTTTGTCTGGGTGTTTGAGGAAAAAATCCGATGCGAGATGCAAGGCCAAGTTCAGATAGAGTTCCTTCTCCTCCTCTGAGTCCTGGTCCATGTCCATGAAGGTTTTCACCACCATCTGATTTTGAAAAAAGCACCATAGAGCCGTGTGTCAACCACGCATCCAACTAACAGTGTGATGTAAGACACTCTAATGGGAAACACACTTTTACTTGGCAGTCTTGCTTAAAAATAGACATAAGTGACAAAGCCACGGAGGGAGGAAACGCTATCTACAAGCTGTAAAAACAGCTTGAACTACGAGGAGAAAAATTATATTTTCATTCTGTGATAAAACCTCAGCAGAGGTTTAGAGATGAGCAAATCTGAACACGAAAAGATGTGCACTAAATATTACTGCTAAAATTACCAAGGAGAAAAATTCCTAACAAATACAGATCAGTCCACAAAAAAAGTGAATTTCAAATTATTAATTGTGATTACTGACAGTTTTGATATTGTTTAATAAAACTGAAACTATTAACATTTTTTTGCTAATTGAAATAAAGCTGAAAGAAAATAAAATATAAATGTTCAATTTTAGTAAAGTTCTAAAATTACTAAAACAAAGATAATTTTTGTTTTTTTAAATGACAAAGGAACATGAAATAACTAAAAAATTCAGTTCAAGCACTAAAATTACTAAAACGGAAATAAAATAAATAGAATATTTTAAATAAAAGAGATGGGAACAGACTAAAACTTTACAAAAATGCAATTCAAGCACTAAAATTGCTAAAACTGAAATAAAAGCTAAATTTGAAATATTAAAAAAAATAAAAAGGAACAAACTTCTTAAATTGCTAAAACTGAAATAAATTAAACAGAATATTAAAAAAAAAAATGACAACGGAACATAAAATGACTAAAATTTTATAAAACAAATGTGGTTCAAGTACAAAAATTACTAAAACTGAAATAAAAGTTAAAATAAAAATGAAAATAAATAAATAAATAAATAAATAAATAAAGTAAATAATGACTATGGAACAAACTTCCTAAAATTACTAAAACTGAAATAAATTAAATAGAATATTTAAAAAAAAATGACAAAGGAACATAAAATGACTAAAATTTTACAAAACAAATGTGGTTCACATACTAAAATTACTAAAACTTAAATAAAAGCTAAATTAACATATAAATAAATAAATAAAAATTACTAAGAAACAAACCTCCTAACATTACAAAAGCTGAAATAAATTAAATAGAATATAAAAAAGCAAAAATGACAAAGGAACATAAAAACGACTAAAATTTTACAAAAATGTTAAGTACTAAAGTTACTAAAACTGAAAAGCTAAATTTGAAATATTAAAAAATAAATAAAAATGACTAAGTAAACAAACTTTAGTAAAAAAAAAATGACTAAAGCTTAAATTAAATAGAATATTTAAAAAAAAAAAAAACCACAAAGGAACATAAAATGACTAAAATTTTACAAAAAAAAAAATTGTAGAACTAAAATTACTAAAACTGCAATAAAAGCAAATGTTTAAATATATAAAAAAAAATAAAAATAAAAATGAGTAATGAGAAATTAAACTTTATATTGTAAAAAAAAAATAACGACTAAAATTTGACAAAAATGTAGTTCACCTACTAAAATTACTAAAACTGAAAAAAGCTAAATTTGATTATTCAAATATAAATAAATGAATATGACTAAGGAACATAAACTTCCCAAAAAAATACTAAAACTGAAATAAATTAAATAAAATATCTTAAATAAATGACAAAGGAACATAAAATTAGTAACATTTTCTGATTTCTTTGTTAAAATACTAAAATTACTAAAAAAGGAAAAACTAAAATATGCCATTTCAAACTATTAATAAATACTGTAATTGTATATAAATAATACTAAATAACACTATTTGTTAACGGCATCAGAAGACTTGTATATCTAAACTAGAGTTGTATGGACAAGCTTCAATACTCATTATTCATTGTAATTACATAGAAAAAAAAAAACATTCACCACTAATAATAAGCTGTTTCCACGTGGGTGAATGACAGATTGCTTCTCACCTTCAGTCTCCGAACCATCTCCTCCTTGGAGATCTTATCGGAGATCTCCTTCACCCCCGGCGGGTAGGTGATTTTGCCATCCGTGGCTCGATTCTTGGAGTGAGCCATGCTCTCCAATCAGTGCTCGCTGCAAATCCGTCAAAAAAAAAAAAGGACATGAATATGTCAGTGCACAACACTTATAAATGAACAGGGAATTTCCATCAATTACTCTTTTGGAAAAGAATGTGCCGTTAAAGACACGATCCAATGGACTATGAATATGGATTTGACTTTGACTACACCCCAAAAAAAAAAGAAAGAAAAAAAAGTTAAGTAAGGCAAAAATCACTTTGTTTTTCAAAAAAAAATTCCGGATGCCAGCCAAAACTTGACCTCCTGTGGACTCTTAAATATTGACAGCGCTAAAAAACCCATTTTAGAAAGAGCAGTCTCATGCATTTCATTGCCACAGAGACATTTAAATTCAAAGAAATGCTATACTTTCAATTCAAGCTGATGTGCACAGAGCTTTTGCCGATTAGCAAACTAAAACACAACACCCACACATGAATTACAATACCAAGCAGACTAATCTAAATAGACAAGAGAAAAATGCAAATTAAAACAACTGCATAATAAGTGTTGCACATAATCATCAGCTGTAATTCATAATTATAAACAGCTAAATTAAGCCTACTGGCATAATGAAGAGAAAAAAAAAAAAAATTAAAGACCCAATGAAATCCTTCATCAACATGAAATTGGAACAGGATGTTTTGAATGACTTTTTTTTGCTTTGATTGGACAAAAAAAATAAATAATAATAAATAAAAATAAAAAATTATATACTGTGAAAAATGAGTTATCAATATTTCAGTCTATTCTTCCAAGAGAAAAGACTGTAAATTTGAAATGTTAATATAAATTTCTTAAAAGCAAACAGTCAATATATTACTGAAAAAAAATGTAAGGCAGAAACTTAGTACTATGAATCAGCTGATTGGATTTTAAAATGAGGCGCTCAAAAATAAATGTTATCTTGAAAGTCGACTGTGGAGGGGCGGAGCTTAAAGGTCCTTGCACAATGAGTCTGAAAATTTCATATGCGTTTTTTTCGTATTCATCAAAATTTGTCACGCACAGAAACTCAAATGTCTAAAAACCTCTCAAAATGCTTGCTATGGATGTGAAAAGGCAGTAAATTGATCCCAAACCGAATTTTTTAATGATGAACAAAAGTTTTGGAGGCAGTGTGTAAACACGACTGACACAACGTGAGGTTGTATTTATTTTTTAACATGCAAAAATTTTGGACGAGAATTTTATAGACTCGGTGTGCAAGGACCTTAAGCATACCAATAAAAACGAATAATACCATTATATAAAGAGAAGTCTGCCTTTCTGAACAGGTGAACAAATTATGACATTTTAATTAAGAAAACGAATGTGAACTCAAAGTCAACTGTGGAGGGGCAGAGCTTAAAGGTTGAAATTTTCATATGCGTTGTTTTTTTTTGTGTCTTTTTTTGCCAAAATTTGTAACCCACCAAACCTCAAAATGTCAAAACAGCTCTTAAAATGCTTGCTATGGATGCGAAAACACGGTAAATTGACCCCAATCCGATTTTTAATAATGAACGAAAGTTTCGGAAGCAGTGTGTAAACGTTTGACACAAGGTGAGGTCGTATTAATTTTTTAACATGAAAATTTCTAAAAAGAATTTTGGACTCGGTGTGCAAGGATCTTAAGAGTACTAATAAAAATGAATAAGACCAGTATTCAGAGAGAAGTCTGTCTTTTTAAAAAGAAAAATGAATCATGACATTTTTTTTTTTAAAATAAGAAATATACATGCATGAATCATTCATGATAAAATCTGTAATATTATTTTACAAATTAGGTCCACTTTATTTCTGGATTTGTTTTTACAATAATCTTTTTTTCTATCTGTAGATAGATATATATCAAATAATTTAATTGTTAAATGATAGGCTATAAAAATGTAAAAAAAATAAAATAAAAAAATTACTAAAATTAAAAAATAAATGCAAATATTCAAAAATTAAAAACAATAAAATTTCAACTCAACTTCAACTCAATTCAAGTACAGCACAATTTCCAGAATTTGTTGTTGAAACACAAAAATTGCCAAAATATGTATTTAGTTTTACAGAAATATTAAAAAAGAATGACAAATACAATGTGACAATGACAATGTGTGTGTGTGTATTTTATATATATATATATATATATATATATATATATATATATATATATATATATATATATATATATATAAAAAAAAAAACACACATACACACACATTCAGCATAGATCATTATCATTTAAAAATAATGTAATACTAATAATAGGTAATACTAAATAATTAGTTTAAAAATACACTTTAAATACGCAGTGTATGAATAAATTAGTCCAAATGCAAATAGATGCATTATAGGTGCTTTGCTGTTCCCCTAAGAGCGATTCATGAAAGTTAAAACAACACAATTACGCAAGAAATTAATAATGCAAGGTGAGGTGAAAATAGCTGTCATTTCTAAGCAGGTTCAACACAGTGCAAGTGTTTCACAATCCCTGCAAACACTTCCAGCATTTTACAACACCTCTGTGCATGCAATTAATAAACAATGCATCGCATTTCCAGCTATTTACAGACACCATTACAGCCTTACAACGATATTGCACGGGAAAAAAACAGAAGCTTACACTCTGACAGCAGGTTGACTTTCTGAACTGATGTCTTTATGCAGCACAAGCAGGACAAAATACAGTCTTGATCACACAGCAGCTGTCATTTCATTCCTTTGACAGTGGTTTATCCCATAGAAACCGAGATAACACCCCTAAGGGGGTGTTTACAAGCTAAAATTCATTGCACACCACTACAGCTCCTGTTACTATCTAGGTTCAACGCACAACAGCACGTCTCACCTCAATATGCAACGGACTAAATGAACCCATGAGGAAAATAAATGCAAACTACAGCGGTAGAATGTGAAACGTGTTTTAGATCAGATTTAAAAACGAGGCTGAAGCGGTTTACGAGCAGCTAAGCTAAGCTAACAGGGCTAAAACACAAACACTCATATGCATGTACACACACGAGGCATCAGGAAAGTGCACGGCCCTCTTTTGCAATGAAAACGGCCACGAAAACACACGTTTCACGGAAACCAACAACAACTGTCAATGCAATTTGCGTTCTGAGGAGAGAACGAGCAAATTTGGGGGGAAAGATACTGAGAGTGAGAGTCAGATACCCTCGCATGGGTTAACAGAAGAATAGACAACCAACCGCCGAAAAAGGAAAAAGCACCTACTAAAACAGCCACGAAATAATAATTCCCGTTAACGGACGCCAATCGGCGCCGGTTCGATTTGACTCGCTTGTTTAAATTCAAACAGACGTTTACCTTATTGGAAAAAGTGCGCGCTCCACTCGCTTCTCCCACCACTGTGATCCTCCTGTCGGCTTCAAAATGGCGCCAATTTGTCCCTATCTGCACCAGTCAGTGCAGCTCCGCTCAATACAGATCCTTCACTTCCCTCCTCCGCTCGAGTTTATTTATTTAAGGGCATGACTGTGTTTTTTGTGGCTATATTGGCGGTTTGCGTGTGGAAAAAGAAATAAATTGCTGTAATAGTGATGTAAATGGCTGGTGTATAAACGAGCGTTTATGTTCAGGCGCTAGCGGGCTGGAGTGTGGTGTAACAGTGGCACCTATAGGCAATGAGGAGTATGACAGCGGGTCTCCGCCTTCATTTACAAGTGACAGTTACAACGGATGGGTAAAGGCACTGCACCAGTGTTGTTAAAATAAATGGAACAGAATGTAAATATTAGATGAGAAATTCAAACTTTGAAGGCTTCAGAAAGACTGGTTGATGTAAAACTACTTAAATTTAAAAGGTATTATAGCTATATAGAAACATAGAAAATACAGCAAATGCAGTAATATTGTGAAATATTTTTACTTTTTAAAATAACTGCTTTTTATTAGAATATATTTGAAAATGTAATTTATTCCTGTGATTTCAAAGCTGAATTTTCAGCATCATTACTCCAGTCTTCAGTGTCACATGATCCTTCAGAAATCATTCTAATATGCTGATTTGCTGTTTAAGAAACATTTTTATTATTATCAATATTTTTTTTCAAGATTCTTTGATGTATAGAAAGATCCAAAGATCTTTATCTTAAATAAAAAGCCTTTGTAACATTCATTGTATTCATCAAAGAAATTCTAATAATGATAAATGTTTTTTGAGCAGCAAATCAGAATTTTAAAATGATTTATGAAGGATCATGTGACACTGAAGAGTGGAGTAATGATGCTAAAAATTCAGAAGTGAAATCACAGGAATAAATTACATTTTCAAATATATTCAAATAGAAAGCAGTTATTTGAAATAGTAAAAATTGTACTGTTTTTGCTGTACTTTGGATGAAATAAATCCAGGGTTGGTGAGCAGAAGAGAATTTCTTAAAAACCTTACTGTTCAAAAACTTTTGACTGGTAATAAACATGGAAAAATTTGGGGTCATGGCCAGAGTTATTTTAGTATTATTTATATACTATAATAAGGTTTATTAATATTTTTAGTTAGCTTTTATTTTTTGTCTAATTTTGCTGATGTCCTATTTATCTTTGCTTTATCAGTTTTAGTTTCAGCAATTCTAGTATTTCAATTTGTACTGACAAAGCAACATTCATCATTTTAATGTTTTTTAAGTTTTATTTTTCCATTTACAATTTTATTTTAGTTAATAAAAGCTAATTTTAATAGTTTTAGTTTTAGTTAATAAGAAAATTGTATAAATCTAATGGTTTTAGCACTTATTTTTCTGAAAGATGTTTAAAATGCTGCCTTGGGAACTGCTTTCCAACAAATTAAAATATTCAGATATGTAAACTGTACTTAAAAAAAAAAAAAAGAAAAGAAAGCAAGAAAAGAAACATTTTAACCAGCCCACACTGAAAAGCACCCAAGTGTAGAAATTAATTATTTCCATTGTATTAAAACAAATCAACATTTATTTACAAAAATAATCAACACTTCAGAAAACAGTGTCTTGTTTAGTTCATGAGCCATCAACAATATACAGCACCAGCATATTCATAAAATATAAACCCTGAGATTAGATCAGATTGAGCTGCTGGTCTTTTGGAAGATAAGAAAAAAAGACAGAGAATGCTTAAAAAATGCTCCTAATTCAGCATGCCACTACAGATATTATTTTATATTTCTTCCACTTGGAAGCTAAGCATTAATTTTATGTGTCAGACTGTCTAAAAGTCAAATGATTTTTCAGACTCCAATGGTCTTATCCTACAAATGTTTCACACTTATCAATGTGGTCATTTATAATTTACATTTTTATATTACAATGGACTAAACTATAGAACAACAAAGAACATTTTCATATGTGTGCACTAAGTATAATTACAGAAAATAAAAGTAAAAATATTTAACTATACATTCTCTTTTCTAAATGTTTTTAGTATTTCAAATAAATAAAACATTAAAATCACTTTACAGTCATTAAAAACAGCTTTAGCCACATTAGTATGCATTAAAATAATTAAAAAATATATGTATATAAACCTACTATCATTCAGAATGATAACATGACAATATTTCTATTTCAAGAACAGCTAAATGTCATCTGTTCTCTGTTAATGGCCTTTCTTTTTATGGGGAGGCACCACAGAATTCATCACAATGTCAACATTCATCGGCCGCTCGAAGCCATCCAACATCTTTGCTATTGTTTCTCGAGGGACTCCGTGCTTGTTCCTCCTGTTGATTAAATTAATAGACAGGAAATTACCAGGACAGCCAAGCTCTATTAGACTGCCATACACAGCCTGTTGTAAATAAAACAAATAAATGAAAGTAACAATGGCTCTAAATCCGACCAGAGTCAGCTGTTGTTATTCACAGAGATAAGAAAGATACTCACTGATCCTAGACTATGATATATTTTATCCATTTACTCACAACTGAAATCTGAGCCTTTGTACCGCAAGCCAAAACCTTATCCAAAGTCAATAGTCTTTCTCATTCAGTGATTAATAAAAGTCGCTGTGTTCCTGAGAACCGAAACTATTAAAAGACTTACTTTTCTAACTGGGCAGGATCATATTTCCAGCGGGTATCTGGCTCGAGAAAGTCCACTCTGTATCCGTTGTCTAAAGCCTGTGTGAAATAAAGTAAATTAATAAAAATGTGTTACTAATTAGTAAGCAGATATAGTGCATTGAGCTGGAGAAATCCTTGTATTGTAATTCAAAATCTCTGAACGCAAACATATGGAAATGTTCTAAAGCACTTCTAATAAAACTTTCAGCCAGTGTTCAGAGCCAATTTAAAGCCTAACTTGCGTTTAACATAAAATATTTTTAACTCCAGTCCCAGGCATTACTTAAAGATGCCAACTCACCATTTCAACATAAGGCTTCATCTCCCAGGCTTTAACGTTAGTATTGTCGATGATAATAGGCGAGCGGCCCTCCAACATCGCCTGTTCAGCTTAGAAATGACAAATTCATAAGGAATTAGCATCAAGATTGAATTCAGAAAAATAACATGCTCGTTTCTCAAAACATTGAATGTTCACAATTGCACAGGTTTCCATTCTTGACATTGTCTGAAGAATTTTGTAAACAGGCAAATCTCACAATAAAACTGGCAAGTAGAAGTTTTGGTCATATTTGACCCCAAAAGCAAAGGAAAAAAATATATATATATACATACACACACTACCGTTCAAAATTTGGGGTCAGTAAGACTTGTAATAGTCTTTAAAGTAGTCTCTTATGCTCATCAAGGCTGCATTTATTTGATTAAAAATATAGAAAAAAAAACAGTAATATTGCAAAATGTTTTTACAATATAAAATAATGTTTTTTATTTTAAGAGACTTTAGAATTTTTTACATTTAAAATTTATTCCTGTGATGAAAAGCTGAATTTTTATCAGCTGTTACTCCAGTCTAAAGTGTCACATGATCCTTCAGAAATCATTCTAATATGCGGATTTATTATTAGAATGATCAATGTTGGATAATATCAACAGTTGTGCTGCCAAATATTTTTTGGAACCTGTAATTTTTTTTTTCAGGATTCTTTCATGAATAACAAGTTTAAAATGCAATTTTTTTTTTTTTTTTTTTCATAAAGAAAATGAAAGATACAGTGTCTTGCGAAAGTATTCATACCCTTTTACTGTTTTCATGTTTCGTTGCAGCCTTACGTTAAACTTTAAATAACTTTTTTCCACATCAGTCTACACTCCATACACCATAATGACAAAGCAAAAACTGATCTGTGACAACTATTAAAATTAAAAAACTGAAATAAGTACATTGCATAAGTATTAGGTTCCACTTAAGGACATTAACAGAGTTGTCTATAAGCCACTCTTGCTCTGTGCTTTGGGTCACTGTCCTGTTGGAAGGAAAACATTCTGCCCAGTCTGAGGTTCTGAATGCTTTGTACTGGGTTTTCATTAAGGCTATCTCTGTGTTTATCTCTGTGTTGAGCTTTCCCTCAGTCCCTGCCACTGAAAAAAAAAACCACAGCATGAGGCTGCTACCATCACACTTTACTGTTGGGATGCTACAGTGCAAATACTGTTCCTTCAAACATGATGCTTAGAATTGAGGTTCTCAGAACAGTAAATCTTGTTTCTCACAATTGATGGAGTGTTGCAGTGATGTCTGTCCTTCTGTAAGTTTCTCTCATTTACATATATGATCATGGAGCTCAACTAGAGTGGCCATCAGGTTCTTAGTCACCAGTCTAACCAAGCTCCTTCTCCATCAAATGCTCAGTTTGGCCAGGAGGCCAGCTCTAGCGTCCTAGTTGTTCTAAATGTCTTCCCTTATGGATACTGGAGACTACATGCTTCTGTGAGCCTTCTGTGCAGCAGAATATTTTCTAAACTCTTCCCCATATCTGTGCCTTGAAGCAATCCTGTCTCTGAGCTCTACATCCAGTTCTTTTGACCTCAGGGCTTGGTTTTTGCTCTGATATGCATTTTCAGCTGTTAGACCTTTTATTGAGAGGAGGGTGCCTTTCCAAATCATACTCATTCAAATGAATTTGCCACAGGTTAACTTCACTCGAAGTGTAGTAACATCTACAAGCAATATGAATGCTCCTGAGTTCAATTTCAAGTTTCTCAAATAAGGGTATGAATACTTGCAATGGAATCATTTAAGTTTTTTATTTTTAATAAACTTGCAAAGATGTTAAAAAACATTTTTTGCTTTGCCAGTATGGTGTATGGAGTGTAGACTGATGTGGGGAAAAAAAGTAATTTAAAGCAGTTTACCATAAGGCTGCAACATAAAGCGTGAAAAAAAATGAAGGGGTATGAATACTTTTGCAAGGTACCATATATTTGGATTCTTTAGATTTTTTTTTGTTGCAAAATTAAGCAAATTTATATAATATATAAATATAATTTTCTGCAATTTCTCTTTAACGTAATGCATATAAATCCCATTTTTATGGGATTATAAATAAATAAATGTATGTATACAACACTGATGTGTTTGATAAATAAAATAACTTGTTTAATCTTTTTTTATCCTTTATTCTTTAAATTGTAATATAGTAAAAGTGACAACATTAAAGCAAAAAGAATGATGTGAATCACCACTGGAAATAATTACAAAAATTAACAGTCCTAAAACAGGATTCATTTACTATATAATCTATTAAAACATATATAACTTATTTTGTGCTGAAATATGACCTGGAGTGATCCAACTATTTTTAAAAGTATTAAATTGTAGGTTGAAAACATTGTGTCCCATGTCCACAAAAATGCAACTTGTCCTCACCTCTCTTTTGATTCCAGTCGTGTGCATCCCCAAGCAGAGCGGAATCAAATTCATATCTGTTGTCTTGGAAAAAGTAGTCATCTGTGCTCAGTATTACTCCACTGGGACCAGTGGAAAGGAGCTCTCTGAGAGAAATATAGCACAATATTAGAAAATCTCAATTTCCCTACTTACCTAACCTAATCAAAACATGCCATTGGGACAAAAAAATCAGTAAAAGTATTGCTCGTGGTATGTTTTAAGTATTTAAATCAAACATTTGACCACAGGCTTGATGCAAAAACATCAATGAGGTCATATTATTTAGTTTTACCCACCTGGCCAAAGTAGATTTTCCAGATCCTGGGACTCCCCTCAACAATATGAGCACCAAAGCATCATTATTAGAATGCTGATATTGGTCATTTTCATGATAATGCTGCTCCCAGTGTGATGAAGATGATTGATATTCCTCAGAGAATCCGGGATGCTCATGTGACTGGAATCCCCTGTTTTGTTCATGCCACCTGTTTGAAGGTAACGGTGGTCGTTCCCATGGGCCCCAGCTGTTGTTGTTGACATGGAGACTATTGAAGACGATGTTCTCCTGTGGTCTCATGTCTGGAGGATACATGATAACAGCTCCAGAGGTTGGGGGAGGGAAGAACTGCACACTTGGGTCTGGAGAAACCCATGGTGGAGGAGGATACCACGGCTCTGGATATCCTCCTCTACCAAAGTCATTTGTATTACATTGTAAGCGAGGTCTCCATCTCTTTGGATCTTTTTGGTTGCGTTCATGTGGATCCGGGTAAGGTCTGTAGGCTCTGCCATGATCAGTTACGACAACAGGAATGTTTGTACCATTTGATTGGTCGCTTTCGGGCTTGTCATGCTGGTCACCTGATTTGGTGTCTGCATTGACTTCAACCTTATCGACTTCCTCAAGCTCTTTATAAAATTCAGAAAGCTCCTGCTCGATGGATGGCTCTGGGCGACACGCAGGCCCAATGAATGAAGTACTAGTGATGCTCAACTCTCTAATGACACGTTCTCTCTCTGTTTGGCTGGTGTTCTCAGTGGAACATGTGCTGGTAACTTCTTTCACATTAGTGTCTGTTTGTATTTGTGTTGAAGGATCCAGTTTTCCACCATCTGGATCCACATCCTGTTGAGTCTTCAAATGACTTCCATCAGGCAAAAAAGCAAATTCAGTTTGACTGTTTGTCTGGGTATTGGATGAATTAGCCACTGGTGTCACACTGACACCATCTGAGCGAGTTAGTGGTGTGGTTTCATATGGTTTCTCTACAATTCCACCATCAGGTGGAGAAGTAGATTCACTGGCATTGACATTTGGCATCTATAAAGAATCATAAAAACACACAATGACTTAAACCACACAGTACAACCAAGATGAACGGAATAGTCAGGCCAATCTTTTATTACTGATCAAAAGTTAATCATAAGACTGTACAGACGTTTAACGTTATATCGGTCTGCTTGACAACCATCATTTAACTTACTAGCTTCGATAAACAATGAGATTCATGTTTTAATACCTATATATTTTACGGATAATATTTTCTCAAATGGATCAAATTACGGTAAAAAAGCTTTACCTGACGTGTGGAAAAACTTGTGAACAATATATTCTGGTTAATCAAACGTTTTGATCATCGACATATCTCTGCTAATAGCGTAGCGAGAAGCCATGCGCCTAAACAACACACAACACCGCAAAAGGGAAGTAACAGAATTCAAAATAAAAGTCTCTAAAATAAAATAAAATAAAATAATTATTGGTTTCGAAAGTAGTCTATTATGCGTCTGCTTATCAATATATATTAAAACATTAATACTGTTAAATATTATTACTTAAACATATATAATTACTTATATATAGTATTATATATTAATATATAAAATAACTTTTATTCATTCATGAATTCTTGTGAAGGTATCAGCAGCCGTTACTCCAGTCTTCAGTGTCACACGATCCTTCAGAAATCATTAATTATGCTGATTTGTTTTAAAATATTTGTGCTGGTTATTATTTTTGTGGACACCGGGATACATTTTTAAAGATTCTTTGATGAATATAACGATCAAAAGTTTTTGAACTTTTATTATTTTTTTGCTCACCAAGCCTGCATTTATTTGATCCAAAGTACAGCAAAAGCAGTAAAATTTTGAAATATTTTTACTATTTAAAAAAACTGTTTTCTATTTGGATATATTTTAAGATGAAGTTTATTCCTTTGATTTCAAAGCTGATTTTTTAGCATCATTACTCCAGTCACATGATCCAGAAATCATTCTAAAATTCTGACTTGCTGCTCAAAAAACATTTATGATTATAATGATGTTGAAAACAGCTGAGTAGAATTTTTTCAGGTCTCTTTGATGAATAGAAAGCTCAGAAGAGCAGCATTTTTTAAATGTCTTTATCATCACTTTTGATCCATTTAAAGCATCCTGGCTAAATAAAAGTATTTATTTATCAGTTATCATATAATCAGTTATTTTAAACAGCAAAAATAGTTCAAAATTTTACTGTTTTACTGTTTGGATCAAATAAATGCAGGCTTGGTGAGCAGAAGAGACTTATTTAAAAAACATTAAAAATCATACTGTTCAAAAACTTTTGACTGGTATACTTTTGTAACATTATAAATGCATCTACTGTCACTTTTGATCAATTCAATGTGTCCTTCCTGAATAAAATGACTCATCTTGTTATGAAATAATATGAATATAGCTTACGCTGTCATTTACATTACTGTTTCAGCGTATTGGTAGAATACTGTCAACAAAAATAGTATAATTACAAATTTCACTTAAACCAGAAGTGAAAACTCACTGCGCTCCTCCGGTTTAACCACAGAATGTGTCAGTCACCACTTAGATCCTCTTCTGTGAAGAAACATTAAGTTTGAGTTCACACAATCACCATTCTTACAAAAATAACACTGATCTTAATAACCATATTTTGTTTTGAAGGATAACAACATGTATATAAAGTACACATAGGGAGTATGCATAAGGAAGTGGAATCTTCAGATCCTCCTGTAGTAGAGACCGCTGGTAAACCACTGGAACTGGCTTTGAGTGTGCATTTCTGTCATTTTCAAGCTGTTTAGGGTTAATTTCTATATATATCATGGTATTATTGGAAGCAAATGATAATGAAAGATGACATATCATTTTATTCCTTTTTTCATAACTTTTTTCTTATAAAAAGAAGCCTTGCTATAGCCAAAACATCCACATATTCACTAAATACTGAATATAGATCCAGATATATTAACTTAAATCTTCTCAAACTTTTCATCTTCATTTTTGATGACTAGATTAAAATACTGTTTTCCTATAAAATTCCCAACTTTGCTCTCTCTCACAACAGGATATTTGTGCAGGCACATATGCAAACATATGTGGTAATACGTGGGTTCTAACTGAAAATCTCTGTAAACACTGCAGGCAGCCAAACACCATGACTGCTGAGAGTAATTCAGAGCAGCTTTTTTAAAATGTTTTCAGTCGTCTCACCGCCAAAAGCGTTTAGTCTAGTCACAGATACCATCAACAGTGTCAGATGCTAGGAAAAGACAAAAAACAAAACATGTGTCCATAGTTTGACCCAGAACCATGAAGGAATTCATGGTTTTCATGTGTTTATTAGTCATGGCAGAGACAAACAATCCTTTTTTGATAACAAATTTTGTTGCATTTTCTTTTTTTTTAAACTATGGATGTATTGATATGATGTATAATTTACATTTACACTATCAGTCAAAAGTTTTTGAACAGTAAGAGTCTCTTCTGCTCACCAAGCCTGGATTTATTTGATCCAAACTACAGCAAAAACATAAAAATTTTGCAGTTAAACAGTAAAATAACTGTTTTCTATTTAAATATATTTTAAAATGTAATTTTATTTCTGTGATCAAAGCTAAATTTTCAGCATCATTACTCCAGTTTTCAATGTCACAAAATCCTACAGAAAACATTCTAATATGCTGATTTGCTGTTCAAGAAACATTATTATTAATATTATTATTATTATTATTATCATCAATATTTAAAACAATGTTTTTCAGGATTCATTGATGAATAGAAAGACCCAACGAAATCTGAAATAAAAAAGCTTTTGTAACATTATACACTGTACCATTTAAAAGCTTGGAGTCAGTATAATTTTTTTATTTTTTTTGGGAAAGAAATTATAGAAATTAATACTTTTATTTAGCAAGGATGCTTTAAATTGATCAAAAGCAATGATAAAGACATTTATAATGTTACAAAAGAATTCTATTTTAGATAAACGCTGTTCTTCTGAACATTCTATTCATCAAAGAAACACGAAAGAATTATACTCAGCTCTTTTCAACATTATAATAATAAGAATAATAATTTTTTTTTTTTGAGCAGCAAATCAGCATATTAGAATTATTTCTGAAGGATCATGTGACTGGAGTAATGATCCTTAAAATTCAGCTTTGAAATCACGGGAAATTACATTTTAAAATATATTCAAATAGAAAACAGTTATTTAAAAAAAAAATAAAGTGAAAAAATAGTGTTTTTGCTGTACTTTAGATCAAATGAATGCATGTTTGGTTTGCAGAAGATATTTAAAAAAAAAAAAAAAAAAATCTTACAGTTCAAAAACTTTTGACCGGTAGCGTATTTTTTTTATTTTGCTTATTGTAAGTACAGTCTTCTTATTTAGTTGATTGTTCCATTCCATTTACATACATCTTTACTTATTGTTTATTTACTGTATTTATTCACTTATGTGTCCATTTATACTCATGTGACTCATTCATACTAATAACTCACATCAAAAATATTCATAAGAATTTTCTGTTTATTTTTTTTAACAGTGGTATTCAATCAGAACATATGTCTTTGCTTCCCACTGGATGCAAATACAGAATCATACATTAGTTAATTTTACCAAAATATCCCAGACATGATTCCTGAATCATGGTCTATAAATAAATTTGAAAAGAATGGAGAATTTCTACTGATTTACCAGCTCAGTAGTTGAAAACACATAAAAATGCTAATTTTCACAGCAGTTGATAATGATTGACAGTTTAACGCACGTCTACATTATAAACGCTTAACAGTTGAGTATGGAGTTGGCCCTCAAGATGCGCATGACTTTCCGAGAGCTAAAACTGTATTCAAACTGCATTTGCTCATGATAGAAGTACAAATATCCTGTTAAAAAACAGAAACAACAATTATTTTCATCCAGGCATTCATACTACCTGACACAATGAAAAAGTCAAGCAACATTATGAATTTACACATACCATAATGATATGCAGCAGCATCCACTTCGTCTCCTATTCCAGGAAAGTCTTTCTCAATGGATCGTGGGTATCCACTATCCATTGCGCCTTTCTCCTCATCATAGCTGGAGATGAGATACAGCTCACATTAGTATTTGGCATTTTATTATGTGTTGGATTTGCTCAAAAATACTCAAAAAGCAATTATATTTGGAGGTTTTAAGGTTTGTAACATACCTCCAGTATTCTTCATCTGCGAAAAGCAGAGTCTTGCCCGTGTCTCGGATGTTAACTGCTGCGTCTATTTTACGGACGGTCTTCGGGAGACCCAGCGTGTGGATGTATTTTGGATAGCCGTCAACCAGAGTGTAGCCATTGAGAGCCCACATTCGGATACCTGTAATATTTTTCAGTCATAAAAATATTCTAGTTAATTTAACTCAGAAAAATGTATCTGTAAGTGTTGTACTGATATTTTCAACTTACACTAAAACAACTAAAAATGGTCTTCATTTAGTCAAATAAAGACGAGAAAATAAATGTGACCCGGACCAAAAAGGGTCAATTTTTTAAAACTGTAATCTGAAAGCTGTATAAATAATAATAAATAAGCTTTCCATTGATGTGTAGTTTGTTAGGATAGGACAGTATTTGGCTGAGATTTAACTATTTAAAAATCTGGAATTTGAGAGTGCAAAAAAAATCAAAATATTGAGAAAATTGCCTTTAAAGTTGTCCAAATTATCTTGGCAATGCACATTACTAATCAAAAATTAAGTTTTGATATATTTACAGTAGAAAATTTACAAAATATCTTCATGGAACATGATCTTTCCTTAATATCCTAATGATTTTTAAAAGAAAAATTGATCATTTTGACACACACAATGTATTGTTGACTATTGCTACAAATATACCTGTGCTACTTATGACTGGTTCTGTGTCCAGGCAGGGTCACATATAAAAAGCAGATTAAAAACTTTTTACATGTTAAAATTTCATTTTATATTTTGTTTTTAGTTCAAGTTTTAGGAATTTTTTGTGTTTTCGTCATTTATACTAGTTTTTCTTAAACATGTCTAAACATAGTTTTTATTAAGTTTTAGTTTTTAACTATTTATTTTTAGTTGTTTTAGTACTTCAGCTTAAATCTAACAAAAAAATGATAAATTGAAGTCAGGGTTTTGTCATTAAAACAAGACCATAAAAATATTATTACTTGAAAAAAAAATTAAACATCATAAATAAAATGAAATAAAATCTTGCTAAGGCAACACTTCTCATTTACTTTAAGTACTAAAAATTGCAGTAACACTTTACAATAAGGTTTATTAGTTAACATTACTTAACTACTTTAGTTAACATGAACTAAGAATGAATTTCTACAGCATTTATTAATCTTAGTTAATTTCAGCATTTACTAATGTGTTATTAAAATTAATTAGTTAATGCCCTGTGAACTAACATGAATTAACAATAGCCGACTGTATTTTTTTTTAAACTAACATTAACAAAATTAATAAATGCCGTAATGTACTGTTCATTGTTTGTTCATGTTAGTTAATGGAAACTTATTGTAAAGTGTTACCAAAACTACTAATTAAATAAACAATTAAATACATCAAAAAATAAAAATGACAAAAACACACAAGATAATTACTAACTATTTAACTAAAATTAAACTGAAACAAAAAATATGAAAATAAAAGCTCATTTAAAATATGAATAAATACTTTAATAGTGTATATATATATACGTGCTGGTAAAAAACGACTTTCACAAAAAGTTTAGCTAAACAAAGATAAAATAACATGACTACTAATTTGACATTTAAATCTTCACACTCACCACTGAATATGATGACAATATCTTTCTCTGGGTTCTCGTAGGCAGCATCTACTTGGTTTGGTAATTCAGGCCAAGTATTTTTAATGAGAGTTTGTTCAGGCTCAGGCATTTGTGGATGTAGCCGCCAGTAAAACCTGCCAACAACAAAAAAAAAGGGAACCATATTAGTATGTAATACATTATATAAGAGTTTAAAAATGTGACAATGAACCATAGACTATTTTTGCACCTGTCTTTGAAAATGATTGTCTCTCCACGGAGTTCAGTGACGGCATCAAAACTCAGTTCAGGATCACACTTGGTTGGAGCGTCTGGTTTAGGGTTGACTTTTCCGTGGTCTGGGTTTTCACCTGCAATTAACCCAAAAGCGATGACCGAATCAGGACGATGTGAAGCTTTCTAGAATTACCTTTTCATCAAAATTATATATCACTCACCATAGAGTGACTGGATTCCCTCAATGTCATCTTCAGACAGAGGGTAACCCTTGCCGTAAGAGTACACAGGGTACATCAGTGACCCTGGATCAGAGGAATGGGCCATACCGAGAGCATGACCGAACTCATGGGCTGCAACCAAGTAGAGATTGAATGCTGCAAAGAACATAGGAAAGATTACTATGACTAGAAATCAAACATTTGAATGATTTCTAAGACTGGAGTAATGATGCTAAAAATTCAGCTTTGCATCACAGGAATAAATTACATTTTAAAATATATTAAAGTAGAAAACAGTTGCAATAATACTTTGCAATATTGCTGGTTTTACTGTATTTTTGATCTAATAAATGCAGCCTTTGTGAGCGAAAGTGATGAAAACAAAATTTTATTCGATGTATTTATGTATTTTTGTACCGTGAGAGTCTTTGGTCCAATTTTCATCCTCATCAAAGTGTGTATCGCCACCGATGCCGTTTCCAGGTGGATATGCATGAGCAAGAAGCCCCTCAGGTCCATCAAATGGGTTGAAGTCTCCATGTTCTGTCATTTGCAAACAAAAAAAGCATGGTGATTGACAGAAAAAGAACCAGAAGAAATATCATGCATTTTATTCCCACTTTAATGAATAATAACAATGCTAGTAGTACCTTTTGCTCCAAAGCTGATCATGATATCAGCATTTCCCTTATACAGTTTCTTAAACGTCAGTGGAGTCACCTTGCTCCAGACATTAAAAGCATTTCGAATGGCTCTGTCCACATCCTCCTTCTTCAGGTCAGGAGTGTAGTTCAGAATCCTGTGAATAAAAGACGGATTTTAAAAACCAAATCTGCCTTATTTATTATATTTAATTCTTTAATGTGCAAACACAAACCTGAAAGTCACATTTGTGGTTTTCCATTTGAGGTCTCGGGGAAAGTGGTTATATTCAGCCACATCTGGAACGCCACAGCGAGCCATTTCCATGATCTCCAACGTATTGTCGTCCAGCTTACCCGTCACTTTCAACTTGAAGAACGCTTGCATCTCTCGAATCTTCTGGTGCATGAAATCAGACGCTTTTCCATTTCCCTGGAGACCAGCTGGCATGCCATAGAACTTTCGAAGATATTTCTACAAAAAAATAAATTAAACGTTAACATTAAACATTAAAATTAAAAAGCAAAACTATATTTTTTTAAATAATATTTTAAAGAAATAAATGCGCTTCTTACCTCAGCTAATAGCAATTTGTCTTCCTCCTCAGTTGGGATAGGTTTTGCTAAAGCGTGTGCAGCAATCACCAACAAAACCACTGCTGTGAGGTCCATGTTGTCCGGATGATGTTCTGCACAGTCTGACTGGGATCTTTATAGTGTTCGGTCCCGTCAAAAATTGTTTGTGATTCATGTAAAAAGTACCTTGGCCAATCCACCACTTCCTCTAACCACACAGCCTGCAGAATGTGGTTAAAAACTGCTTTTAGGACACCTGAGTGGGCAATGATATCACTGCTGCAGCGCTACTTTTGGCTGCAAGTGATTTGTTGACTCATTTTGGTAAAGAACATGAGTAATGACAGGTTATAAAGTCATGTTTGTACTTCTTGTTTCGATTTTTTCCAAGTTTTTGAAAACCTAGTACAACATACTTCTCAGTCTTGCTCATTTGTGATTTAAAAAATACACAAGAAATTTATTTTTAGACCTAAATGGTGACAAAACTTGATGCTAACTCCTTTGGCTTTATTTCAAGGTGGCTATTAATATTTCCAGACTTCTGGAATATGAATCATTGCCGTTCAGTTTTGACTAAGACCTGGCATATGACTTCTAAACCTGTACACACGTTAGGGCATAGAGGAAATTTAGCAGATATAGGGTCTAAAGTATACACAGACAGCAAAACACAATTACCAATAAATATCATTGCTGATGATGTTTCGATTTGATTTTGATTCACAAGCTTGCGATTTGATTCAATTCGATTCGATATAGATTATTTCGGGATATATATCAGGTACAGTAAGATTTTGCCAGATTTTTGTTTTTAAATAGTGGCTGTCATAAAAACTTTACAGATTTATTTATACATAAATTAAACACTGAAGAACAGAAAAATTATAATGAATATGTTATATGGTGCATATATTTAGCAAAATGCTACTCTTTAGTTCATTTTTATAGCTGACTAACAAGTTTGTGGTCACAGAATATTTTTTTTCTGAGGTAAATGTGATGTTTTGTGACATTGTTTACAAGTTGTCATCTAGACATCTTTGTGCGGTTGACATGAGACAGGATATGGATTTTCGTAAGTTGTACTCTTTCTTTTAACATACCTTGTATTTGTTTATTCATTTTTTTATTTTTTTTTTGTGCTGAAACTGGTATTAAAGCAGATGAAATGATGAGTTCTGCCACTTCTTGAACTGAGGCGCTATGGCAATCTGTCCACATTAAACAGTGCCAAAACCACATTCATTGTTTGAGTACCTATTTTTGAATAAAATAGACCAAAACCCAGTCCTAATTACATTGGCTTGAAAAAGCCAACGTACTGATCTATTTAAGCTGCTGCTTCTGTGCCAAAATTTAGTCAGTATCTCCTCCTAGTGCTTTAAAGCTACAACCACCAAGCTTGGGTCAGACCGTCAGATTGTTTTGAAGTTAGTTGCTATATGTTTTCTAACTGATCCGGTTTACAGTTTTCTAAAACCAGACTATCAAAACCACCCAAAATCCCATAGACTTTCATTGAGTGGGTGAAAACTTTTGTACAATGTGGTGTATCTAAGCTATCTATTGCTGTAGTAAAGCTTAACAACTCCCTACTGAAAAATGGCTTGAACCAGCCTAAGCATTGGCTAGGTTTTAAAGTGATTTTGGCCACTTTCTAGCTGGTCAAGCTGGGAGACCTGCTTAAAAACCAGACATGCTTAAACCAGCTGGTTTTTAGCTTTTGTGTATGTGTGTGTGTCAAATCAGCTAGGTTTAGCTGGTTTGTTGTTGTTAAATTAGCTGAGTTTAGATGGTTTTGTATGTTTTTATTTATTTGGCTAAATTAGCTGGTTTTTAACTTTTTTTTCCCTACATCAACAACTGATTTTAACTACTTACTACTTTAGTTACTTGTTTACTGAATCAGCTAGTTTTAGCTGGCTTTTAACTTTTTTGCTAAATCAGCTTGTTATTGTACTCATGCTAGAAACATTCGAGCAACATGCTAATCAAGCTGAAAACATGCTAGCAACATGCTAACCAAGCTAAAAACATGCGAGCAACGTTTATCATGCTAAAAACATGTTAGCAACATGCCAGCAGCATGCTAACACCATGTTACCATCATGCTAATCATGTTAGAAAGATGCTAGCAACATGATACCAGTGTGGTAAATTATGTTCGCAACATGCTAAATCATGCTAATAGCAAGTTAACTCATGTTAACGGCTTTTAAAACATTTCAAACTTTTTCCCAGCTGAAAAAACCCCCCAGCTAAAACCAGCCTAATCCGGTTGGCTAGTCTTAGCTGGTTTTAGCTGGTTGTTCCAGCTGGTCTCCCAGCCTCACCAGCTAAGAAAGTCGCCAAAACCCCTCTAAAACCAGCCTGCTGACCAGCTATGACCAGCTAAAAACAGCCAACCAGCTTAGGCTTTTTTTTTTTTTCAGCAGGGTTGGCCTGGCTTTTTCAAGCCAACTTTAAAGTTTGTCTTTAAACTTTACTCATCTAGTTCATAGACTATTACTGTTAAAAAGTTTGGAAAGAAATTAATTATTTATTCAACTTTGCCATCGCAGAAATAAATTTGATTTTAAAATATATTACAATATCTTAAAATATGTTAAAATAAGGTCATTTTAAATTGTACTAATGTTTCACAATATTAGTTTTTACTTTATTTTTACACACACTCTATCCACCTTATTTTTCCCGTAAGAGTGGGCGAGGCCATTTGTAAATTTAATGTGTCTGGCTTCCAGTCTAATCAGCATCCAGCTATTTTTAGCTGTACAAAATAGCTTGTTTTTGCAAATTGGTGTGTCTTACCATATTATTTTAATGTATTATCTGATGTATAATATGAACACAATGGTTTGTAGTTCAAACAGTTTTACTGTTTACTGCACTTCATTATTCTTCTCGTTATTTCCCTACAGCGGCTTATAAACCGGAAGTCTCACACATTACCAGAAAACAGCTTACTTTCGCATTGATCTATAAAGTGGATAAAGGTCCAAAACTTTCAAAACTGTTTTGTGGAGTTCTGTCTCTTTTTTTTTTGGAAGTAAAAATCCGAACGTCAGCTGAACAATCGGTATGTTATTAAACAACAGTACAACCCACTGTACTTCTATCCCTCACCGCCCCATTTTCATTCCTGTGAAAAACTGACTGACTAAGGTCTATTGTTTGATCAAAAACAAAATGATCTGTATGTTTTGCTCAGCTGTTAGGGGATTTTTTGCGGCTTTGCAGCATCATCAAACAGCCGAACTGTTGGTTTTCCTGTGGTGCAGCCTGAACCCAGTTAAAAGGCACAATGAAAAGATACTGTACACGAACGACTTTTAATATTAGATTGACTATAAATGACCTCTAAACGAATTTATACATATATTAAGAAAACAAAATAGCATTAAGATGCATTATTAGGTCCAGAGGTGCAATGAGAAAAATATCTTCAGAGCTGCAAGTGTAGGCATGTCCTGTTAATGGCAGCTGTCACCCATATAACGCAGTAACAGAGTGACAGGATTCTTAAAATGTGACTTTACAACTCCACACCTCTGTAAAGTACACATTATTAAACAGACAAGTGTCTAGATTTCTAATAACACTGATTTTACAGCACTTACTACACTTGGGACATAATGATGTGCAGAAAACAACTTGTAATATGGTATGTTTTCTAAGCAGTTGTCACAATTATAGGTGATTAGGCAGGTATGTAAAAAATGAGCAATGAGGGCATTTTTTAACATCTCTCCTTTTTTTCTGCCAGATATACAACATAATAACATCTTAAACAAACAGGAGGAATGTAAATGTTAATTTAATTTCAGTTAAATCTCTTAGCCAGAATGGTTAAAGCAACTCAATGGAAGTTTTTTTTTTTTTTGGAACATCAGTTGAAACATCAGTTTCAAAATCATTCTGACTGTACATTGACTTCTAATAAAGTGAATAGCTTCTAGACCATAAAGATCCAAATTCTATTTGCTCATCTGTTGCTCATCTACAAAGAAGCAAGCGGGGACATGTACAATAAAAGCACTGACTAAAGAAAAAAACATTGTTGCACCTGAGGATGATAGATGTAACTCAGGTTTATCATAACCTGGGGCCAAAATCTACAGGCACTATTTCAACAAAGGAGATAAATAAACTCCTACATGTTCTCAGCCAGATGATGGCCATTAGTCAAATCCAGGTGCTGAGATCAGATACTTCAGTTGAAAAAGTAAAACCCTCACATCCTGGCTTGAGGTCTATATTAATGTATTGTCTCAATCCTGATGGTAAAATGCTAAGAATGCATTATGATACATTCTATCTCTGAAAAACTGTGGGTGTAAAAGACATGATATCGATCTATGACGCAATACAATAGGCTACATTTTTTTAAATGAACAATGATGGCATCCTACATCTTACAATTGCTCAAGAAGGAGTGTGAGCTATAATAAAACTGTAAATATTTGCAAATATGCTGAATGAGTGTGAATCATGTCAAAATGAGACCATGGGGAACTTCCCGGGCTGAAAATGTGGATCATCTGCAGGGATGATGTATGAGAAAGGGGATGTTAGGAGCAGCTGCCAGTACTAAACGGTAAAGGAACCACCCAGTTATGATCAAAGTGCTATTTGCCGGAGATGATTAAACTGCTGACTTTATGACAATTGTCTAGATTAAAAAAAAAAAAAAAGACATTTGGTAAAATAAGAAAAAGTACCATCTGACCTCATAGTATTATCTGGCGTCATAGATGTAGATTAAATTAAATCAAGGGTGTAACCATGTCTTGAACATTGGGAGTGCCTATTTGTTTTATAAAGTACAAAGAAATAGAATGGTGAAGAAAACTCTTAGACTAATTCTAGTTGGGAAGTTATCTTTTTAATTGAACTATTTGCAAGCAATATTTTAAATGCCCACATTCACTCTTTTTGTCTAATGTGTGTTACTGCCTTATATGCCAAAAAGCAAAAACGTGTTGTCCCGTCACATTCTGTTATGGAATTACATATAGTGTTTTCACAACACAAATTTAGCTGATTATTGCTGCTGAAAATGGCAATTATTGTCATGTTTTGGGCTGTTGAGGAAAAAAAACATTTGGAGTATTATAGGCTGCCAAAAGTTATAACAAATCAAGGAGAAGAGTGGTAAAAACTGTTTGAGGAACAAAATGTATTTGTGGTTGGCCAAAATGAACCAGAATATCCAGGCCAAAGATCTTGACAACCTCATGTTTGTTCTTATCATCTTCGGTCTTTTAATTGTTTATATCATTTTCTCTATATGATTTAGCAGCTTCCACACATTTTTTCCATGGTTTAGACAGCATGAATTAGCAGAACAACATAGTTCAGTAGTACATTAACTGTGCAAGCCATCCTGTTGTTTACAAGTATCTCCAGTATGGCCATGCATCCGGGTAACTTACCAAACTGTGACATAAGTCCAAACCCTCTATTAATGTATATCTGAGGGTAACTGTCTTTAGAAAAGTTTGGTATTTTCTTTTCATTTTCATTTGTCTTGAATCTCATTTTGTTTTAAAAAATCATGAGAAAATCCTATTGTAAAATCAGTGACGTTATCGGTCAATCGTATCGCATCGTGAGTTCAGTGAATCGTTACATCTATAACGTTACATGAATCACGTAAACTTAGTGATGTATGTCTCGAGACCGGTCTCGAGACCACTTTTACGTGGTCTCGGTCTTGTCACGCCCTTGACGGTCTTTGGTCTTGGTCTTGTCTTGGTCTCGGACCTCTCGGTCTTGTCAAGTCTCGCTGTCTCAGACCGTCATAGTGGTCGGGGATTTAGCAGTACTACACGCTCAAAAAAAAAAACTACACGCTCTAGAATCTTTGGTATCCATAAACTACACCACATGTTCAATTCAAAACGGTCAAATTCGGGGGAAAAAGAGTCGAGTGGTTTGCATCCCTGTATATTTCTGTTGGTCGTTCAACATTTCTGTCCTACAACTCACCTCACCCTCTGTCAACGTTAAACTGACGCTTCGTCGCTTCCCGCTGGAATTCGCGCTCTGCTTCTGAAACCCGTAAATCCCGCCTACTTTAATTTGATTGGCCATCTCAATCATTTTGACATTGACGAGCTCTGTTATATAGCCTTAAAGGAGAAGTCCAGTTCACTTCCAAAACAAAGATTCACATATAATGTACTCACCCATTTGTCTTCCAAGATGTTCGTGTCTTTCTTTCTTCAGTCGTAAAGAAATTATGTTTTTTTGAGGAAAACATTTCTGCATTTTTCTCCATGTAATGGACTGCTATGGTGCCCCGATTTTGAACTTCAAAAAGGCAGTTTAAATGCGGCTTCAAACGATCCCAAATGCCGTTGTAAACGATCTCGGCCGAGGAAGAAGGGTCTTATCTAGCGAAACGATCGGTTATTTTCAATAAAAAAAAAAAAAAAATTAAATACATTTTAATCTCAAACGTTCGTCTTGCTTTTCTCTCCTCAACTCTGTATATTCTGACTCAAGACAGTTAGGGTATGTCGAAAAACTCCGATCGTATTTTCTCCCTTAACTTCAAAAATCATTTCAAAATCATCCTACATCTGCAGAAGTACCGACCCAGTCTTTGCAAAGTAAACATGCAAAGGAGATAAAACACCCTCATATAAGACGATTTCGAAGTTGAGGGAGAACATGAGATAGGAGTTTTTCGACATACTGTCATGAACCAGAACAAAACCAGTCCAGGCAGAAGACAAGACGAGCGTTTGGCATTAAAAAGTATATAAATTGTATTATTTTTATTAAAATAACCAATCGTTACGCTAGATAAGACCTTTCTTTTTCGTCTGGGATCTTTACAACCGCATTTGGGTTCGTTTAAAGGCGCATTTAAATTGCATTTCAAAATCAGGGCACCATATCAGTCCGTTATATGGAGAAAAATGCTGAAATGTTTTCCTCAAAAAAAAACAAAAAAACGATTTCTTTACGGCTGAAAAAAGAAAGACATGAAGTGTGGCAGTGGACTTCTCCTTTAAAACGTAACTGTTAATTTTTTTACCTTTTCGTCATTCTAACAACAGGGCTCTGCATAATAGACAAAATAAATATTTTTACGAAAATATACTAATTAGATGTGTTTATATTAGTTAAACGTTTCATTCAAGAAAAGCCTCTATGAGGACTTTTATTTTAACCTTCCAGCAGCCATTGACAGTTCAGTTAAGTTTGCGGGTAGATTCACACACCCACTCTCATGTAAATACAGTGGACAGCTCGCGATGATACGGGATATTTTTGTCTCCACTAATTGTTTAACACCACAGAGACTTTGAGACTGCGGAAGCAAAGACAGCGAGGTTTAACAGGTAGTTTGAATACTGTTTTAAACATTCATCATAGATATTCTCAATAATATCTGTCATCATGTTTTATATTTCAGGATGTACAGTGATATGAGAAGTGTTGCCTTAATGTGTAGAGTATTACAAGCAACATTTAACACTGAATATAGCATAATGAATATAATCATATGTAATAGTTACGTATAACCACAGCAAAATATAAGAGCCAGTAAATTAATCGTATATTTGTTATTAGATTATGACTTGTCTTACACGTGTTACATTAACAGCACCGATTCTGTGCTTTGAAAGAGAATATTAATGGTTTCATTACGATGTATTTTGATGCTCATGAGATGCAAAGCAGGTTCCTGAGAAATACATGTGATCATATGTTTGACAGGTTGGAGAGGATGGAGGACGATTTGTCACAGGCTTTGAATTCTGTCAGTCTGGAGCAGAAAGACAGCAAGATGGACACTTTTGGGTAAATATGTCATCTTATTCTCCATTTAGCATATGCTTTCTTATTCAAAGTTATTGATATTGTATTTTGCTATCGCAAGTAACTTGTACAGGCCACAATAGTGATCAAGAATCACCCCATTTGGGGTTTAAACCTACAATCTTTAGATTTCCATAAGCAAAAACTAAGATGTTAACACATTCTCATTATGTCAATGTGCAGATATTGCTATACAGATTCAGTCCATTCAGATTTTCTTCTCATGGAGCACAAACATGTGTTGTAATTTTCTCACAAGGCTGTCAGTTAAAGACCTAAAGCGCTTTTTCTGTTTCAACATCCAGTCTAGAAGGTGAACAGTTTAGTCTCTTGTTTGCTGAAGTGGTGAACGCATGAAGCAAGGATAAGCACATTAAGATTAGCTTTCTTAACACACTTAGGTTTTACAACAGGTTGTTGTTCATTTGGGGGGGTTGTTGTTTATGGAAAAGTAAACTGTTAAATTTTGGCCACCAGTTTCATAACTATATAATAAACAATATAAAATATGATTTCTATTTAAGGTTTAACAAGATGCAAGAATTTTTATTTATTTATCTTATTTATTTATTTTATTTATTTAAGTCTTTTCTGCTCACCAAGCCTAGATTTATTTGATGCAAAGTACAGCAAAAGCAGTAAAATGTTGAAATATTTGTACTATTTAAAATAACTGTTTTCTATTTGAATATATTTTAAAATGTAATTTATTCCTGTGATTTTAAAGCTGAATTTTTAGCATCAGTAATCCAGTCACATGAACCTGGAGAAATCATTCTAATATTCTGACTTGCTGCTCAAAAAACATTTATTATAATTATTATGTTGAAAAGTGCTGAGCAGAACAGCATTTATCTGAAATAGTAAACTTTTGTAACATTATAAATCATCACTTTTGATCAATTTAAAGCATCTTCGCTAAATAAAAGTATTAATTTCTAAAAAAAAAAAAAAAAAAAGAAAGAAAGAAGGAAAGAAATAAAGAAAATTATACTGACTCCATGCATCTTTCTATTCATTAAAGAATCCTGAAAAAATGTACTCAACTGTTTTAAATAATAATAATAATCATAATAATAATAAATGTTTCTTATACTGAAAATATAGCTCTGATCACAGGAATAAATTACATTTTAAAATATTCAAATAGAAAGCATTTTAAAATAGTACAAATATTTCAACATTTCATTGTTTTTGCTGTATTTTGGATCAAATTAATGCAGGCTTGGTGAGTAGAAGAGGCTTCTTTAAAAAAACATTAAAAATCTTACTGTTCAAAAACTTTTGACTGGTAGTGTATTTATTTTTCAGGATGTATTTTGTATTAGTCACATACGATATATATGTATATATATGAGAAAATAAACATACAAATAATAGCATGAAAAGATCATATAAGAATTCATGTTAGAGAAACAGAAATAATTAACCATTTATTTCCACCAGTTTATCCAGTGTATTGTCTAAATGGCATATTATAGTTTTGTAGTTTAGATTGATTGTGTTGGGTGGTCCACGTAGGCCCCTGTTAAACCAGATTAGGGTTTTAATCTTTAAATCTAAAAGTCCGCCTACACTAGAGCCTCCGTTTACTCCCCCTACAGCCTATATCACACATTTTACCATATTATTAATTATTAGAACAACTGGCTTTGCTTCCCTGGAACTCGAGACGAAATATCTATCAAGACGCGCAATAACACTCGGGCCATTTTTCACGTGATCGGCCACTGACGCTCAGCATGGAGGAAATATCTGAATATTTTAGCGGAGACCTGCGATCGCGCTCCGACAGCGTGGCCAGCACCTGCACAGAGTCCACCAGCAGCCGTCTGTATGTGCGACAGCGTCTGGCTATGCTCATGACCTGCGTGGACGATCTGGACCCTGACGATAAACTCCACGCCCAGGTGGCTAAAACATTAGATGAGGCTTTTCTCGTCTGCAGGCAGATTGCGGGCCGACCTAAGAAAGACCAGTTCAGGTTTTGTCTTTCACTTCTCTTGTTGCCTGCAGGTGTTTAGCTTGGTTTTGTGGCGACTGTGCACCTTTTATCCGTCATTCTAGAGAAATGAACATAAGTGTCAGTGTAGTTCTTCAAAGTGGTTAAACTGATTGAGCTGTTTATGATTGTAAGCTGCAGTGTGATATGCTTAAAATTTCTCGGATGATTAGTTGAATTGGTGTTGTTGTTAATCTGAGCAGTTATGTAAGGACAGCAGTTACACAAGCAGAACTTTTATTTTATTGAACAGAATCTTTCTTTTACCCCCAGGCTGTACGTTGTCACGTGGAATGTGGCCACAGCCGAGCCTCCTGACGATGTGGCCTCTCTGCTTCAGCTCAGCTCCCCAAAGAAACCCAACCTCTATGTGATTGGGTGAGTTTCAGTATTTGAATGAAGAGACAGACCATGAAGTAAATAATAGAAGTTACCTTACCCCAGAAGCATGTGGTCTGAGTGTCCTAACATCTGTGATGCTGCTCCTGTTCA